>CM028136.1:18120000-18520000 GCA_016271365.2 Neoceratodus forsteri
AGGAAATGGGCAGACTAGGTGGGCCAAGTGGTCCTTATCTGCCATCAAATTCTATGACACCTGGAACATGGACAGCCGACAGTTCTCGACCATGTTCGAGAGCCCAGTAGCAGACCTTCCCTGCTTCACTGCACAGGTGGTATGAGTGAGTACCCTTTGCTTGTTTATGTAGCAAACTACTCTGATGTTGTCCATCTGCACCAGCAGATGCCCCGGGGACAGATGGTTCTGGAAAGCTTGCAGAGCATACAGAACAGCCCTCATCTCTAGGATGTTTATGTGGCGGGAGGTCTCCACTCTGGTCCATGTTCTTTGTATCTGATGAGGACCCATACAGTATGTGCCCCTCCCCCAGCCCAACCCCGAAGCATCTGTGGTGAGACTCTGCTTGAGAAGAGGGAATGAGGAAGGGAACCCCTTTAAACAAATTGCTGGGTTCCATCCACCATTGGAGCACCTTTCAGACAGAAGAAATTACTAGAATCTGCTGTTTTAGATTGTTGGTGCGTTGATTCCACTGGACTCAATGTCCACTGTGGAATCCTCATGTGCAGCTTGGCCAGGGGTACCATGACAGTGGCTGTTGCCATCAGGCCCAACAGTCTCAGCAATGTCATGGCTGTGACATACAGTACAGCTGCATAAGAACTCACCATAACAGTACATCTTCGAAAACAGGTCATTGCGTATGGGAATATTCCAGCCACAGGCCTGATTCCATCCAGATGATTTATCAACAGTCTACCTGGGGCCGCTCCCAATGACACCACGTGTTGTGTCCTGACAGGTACAAAAGGGGGCGGTCCCAGATGCTCCTCAGTTCTTTTCCACCTCAGCGACTGTATATGATGATATGGTTGTCAGGCCATCTGAGGGGAATAGAGAAGAAGCAAGGAGCCCTTATAAATTATGTTTTTGGAGACAGCAGTAGCATGTTACCCTACTGAAAAAGGAAGCAAGGGGAATGGAGGGAGGGGCAGCATGACCTGCTGCAAGAGATTCTCTCAAAGATCTACTGTTATGGTAAGTTCTCATGCAACTGTACTATCTTCATCGAGGAAATCTCTTGCAGCAGGTCATTACATATAGGAATGGGTCCCCAGCAGTTGGGAGGCAAGTGGGAGGGAGGCAAGAAGTAAGAGTTCAGGACAGCAGGCCCTGAAGAACAGCCTGGACAAAGTTGGTTCACTTTTTGGACGCCATGTCCAGGCAGTAATGTTTAGTGAAGGTATGAACAGCGGACCAAGTAGCAGCTTCACAAATATCAATAGCTGAAACACATCTAAAGCATGCCACTGAAGCAGCCATACCTCTCGTGGAGTGAGACTAACACTCCCGGAGAGGTTTTTTGTATGTATTATAACAAAAAGTAATGCAGTTGGTCAACCAGGTGGACAAGCACCGCTTAGAAACAGGAATGCCCTCTTTTCCAGGGGCAAAAGAAACAAAAAGCTGTGCCGATTTGCCCAAAAGTTTGGTACAAAGAAGATAATATTGTAACATTCTATGTACATCCAAAGTATGGAACAGAGATTCTCCTGGTTAGCCGGCTCCGGACAGTACACTAGTAAGTGTATGGCTTGATTCAATGTAAATTCAGACACCACTTTTGGCAAAAATTTAGGATTAGTATGTAAAGAGACCCTATCCTTTTGAAAATTCAGGTAGGATTCCTTGCACATTTAGTGGATGTAACTCCGAAATACATCTACCTAACATAATAGCAACTAAAAAATATTTTTCACTGGCCCAGTGGCGCAGAGGGTTGAGGCGTTGGACACCACACCTCGCACCATGCCGGTGACCCGGGTTTGGAAGCGAGCTTGGGTTGCTGGTGAGGAGAGGATCGAGTGTCTGGCAACAGCTCCCCTCTCCCGGGGGGGAGGGTGGAATGTGAACCCCCCATACTAGCAACAACCAGCGGAGGCTGGGTGCGCTGCAGCCATGGGTCCACGTCAAGCTGAGTTGAGGTGTTGGCAGACATCCTGCAGGCAGGTGCAGGAGCGCACCTCTCTCGCACGGAACGCCACTGCACATCAGTGCCTCCGGGTTGGGGGGTTATGCTCACGAATATGGAAACACCCTGCACTGCTGAGTACACAACGATGCCTGACCTCCATGCCCCCTGCCGGATCCCACCCACCTGGTCTCCTGATTCTCTCCACCCCTTGCCTTGCCTGCAGCTAACTGGACTTCAAGAAGCAGCAAAGTAGGAATGGTGACCCGCCCCGGGGGGGGGTACAAGCCAGGGGGTTTATTGTAAAGGTAAGTGCGAGGGTCCGGAGTACCATGGGGGAGACTCGGGATTGGGGGGGATCTCAAACAAGCAGAACTAGCCAAGACATCTGAGGGAGTCTCGGTGGAGTAGCGACCAGAGGGAAAAATAAGTTGAAAAAAAAAAGAATTATATATATATATTGTTTTTTTCCAGTGGCATTGAATAGCCATCTAAAGAATGCTAAGGTGTGAGACAGTTGCTCCTGGGACTAAGCTTTGAGCAAGCAGTCATCTAGACAGGGGAAGCAATACAGTCCCTCTCTCCTGAAAGCTGCTGCCACAACTGCCAAGCATTTGGTGATTACCCGTGGTGCAGATGACAAGCCAAAGGGCAATACCCTGAACTGGTAGTGTTTCCCCCCTGAAACAGGAACCTGAGGTACTTCCTGTGTGGAGGACAGCTCTTGAAATGCAGATAAGCATCCTGCATGTCCAGGTAGCATATCCAGTCCCCTTTTTGCAGGCGGGGAAACAGGCCTTGCAGAGTGACCATCCTCAACTTCTTGTACTGAATATAAAAGTTCAAATCCCTCAGATCCAGAATGGGCCATAAGTTCCCTGTGGATATGGGGCTAGAAAGAAATGAGAATAGAACCCCAGGTTCCTTTGTTCCCAGGGAACTGGTTCTATGGCTCTCTTGTGCAGCAGTTTACATACTTCCTCCAGTAGCACTGGTATGTGGTCTGGAGGATAAGCTGAGGGAACTGGTGGAAGGTCTGGAGGCAACTTCAGAAGTTCCAGAGCATGACCCTGTTCTATTAGCTGCAGGATCCAAGCATCTGTTGCAACCTCTCTCCACTGATCCAGGTGGAGGGAAATGCGACCACTACCACCTCCTCCGAACTGTGTACCGGAGAATGAGGGTCTAATAAAAGTTATCATACTGAAGCAAATCTGGTGGCCGCAGCTGCATATCCTCCAGAGCTTCGGAGTGAGCACCTCTAGGGGAGGATGGGGCTGGCAAAGCTGCTCTGTTGTCTGGCCACTGACCGAGGTCTAATAGTAGCCCTTCAAAAGGGTACCCTCTGCTTATTTTTCAGTTGTGTGTGGTAGAGGGAACAGACTAACCTTAAGAGTCTTTCCCGAAGCTTGCAGTTCAAAGAGGATGTCCTGCACATCCGCCTCAAAAAGCTTGTATCCTAGCCGGCACAGTGGCACTGAGGGTTGAGGCGCTGGATGCCTTATCTCGCACTACGCCAGCGACTCGGGTTTGGGAATGACCTGGGGTCTTGGGGGTACCAGCCTGAGGGGGATAAAGGGTTTCCTTTGGGCTGCCTCCTGTCCCGAGGGGTGGTGGGGTGGGTTGTTGCCCCACCTGTAGTCCTGCCCCCACCGGGTGGAGGTCCAGTGGAGTAACGTAGGTGGGTGGGGGCGGCCGTACGGGTGGGCGGAAGGGTCTAAGCTGGCTTCCAATGTGTCTGTGCGCCTCCACGTGCATGTATGCTGTGTGCTGGGGCCCCGGGGGGAATGCGGGAGAAACCAACAAAAAAAAACCAAAAAAACCTTGTATTCTCTGAAATGGGTGTTTAAAATGGATTGCTGACCATCAATAGCAAACCTGACACAATCAACCAAGAATGCCTTCTTAGACAGATGCCAGCCACAGTTGCTCTGGCTGATGCATTCAAAATGTCGTAGGCAGACCTTAAAAGGTGTTTACCCATGCTTCTGGGGACCCTCTGTGGGCTGCCACTTAGGCCTTTTTCCAGAGGGTATTCTGGTATTTAACCATATGGGACTGATCATTTGCTACTCTGAGGCCCAATGTGGCAGAGACAAAGATTCTCTTTCCCATGAGGTTTTTATCTGGGGAGAGAGAACTGAGATGCTTACATCTCTTAGACCTATCATGGGCTGCATTTATCACAATCTAATCAGCTTGAGGTTGGCCTGCGAGAAAAGGCTTTCCAAAGGGAGCCTGGTATAGCTTGTTGGGTCTTTCTGGGAATGGCAGGGATCAGGTTTTAACTCAAATTCTGCATCCTCAAAATATTTTTGTGATGCTAACTGTATCAACTAAAGATATCTGTTTCCCTACAAATGTACTAGCAGGTGCCGGCTCCACCGCTTTTCAAAATTTCATGATTTATTGCCTTGGCACTGCCTCTCCCAGGTTGCGGTTCAGCTCCCCCCCCAAATGTAACTCTGTGCCTAATCCAAATGACCACAATGTGGTCCTGCATTCTTAGCCACTCTAAATATTAAACGCCATTGAGTCAGCCAAGTTATGCAACATGTATGCGATTATTATCATTTAAAATAAATAAAAGGACATAAAACAGGATCTACTACACAATACTGACAGTCACTCACCTGACTTATAATAGACCGACACCATTTGGCCGACAATCATGTGCCTGACAACAGAAATTTGCCCACGCGGAGGTGATTTTATGTTTCAGGGGCTTTGCCACTCCCCATACTTAAATATAATCACCTCCACCGCAGGCAAATTTCTAATGTTGGGCAAATGATTGCCAGCCAAATGGTGTCAGGCTGTTGTAAGTCTGGCAAGTGACTGTCGATCTTCCATAGGACTCACCAAAAAACAGCCTCAACATTTGTCTAGTAATTTTATTGACTGGTATACTGAAGCCAATTGTGCAATTACATTGATTCTGAATTTCACCCCAGTTTTACAGTGAAAATAGAGGATGCATGAGCTGACCTGGTGGCACAGAGGACTGAGGCACTGGGCCTTACCTCGCGTCCACGCCGACAACCGGGTTTGGGATAGACTCAGGTCACCGGGAAGCTGGCATGGGGGAGACTGAGCAGCGAAACACAGCTCTCCTCTCCTGGGTGTCTGTTGTCCCCTGCTGTTCCGCTGCCACTGGGTGGCTAGCATAGGCGGGAGGTGAGGCAACAAGTCACGGAGGGCACCCTGAACCACAGCGTGCATATGCCTCCACATGTGCACACATCTGAGGTACAGGACGACAAAAAAGGGGGAATGCATATATATATATATATATTATATACACACACAGTATATGAAAATAAGGATGCACTACAGGGAAACGCTTTGCCTGATCTGGGAGCACTGGGTACAGAACCTACCTAGGTTAAAGGTTCTGCAAGACAGCAGTGCCAAAGCTGGCATCCCTTCTGGACTGTATGTCCAGACAGTAGTGCTTTGTGAAAATATGTACTGTTTTCCAGGTGATTTACAGATTACCTTCAGGGAAACACTTCTTGATGCTGCCACAGTGGCAGATGTGCCCCTTGTGGAGTGAAAGCTAAGGCCTTCAGGTGGCAGCTTGCCAGCTTTGCCATAACAGAACTGTATATGCAGGAAACTATCCAAGGAGAAATGCTTCTCTTGAATTTTAGTTTCACCTTATCCACTTCACCAAAAGTGACAAATAATTGAGTGTTAGTGGACTTTACAACCTCTGTGTGGTCCAAGTAACAGCTCAGAGCTCTCTTAACATGCAGAATGAAGCTTTTGTTCTTCTGAACTGGATTTTGCTGTAAAGAATGCTGAAAGTGTAACTGATTCAGATGGAATTCAGCCACCACACAGGGGAGGAATTTTCTGTTAATTCTTAGGACTACCTTGTCCCTGTGAAATATGATGTAGTTAGGATCTGTACAGAGAGCCTGCAGCTCACTCACCGTTATGGCAGATGTCGTTGCCACCAATAAAACTGCTTTCTAGGTGACATACTACAAAGCAGCAGTTGCCACAGGGTTGAAAGGAGCCCCTGTTAGCTGGGCAATGCACAGATACAGGTCCCATGGAGGGACACGATCCCTTATTGGAGGGTACAGGTGATTAGAACCTTTTGAAAACTGGTTTTGAAGCCACTGACCTGTCCCTGCCAGTTGATGCATAAGCTGACACTGATGCCAAATGAATCTTCAGAAAGTAGTAGTAGTAGTCTTTATTTGTGGCACCCTCCCTGGAGGCTCAGGGTGCCATTACATAAAACAGGGCCTAACTTTAGTCACCTCTCTATTTGGACATTCTAAAATAACAGAATAAAATAACATAAGATAAATAACAACAATAATAAAAACCTAAACACTTAACAGATCATTAAAAGACGGGAATAGAGGTTACAAATCCACCCCCAATGCCTGCTGAAATAAGTTCGGGCCCTTTTTGAAGGCCTCCATCCAAAGGAACCCCCCTCAAAGTAACAGGTAGGGAGTTCCAAAGGACTAGGCCTGCTACTTCAAATACCTGGTCCTGACATTTTCAACCTTAGCCTCGGCACTACTAGGAGGTCCCCTCAGTGGAGCAGAGTGGGCGAGGGGGCACATAAGAGTGCAGGAGTTCAGTCAGGTAGCCCAGGTCCAATCCATGTAGGATCTTGTAAATCAAAAGATCAAATTTAAAAGAGATATGCCATTTGAGGGCCTGGGGTCCGAGGACTGGAGATGGACTAGGTAGTCCAGGATTGTAGGCTGACTTACTCGGAATGGGTTGAGCTGTCTGGGGGAACACCACACAGAAAATCTTTTTTCACACCGAGGGGTACATTTTTCTTTTTACTGGATTCCTGGAACCTTAAGCACTTCCATAACCTTCTTAGAGAGATGTAGTCCAGAGAACTCTAGCTCTTCAAGAACCATGCTCTGTGGTGGAGTTCTCAGATCCAGGAATGTTATTTGGTCCTGAGACAATGTCAGTAGACTGTATCTCAGGGGTAGGCTGTCTGTTGGAGAGGGACAGGAGCAGGGAGTACCAAATCTGCCGGGCCCAGTCTGGAGCTATGAGAATCATTGTTGCTGACTCCCTTCTCAGTCTGGGCACTACTCTCAGCAAAAGTGAGAAAGGTTAAGAAGGCACACAGAAACTTCCCTGACTTCGTCAGCCCAGTGGTTCTGAGGGTTGACACACTGTATGCCACACCTCACGCCACGCAGAGTTCGGGAACGAGCCTGGGTCATCAGGGTCAGCTGGGGGGGCAGAAGCTGGACTGAGCAGCCTCAAGGCAGATCCCTCTCCCAGGAGGGACTCTGTCACCCCGCCACTTGACTGCCACCAGGTGGAGGCCTAGGGGCAGTGCAGGACTGAGGGCAGCATGAAGGGAGGTGCTGCGGGACGCATGGAGGCACGGCTTCCGCGTGTGCGACATGCGCGGCCAACACAGGATGGGAGAACAGAAAAACGGAGCTAGGAGGCTCCATGATGGTTCCAGCTGCGTCCCAGTAATGGGGTCACGGCCCATGGATGGATGCAAGGCTCCTCGAAGGGGGGCCGGAAAAAACAGAATATGGAGAAAAAAAATTTGAGGGAGGTACTTTTTCTTTCCACTGCAGCGGCTTGCAGTAACTTTTTCACCTCAGTTTCCAACAGGATTCTTTCTGTTTTCATTGATATCACCTCCTCAGGCAGTCCATTCCATTTTTCCACATTTCAACCTCCTCCTCCACAGGCATGGGAAATGGAACTGAAGCCTGGTGAGATGGGGGCAGGCATGTTTATGAAATTTCCCATAGCCTGGAATGCCTGGAGGGATTGCCATGCCTTAGACATGTCCTCTATTAGGAACATTTTATTTTTGTCTACTGGCAGCTCCTTTCCTTCTTCACAAGGAGGGACAGCAACATCATCTTTTGGTTTTTTCTTGGAAGGCCCCCATCTCCAGTATCTGCTCTAAGGCTCTTATTTTTGCTGGATTAAAGTCCACCCTGATTTCTGAACTCTCTCTTGCAGTCTCATTTTTCTTTTCTGTCCCCTTTGACAGATACTGCTGTTTTACATAGAGGAGCTTGACCCTCATCCAAGCCTTCATGTGACAGAGAGGGAAACTGAAAAGCCATAAAGTCTTCTAATTTTTTAACCCTTTTCTTTTGCATTCTAGGGCAAAATATAATAGAGAGTCCTCAACTGAGGAAACGATTGTCTGAACCGAAGCACTTTAAACACAACTCATGGTAGAAACATAGACTCTAATGGCAGATAAGGACCGCTTGGCGCACCTAGTCTGCCCGTTTCCCTACCTATTGGGCAAGCTGAAGATCCTAGTTAACCAACAGCCTACTTCCTCCTACCCCCCACCAGAATTGCCTTATGTCTGTCCTATGCATTCTTGAATTCCCCCACTGTTTTGGGGGGAATTCAAGAATGCTAGGAGTTGAAACCACACCTTACAATTTTTAAAGCCTGTAGGTCCTGTCTTCTTTTTGGGTCGGTCAGTCATGCCAAACACTAACAGCCCCGGGAAGATGTCGCATTTTCCAACAGAAAAACATTTTAAGTTTAGAAAAAAAAAACAAAAAAACTTTGTGTTAATAAAATGGTTTACAATATGTGAAAAGCAGTTTGGTCCCTTATAAAAACAAATCACAGTCAAAAAACATTTCAACAACTAAAATGTGACAAGCATCGTCTCTGTAAATGAAATAAAGTTCCCAAAAATGAGGAATCGAGACTCATACCAATACAAACTGCAAAGCAGCTTAATGTAGATAATTTTAAAACATTTACATTGCAAAAAATAAAGCAGGTCCCTTAAAGCGGGAACCATACTGAAAACAGCATTCTCCGGTTCATGGAACCAGAGAAAAGTAGAAATTTACCTAGAATACACACAAAACAACCCTAACTAAAGCAGAGTATTGACAAAATAAAGTTATATGCTATTAGATATAAAAATAAAACTAAAGGTGAATCCGGTGGTGCGGAGGGCTGAGGCGCTGGACGTCAAAACGGCGACCCAAGTTGGGAGCAAGCTCGGGTTGCAGGGGTCAACAGATGAGAGAGGATCGAGGTCTGTTGACGGCTTCCGCTTCTTGGGACAGGGAGGTAAGGCCGCCCCACTCCATGGCCGCCCTGGTGGAGGCCAGGTGGCAGCGCTCAGAGTCAGGGAGGCAGAGTATGGCTTCAAGACGCACACACATTCACAGTGTCGAGAGGGAGGAACCAGAAAAGAAAATGGAAGGCAACCACAGGCCGTCCCGCCTCTCGCCCATCAGACCGCTGCGGCACTGTCTCCCACATGGATTGTGGTACGGGGAGGATGGCCTCCCGCCATGGGGGAAATCCATGGGCTAAAAAGGGCTTAGGGGTTCTGGTGGGGAGCAGCGGAGGGACCTAGGAGGCTGAAGGGGTAAGAACTCCTTGCCTGTGGTCGCCAGAGGGGAAAAATAGAATATGAAAAAAAAAAAAAATCAACTGGAACCTGAAGTGAAGAGAAGACGTTGGGGTGACTGTTTTCTTCAAGTGGAGAAATAAATCTGACATTAGAAAGTGGGTGAGCGTGAGCATACAGCAGAGTTTGAATTTTTTTCTAAGTTCCATAATCAGCAAAAAATTCTAAAAGCTCCGGGGTGGCTCATTACAGGGGAATTACTGCAGCTGTTAAGCTTAAGTGGAGGATTCCTGGGGTTTGAAAGAAAGACAAAACACCATGTTGCTGATGCCATCTGGAGACTGGGTGCCAGGGAGAAAACTGTGAGAAAAGTTAAAAAAAAGGGGGCAAAGGGCTTCTTTCTATTTTAATGCATCAAAATGCAGAAACTGTCCCTTTCATTCTCATATTCCAGCCCATGTGCTCCTTTCGTACATTTGCCTGCCCTGCAAACAAAACATTCACAGGTTGTGATTTCGTAGAAACATAAGACTATGACAGCAGAAAACGACCCATGGTCGATCTAGTCTGCCAGAGTTCCCTATTTAGCCCTAAGACTTGCTTATCTCCAGGGTCCTAGCCCTCCCCAACCTCTCCCCAATTCTCCCAGTTTCTACCACCCCAAGCAACCACTTATACCCTTCAATTTGCCCCAACCATGCTTGAACCCACTAACAATTTTTGCATCTACCACTTCGAGTGGTAGTCTGTTCCAAGGCTCTGCCACCCTTTCTGTAACGTAATACTTAGTCATGTCCCTCCTGGACCTCCCACCTGTTGGTTTTCACTCATGTCCATGTGACCAAACTGGTATAATGGCTAAATAGTTCCTGCAGTTCACTATGTTAATTCCTTTTAGAAACATGAAGGTCTCTAGCATATCAAAGAAGCCCTGGCAAGGAGGCAGGCGGGGGTTGAGAAGCAGTTGGCACACCTAAAGGGACCCATAGTGGAGGTGACAAACCAGTGAATTAGACAGAGTAACAAAGGCAAGAGAAGGAAGAAACCACTATGGTTCTCAAAAAATGTAGCAGAGAAAGTAAGGGCCAAAAGGTTGGGTTTCAGAAAATATAAGGAGACACAGAAGGAAGAGAAGAGGGCGGTGTACCTAAATTGTCTGAAGGAAGCAGGGAAAGTGGTTAGGAGTGCAAAGGTGCAAACAGAGGAAAGATTAGAACAGACAGTGAAGAAAGGGAACAACACATTTTTTTTTTTTTTTTTTTAAATATCATCTTTATTTAGATTTTATAACATATTTACAGACAAGTCATCCAGATCAGTGAGAATAACTTCATGTAGACAAACATTAACATCTTCAGTATGGGTATAATACTTTAAGATAAAAATAAGGGTCAAAAGCCCATATTCAGCAGAGTTCATGGGGGGAAGATAATTCACAAGCAGTTTGTCCTGGCCTTGTGGTAAAAAGGCCAAGCTTTTAAGGTCTCCCGGACCCTTGGTCACTTCAGGTTCTTCTCGAGATGAAGAAAAACAACTTGAGAGAGTTCCTAGGGAACAAGACATTCTATAGGTACATCAGTGAAGGAAAGAAGTCCAGGGGTGGGATTGTTCGACTCGGCGGGGATGAAGGGGAGTGTGTGGAGGGAGACCTGGAAAAAGCAGCACTACTGAATACTTATGTTTAGTATTCACTGAAGAAGGGGAGGGACAGGGACCACAGTTGGGCATTAGATATAAAGGGGAGAGGGAGGTGAACACGTCCATTTACAGAACAGAGTCTTGGAGGAGCTCACAAAACTGAAGGTGGACAAGGCAATGGGACCAGATGGCATACATCCCAGGATATTAAAGGAAATATGGATGGAGCAAGAAGCACCACTGGCAGCCATGTTCAATGAGTCACTCAACACAGGAGTGGTTCAAGAGGACTGGAGGAGGGCACATAAAGTCCCTCTTCACAAAAATGGTAGCAGGGAGGAGGCAGGAAACTATAGACCAATCAGCCTCACCTCAATAGTGGGGGAAGACTATGGAAGCGCTGCTTAAGGAAAGGATTGTGGAACACTTGGATTCCAATGGAGCCCAGGATCCGATGCAGCATGGATTCACACAGCAGGAAGGTCATGTCAAATACATCGAACAGATTTTTTTGACTGGGTGACGAAGGAGGTGGATCAGGGGGGAGCGGCAGATGTTGCCCACCTCTATTTCAGCAAGGCCTTCAACACCGTTCCGTATAAAAGGCTATTTAACAAGTTGGGTACAAGGTAGTGAACTGGGTTGGAAACTGGTTAGGGGACAGGTAGCAGAGGGTGGTGGCAAATGGGATCCAATCCGAGGAGAGGTGGTGACCAGTAGGGTACCTCAAGGATCAGTCCTGAGGCCAGTCCTTTTTAAATGTCTTTATTAGTGACACTGCAGAAGGGCTAGAAGGGAAGGTTTGCCTGTTTGCAGATGACACCAAGATCTGCAAACTGGGTAGATACTCCAGATGGGGTGGAGAAAATGAGAAGGGGGCTAGAAAAATGGTGTGAAGTGTGGCAACTGAGGTTCCATGCAAAGAAGTGCAAAATCATGCCCCTGGGGTGCAGAAACCCTGGACAGAGCTACAGGATGGGGAAGATTGCTGACGTGCACCAGGAAAGAAAGGGTTATCATCTCAGATGACCTAAAGGTGGCCATGTAGAGTACAAAGGCTGTAGGGAGGGCTAGTGGCATGTTGGGGTGCATTGGAAGGGGTATCACTGGCAGAAGGAGGGAGGCTGTGATACCACTATATAAAACACTTGTAAGGCCTCTTCTGGAATACTGTGTACAATTCTGGAGGCCACATCTTTGAAAGGATATAGACAGGGTGGAGGTGGTTCAGAGATGGGAGACTAAAATGGTGCAGGGCTTGCATCAAAGACATATAAGAAGAGATTAAAAGACCTCAATATGTATATACTGGAAGAGAGGAGGGACTGGGGAGATAGTGGGCAACATATTTCAGTATTGGAGAGGTACAAGAACGGGGGGGGGCACGATACAAGATTGGAGAGGGCAGGATAAGGGGAAATGTGAGTACTTTTTTTTCACAGAAAGGTTGGTAGATGCTTGGAATAACCTGCCTCAGGAGGTGGTGGGGCAAGCACAGTGGGGAGATTTAAACATGTATGGGATAGGCATAAGGGAACCCTAGAGGTGGGAAGGAGAGGTTAAAGCCGCTGACCAAGTAGGGTCAGCGGCTACTAATAAAGGTAGGGTATATAGGCAGACTGGATGGGCCTGGCAGTCCTTATCTGCCACCAATTTCAATGTTTCTATGTATGTTTCTATATCTCCACCACCCTTCAAACCAAGAACTTATGGCCGAGTGCAATATCAAATATAGCAGTGTCAGGAGTAGTTTAGATCACATAATGAAAAATTAATTTTACCAAAAGCATTAACAGTAAAGAGAGAGAACATTTATTTATTTAAAAGTTTTACTAGGAAGGCACAATGAGCAGAGTACTGCTCGATTCCAGGTGCGACCTAGGGAAGGGGGAGAAATTAATAACACAACATAAATATATTTACAGCAAGTATAAATGAACAAAACCAAGGAGATAAATTGTTTCAACAGTGAGGTACAGTAGCATAGTAGGACAAAAGTCAGCAAACAACAATAACTACAGCGAAGTCGGGGGGGTGGACTAGGCCCATTAATATAGGTAAACCTTGGATACTCATATCGGAATCACAGCATAAGTTTAGACTTAGCCGCAGACACAGGTGGAGGAGAAATGTGCTTTGGTGTGGGAGATGAGGACCTGAGTTGAAGACATGTGCCGGATGTCCAAGGGGAGGGAATCTGAAAGCTGCCTGGCCAGCAGAGGAGGACATGTGCAGCACAGCCAGAAGCCGGGTGTCGAAGTTCCTGAGCAGGTATGCAGGGGGGGAGGGTAAGGGCTGAGATAACAGAGGCAAGGTACGGCGGTAAGGACTGGGACCAGACCTTGGCCGTGAGTCTAGTACAGTGGGACAGTCTACGATCCTGTAGCGAGGAGAGGTCGAGAGTCCAGTAGAGAGCACAGTGATGTGTGGAGGGCGGGCAATTGAGAGCAAAATGGCAGAAGAAGTGGAAAAGAAGGTCCAGTCTGGCCAGAGTGGATTTGGGAGCGGCACTGTAGACTATGTCTCCATAGTCGAAGACAGGGAGAATCATTTTCTGCACGAGTGAGCGACAGGCTGGCAGTGGGATGCAACCATGGTTGCAATATAGGGCACCCAACCTGGGGTGGAGCTTTTTGTGGATTTCATCGACATGTGCAAAAAAGTCAAGATGCTGGTCGAGCCATACCCTGAGGTACCTGAACGAGGTGCAAGCCTCCAGGGTAGCACCATACAGGGTGCTGAACGAGGGAGAGGAGGGAAGCTGGGACAGTCTCTGCCTCATGCCGAAGGTCAATGAGACTGTTTTCTTGGCGTTAAGAAACAGCTGATTAGCACGAAACCAGAGCTGGACATTAACGAAATCCTGCTGTAGCCTGGTCGCCACCTCATTGGTCCAAAAGCCTAATCTGTAAAGCACCATATTGTCAGCATACATGTGGACGGATGTGTGTGAGCAAGCAGTAGGCAGGTCATTGAGGAAGATGGAAAATAGGAGTGGTCCGAGGACTGAGCCTTGGGGGACTCCTGTGGTGACTGGAAGGGAGGCAGAGGTGGAGCTAGCAATTCTAACGGATTGGGACCTACATACCAGGTAGGAGTGAAACTAGCTGGAGGCCACGGTGGAGATCCCTGCAAGAGTGAGCTTGTCCAGCAGGAAAGCACGAGAGACTGTGCTGAATGCCTTAGCCAGGTCGACAAAAACAGCTGCAGTGATGTGGCCTTTATCCATACCAGAACTCCAAACTATGTGTCCCAGGGTTCCTTTTTATTATATATTATATAGTATGTCTCATAGGAGTTGAGAAGTTGGAGAGGGAAGTGAGAAAATAAACAGAATGTGTAAGTCCAAGTCACCCAAAACTTCCTCACTCAACCCCAAATAAAGAACAAAAAGGGTTTTTTTCTTTGTGTATCCAGCACTACATAGTGCTATTGCTTTATTTCCATAAATCAATGTCATTATTATTATATTCTTTTCACTGCTGCTCCAATATAGACCAGACCTGGGTCTGAATCCCACAGCTTCCACTTGCATACTGTGCGACCCTGAGCAAGTCACTTAACCTCCTTGTGCTCCCAGGTCGCTCCTGTAAAAAAGCTTACAGCTTAGTGTGCTATACCTGGTTAAACAACTAAATAAAAAAAAAATATATATTATTTCTCATTGTAATGTCTCAGAACAACAATTGGTTCCTTCATCAGCTTTTGAGCATATTGAATTCCAAATTTCGGTCTAAAATTAAAAAGGAAGTGATTCTTACTAAATAAACATCCATGTTTCTTATTTCAATTAGATTCACAACTCTTGAAAACACTAAAAATATATACAATGCATAAGGTGGAACTGACCTTATTACAAAGTTTCAATTTCAACAAACAAAATTGGGGGTGGGGGTACTCTGTGTTGCCGAAACAAGGGTAGGAATTCCATCCTGTTAGATGAGGCTAGGAAAAGGTTGTTTTATATGAAGCACAGCCTGTATGAGTGGGGCAACAAGCCGGGTCTGCTGTTGGTAAATTTAGTTAGGGGCAGGAAGGGTACATTGCATATAGTGGGAATTAAGAATGTACAGGGCCAGACTGTCACTAAATATAAAGAAATCAGGGGAGTGTTTAAAGACTATTATAAAAGCTTATATCAAGCGGAGGGAACTGGGACAGAGGAAGGGATGCAGGAATTTTTAGAGAAGTACAAGATGCCGCAACTCACAGCGCAGCAGCAGAAAGCTCTAGGTAAAGAGATAACTAAGAAGGAAATTGGGAAAGCAACAGGAACCATGAACTCTGGGAAGGCTTGTGGCCCTGACTGCCTACCGGTAGAATACTACAAAGTGGCCAAAAATGAGATACGGGAAGTATTATGGGAGTTGTTTAAAGAAGCGAGGGAGAGGGTCTGCCCCCAACCTGTACCAGGGCGGTGGTGTGTTTGATACACAAACCGGACAAAGATTTAAAGGAATGCGTGTCGTATAGACCCATCTCCCTTTTAAATTGTGATGCCAAGATTTATGCCAAAATATTGGACAATAGGTTGGAGTGTATGTTGCCCAGAATAATACACCCAGACCAAACAGGTTTTATAGAAGGGAGGCACTCATATCATAACATCAGGAAAGTCCTTAATGTTGTCGAGCGCTCTTCTCGCCTCCGGGGGGTGGGGCACAGCTGTCCTGCCCATGGACGCAGAGAAGGTGTTCAACAGGATAGAAGGACCCTACCTATTTGCGGTGTTGCGGAGGTTTGGTCTTGGGGAAGACTATGTTAAGATGGTTAAAGCCCTGTATGAGACGCCTAAGGCAGCGGTACTGGTAACTGGGGTGCTGTCAGGTCAATTCTCCCTGCACAGAGGCACCAGACAGGGATGCCCCTTATTGCCGCTACTATTTGTGTTGGCGGTAGAACCACTAGCTATTGCTATAAGGGAGGACCTGAAAATAATTGGGGTGGAGGGGAAGAGTAAGCAACAGCACAAGATCACACTGTATGCAGACAATGTGATATTATGTATCAAGGAATTCCTGAGTTCAATGGCAGTTTCAGTGGAAACTATTATGCACTTTGCGAGATTCTCTGGGTATAAGCTAAATTTAGGGAAGCCTGCGGTTATGTTTCTGGGGCAAGGGGGAAGCGGGGACGATAACACCTGGGGCTTGCACTAAGTGGGGGTTCCTTAAGTATTTAGGTATTAAGATAGGGAACTATCTTAGTTCCCTATATAAACTAAATTATACCCCACTTTTGAAATCAGTGTTGTAGGACTTGAATAGGTGGAGGGGCCCTTCCCATATCATGGTTGGGACGTATTAACTTAATAAAAATGAATATCCTACCTAGAATCCTGTACCCTGTACAGATGATGCCAACTGGTCTAACAGAGGCAGATATTAGGAGGTTTGAAAGGCCATGTGCACATTTCATCTGGCGGAGGAGGAAACCCAGGGCTAGCCTTACTAGACTTAAGGCAGATGGGAGTAAAGGCGGTCTTAATTACCCGGATATGAAAACCTACTTTCTGGCAGCACAGATTCGAGTGATTAACGATTGAATACATCAGAATAAAGATGCTAGCTCATACCTCTCAACTGTACCACATTACGAGGAACGTTCCTCATTTTACCTCACAAAAAGCTCCATGTTCCACATTGTGAGGACTTGTTCCACATTCAAAGTCAACATTTGAAAGCACAAACTCCATAGTAAATGATGCAAAATATATATTATTCAATTAGCAACAGACATTCTGAACATAAATGCAACATTTTAACAATGTTTTGAGCTTCTTAGGTAAAGATTTGATTAAGTGTTCCACATTTTGCCCATTTGTTCCACATTTTGACAGGCAATGTTCCACATTTGGGGGACAACAGGTTGAGAGGTATGTGCTAGCTGGTTGGACCTGGAGGAGGCAAACTATGAGGTGCGATTGTCGGCCCTGTTAGCAGAGAAGAGAAGAAGGGTATACTTAAATCAAGGACACCAGAACATTTTGGTGGGAGGTGTATTAGATAGCTAGAGGCACATTAAGAAAAACAGTGGACACCAGAAGGTGAAGACCTTTTTGATTCCACTGATGGGTAACCCATTCTTCTTACCAGGTATGGAGGACTCAGCAATTCGTATGTAGGAAAAGGGGGGAATCCTATGTCTAAATGATCTAAGGGTAAGGGGTAATGTCTATACGTTTGCAGAGTTGAGAGAGGGGCTGGGGCTGCCGACCACACACCTATTCAGGTATTTTCAGGTCAAGAAGTATATTTAGAACATTGATAAGCAGCGGGGGCCTGACCCTCATATACAGGAAATAGAATCCCTGTTACAGCAAACCAGGTTTGAACCTAAGGGTGTTATTAGAAAGGCCATCCAGGTTATGAGAAGACAACTCCCAGATAGAACCAACAAAACTAAATGTTTATGGGAGAGGGATGTGGGGGTGGCTTTGTCAGAGGAGCAATGGCAGCAGCTCAGAGATGCATATCAGAGGCTGTTGTGTAATAGGTATAAGGAGTCAGCACACAAATTTGTGCATAGGCTCTACTGCCCTCCTGTGGCAGTTAACAAGTACAGTACAGCAGTATCTGCAATGTGCAAGAGATGTGAGTCGGCCTTGGGCACATACTTCCATTCATTTTGGTCATATACTGTGCTTAAAGCCTTTTGGAGCCAAATTGCGGAAGAAATAGCCAATATGGGGGTGCCATGCAGGTGGACCCGCTCCTAATGTTATCTGGTATGGAAGGAACAGAAGTGACAGAATGGTCCCTTGTTGATAGATGAATACGAATCCTGCTGGCCTTGGCACGCCAATGTATTTTGAATACGTGGGTTTCTGGGGATAAGCCAACTATAGAGCAGTGGAGGAACTTGGCATGGGGGACCTTGAAACTGAAGAATCTGACATACAAGGCCAAAGGGGGGGGAGGAAGCCTTCGGGAATATATGGGCTCCATTTTGGAGTACTGTTGCCCACGAGGAAAGGGCTTTGACATGGTAAGGACACCTAATGGGGGAGGATGCGCAGGTGGAAGGGATGGTGCCTGGTGCTTTCCTGACCACGCTGACAGATGCCCAAGGTGTATATTATTGTGAGAATGGGAAGTGGAAGATGGACTATCTCAAGAACGTCAGCGTGATGGTATATAGTGGGCGGTCCCCACGCCTGCCCTCCAGTTCTCTCGCCGGAGCCAGGAAGAGGCCTAACAGCAGGAGCGAACAGGATTGGAGACCCTGTAAAAATTAAAATGAGGGGAAGGAAGGAGGGAGGGAAAAATATGACCTACTGAAGGAACTTTTCCCGAAGATCTACTGTTAAGTTCCTACGTAACTTTACTATCTTACTTCGAGAGGGTTCCTTCAGTAGGTCATCACATATAGAACAGAGTCCCAAGCAGTCCCTCTAAGGAGAGACCGAGAGAAACTAGGAAGGGGGCCAAACAAAATCCACGGAAAAGACTGAAGTCCAAAAAGGACCTAGCCTAGGACAACAGACCCTGCAGGACAGCTAGGCCAAATCCAGCCCTCCGCCTAGAAGCAATGTCCAAACTATAATGCTTGGTAAAGGTATGGACAGAATTCCAAGCAAGTGGCAGCACAAATATCCGCTGCCGAAACATTACGAAGGAAGGCGGCAGAAGCAGCCATGCCTCTAGAAGAATGACCCCTGATATAGCCCGGGAGGGGTTTATCATACTTTTGATAACAGTATCTGATGCTGTTGCCCAACCATTTGGAAAGGCCCTGCTTGGAAACCAGTTTGCCTCGAGTTCGATGAGCGAAGGAAACAAACAATTGATCGCAAGAGCGAAAGTCTTTGGTTCGGGGTATGTAACACAAGAGAATCTGGTGCACATCCATCGTGTGGAGGAGTGCCTCACCCCTGTTAGCAGTAACTGGATAATATAATGGAAGCTCTACCGATTGGTTCAGAGTAGCTTCCGACACCACCTTTGGAAGGAACCTTGGATGGGTTCTGAGAACTGCCCTGTCCCGGTGAAAAATAAGATAAGGCTCCTTACAAACCAATGCGTGAAGCTCTGAAATTCTTCAAGCTGAAGTGATGGCAACCAGAAACAACACCTTCCAAGATAGAAAGCGCAAGTCACAGCTCATTGCTGGCTCAAAAGGAGGTAAGTTGAGCTTTTCCAGGACAAAATTCAGGTCCCATGGTAGTGTTGGGCTGCGGATGGGGGTTTCAGATAGAGAATCCCTTTCAAAAAGGTCTTTGAGATATCCAAGTAAGCTAGGGGTTTACCATCCACCAGCTCATGGTACGCCAAGATAGCGGAGAGGTGCACTTTCAGAGAGGAATATGCTAGACCTGAGTCTGATAAGTGAAGGAGGTATTCCATGACTTGTGGGGCCGAGCAAGAAAAAGGGTTCCAGCCCTTCGTGGTCGTCCAAATGGAAAACCGCTTCCACTTCAATGCCTAAGTGGAACGGGTGGAAGGTTTTCTGGCTTCGACAAGGACCTGTGCCACTCGAGAGGATACCCCAAAGCAAGAGATGGCTACGTCTGCAGGAGCCATGCATGCAGATGCAGGGTCCTGAGCCCCGGATGAACCAGTCGACCTTGATCCTGAGTAAGAAGGTCATGTGTCAATGGAAATGGAACTGGTGGTTCCCTGGATAGCCACTGAAGCAGCGGGAACCAAATCTGTCTCGGCCAAAGAGGAGCTAAGAGAATCATCTTGGCCTTCTCCGCCTGTAGTTTGAGGAGAACCCTCTGCAGAATGGGAAATGGAGGGAAGGCGTACAAGAATTTCCCTGTCCAGGATAGAGATAATGCGTCACTCCAGAAAGCACCTGGCTCTGGAATGAGCGAGCAAAACTTGAGAAGTTTTGCACTGACTTGAAAGGCGAATAGGTCGAGTTCCGGCCACCCCCAATTTTGGACGATGGATTCCGCCACTTCCTGATGAAGTTCCCACTTGTGAGCAGGGGGTCCGTGATCTGCTGAGACTGTCTGCTAGGACGTTTAGAACTCCCGGTACATGCACAGCCACTAGGGACAAGTGATGCAGGACTGCCCAGTTCCACACCCTGGTCGCTTCCCTGCAAAGAGGGTACGACCGGGTTCCTCCTTGTTTGTTGATATACCAAACCAACGACATATTGTCTGTTTGGATCAGCAGTGTTCCCTGGAGCAGCAGGGGTTGAAAGGCCTGTAAGGCATACAGGACCCCCCTGAGCTCTAGAACAGTGATGTGAAGAGAAAGCTCCAAGCCGGACCAAAGTCCCTGGGCTTGATGTTTCCCCAGATGCGCACCCCACCCCATGTTCGAGGCATCCATGGTGAGTGTGGCTACAGGTGCTGATCTTCAAAACAGCAGATCCGAGGAAAGATTGTGTGGATTCATCCACCATAGAAGATCCTTCCGGACCGCTGAAGAGATGAGGTCCAGATCGTCTAAAAGCTGGTCCCATTGCACCCTCAGGGACCACTGAGTGACCCTCATGTGGAGCCTGGCTAGGGGAATGGTACAAATGGAAGCTGCCATGAGGCCTAACAGGCGAAGAACCTCCCGGGCCGGGATGGTCTGGCAAGACGCCACCTTGTCGGCCTGGTGGACCACAGTCTCCACTCTGTCCAGAGGAAGGAAAGCTCTACACTGGACCATGTCGAGGACCGCCCCAATAAACTGAAGTCTCTGGGTGGGGATGAGATATGACTTGGACACATTGACAGTGATCCCAAGTAGACTGAACAGGTCCAGGGTAAACGACAGAGCCTCTAACAATGCCTCCCTGTAAGGGGCCACTAGTAGCCAATCGTCCAGTTAGGGAAACACTGCAATCCCCCAGCGATGTAAAAACGCTGCAACCACCGCTAGGCACTTGGTGAAAACCCGTGGTGCCGAAGACAGCCAAAGGGGAGTGCCCGGAATTGGATGTGCGCCCGCCCCCCCGAAAATAGGGATAAGCAGGTAGGCATCCTGCATATCCACGGTGCAGAGTCAGTGATTCTTCAACAGGAGCGGCAGAAGGCTCTGTAGTGTCAGCATGCAAAACTTCTTGTACTTGACAAAACTGTTCAGCTGACTAAGATCTAGAATGGGTCGGAAGTCCCCGGTCGTTTCTGGAACCAGGAAGAAATGGGAGTAGAAGCCTTTTCCTGTTTGCCCTGGAGGGACTCACTCGATTGCTTGTTTTAGCAAGAGCAAATTTACTTCCTCTTGAACAAGGATAGCCTGATCCAGAGAGTATGAGGACTTCACCGGAGGATTTCCCGGAGGAATTTCCAGTAACTCTATCATGTGACCTAAGACCACGATTTGCAGGACCCACTTGTCAGAGGTAATCGCCCTCCACTCCTGCACATGGAGTGCGAACCTCCCCCCTCACCTGCTCCTCGCAAAGAGGCTGAGGAGGCAGTGGGGACAGGGGGTCAAGAAGTGGCGGGTCGGTCAGGGGAAGACCCCCTGACCATCGCAGATTTTTGGAGACGGGGTAACTACCCATGGCCTTCCACTTACCCTGGCGACGTGCCTGAGCGGATTTCCCCTGCCTCCAGGTCCTCTTCCGAAAGGACTGCTGTCATCGCTGAGGACCACCCGATCGGTACATAGACAGAACAGATCTAAGGGCAACACGTTTGTCCTGTAGTTCTGTAATTATGTCTTTGGTGTCGCCGCCGAAAAGGACCGAGCCCTGGAAAGGGACGTCCTGAATCACTGACTGAACCTCGTTAGCGAGGCCAGAGAGGCGAAGCCAGGACTGCCGTCTCAGGGCCACAGCAGTCACCGAGGTATGGGCCATGGTGTTGAATGAATCGTAGGTGGCCCGTAAAGCATGCCTACAAGAGATCCTTGGCGAGTTCCTCCTTGAGAGGTGCCGGATCCATAGACTGGACCTTCGCCTCCAACCTGGTCATAGTCACTTTTTGGTGGGACACCATAAGGGCCATGTAACTGAGGGAGTGGAGCGCGCACGTGGCCGAAGAATAGACTTTTTTGCCAAACTGGTCCATCTGCCTCGACTCCTTATCTGGAGGAGTGGTGCTCAAGTGCTTGGGCGTAGCGGAGCGATCATGAGCTGCTGAAATGACCACGGAGTCTGCCTTCGGATGGGTCTTCAAAAAAGGAGCAGCCTTAGGCGCCCGCTAAAGTCTGTCCAGCCACTTGGGGACAGCCGGGATAGAGTAAGGCATCTGCCAGACGATGGTGGTGAGGTCTTGGTGGGGGGGCCATCCACGGAGGAACTGGGACAGGAGACAGGGACTCCAAATCGAGGTGCTCCGCAAGTCGCTGTCTCATTGGGTCCTGTTCCTCTAACTCCCAATCGAAATAATCTCTGAGGGCCCTCAAGAGATCCGAGAAGGAAGGATCCTTAGGTGGCGATTTCGGTGAGGTCTTACCTCTCGGCTCGGGTTCCTCCACAATTTCCCCCTCCGAAGAGTCCTCACTCCCATCAGAACTATCGTCGGCCTCCTCCACTGGACGACGTTCAAAGCACGAAAGGGGAACGTCCAGTCGAGTCTTCCCCGAGAGGTAAACAATCGGACCCGAGCTGCTTGGGGAAGGGGACCTATGAAGCGGCGGAGGTGGGAGTCTTGCTTCTATGTCCAAAACCAACTCCGACCTCGCTCCCTGCCATCAAGACTGAAGGAAGGACTTGAAATCCGGCATGCCGGAGGGTGGAGGTGGAGTTGGTTGAGGCTGGGGGAGAGAGACAGCGACTGGAGGAGGGTAATACCCATGCGAACCCATGTAATGCGTATAGGGATGATATCCCTGGTAAAACTGTCCCATTGGGCTCCATCCAGGAGTGGGAGCCCCCGGGTAAGGCTCTCCAGGATACCCATGTGGGTAATGGGGAACAGTGAAGGGACGGTTATAATACCCAGTCATCAGCCCTGACATCGGGGGAACCCACGTCGTACCCGCAGTAGTGTATATTAAATTAGGGTCTGGCGTCAGAACAGTCCATGTTACAGGGACTGACGTCGGCACCGGAACCACTCGATCTGGCGCCGGAAAAGGATCCAGTGTCAGCACTGGACGAAGATCCTCAGTCGTTGGAGTCTTGTCCAGCATCGGGGCCAATGGAATAGGCCTGACCACCGGTCCCAGCGTCGGGACTGTTGTAGGGACTGGCAGCATTGGAAGTGCCAGCGGTCACGGCATCGGGACTGTTGTAGTAACTGGCGGCGTTGGAGGCGCCAGCGGTCCCGGCGTCCGAACTGTCATAGTGACTGGCGGAGTCGGAGGTGCCGGCAGTCTGCCCTCGGGCTGCGGAGGGGCCAACACAGAAAGGCCATCTGGCTGAGGAGGAGCCTCCTGACCCTGGTCCCTGGCGGGGGAGCGTGGGGAAGAACCCCTGAAATCGGCTGGTTCACCAGTGTCCCCATCTGCCTCTCCAGGACACGGGCGAGGGAAGAATAGGAGGGAGCGGGCTGTCTCCCTTTGGTCCCACCGGAAGTCAGGTGAAGCACCAGTAGACCCCAACGGGGGAACTGAGCCCGTGTGGTCGTCTGAGACAGCCGACTTAGCAGGCGTGGTAGGGCGGTCGAGGAGAGAACCCCCAGCAGACTTAACGACTGAGGCCGGGCGACTGCCCCCAGCCGGGGGAGTCGACTTAATGGCCGCCGGGCGGTCTCCAAAGGAGCCAGCGGCCGACTTATCTGCATGAAGTGTCTCCTTACCTAAGTGCTTCGACGGTGGCTGGGCCTTGCTGGTAGAGGGCCATGATGTCGTCCGCGGAGCGAGCCCACTCTCTCATTTTCTCCTTATGCTTTTTAGGGGAAGATTTATCGGACGAGTCCCTAAGCTTGTCCATCTTCTTCTCAAGCGAAAGTAGATGGGCCTTGAGAAGATGGGCCTCCAACGCCTGCTGTCTCCGCTTTTTGGTAGCCTGACTGAAGGACTGACAGTCAGGGCAGGAGGAAACTGGATGGTCTGGGCCTAGGCAGATGACGCACTTGGAATGTCCATCTTTGTGCAGTATCTGAGTGCCACACTTGGAGCACTTCTTCTTCATAGAAGACATGTAACTATTATTTAAACTAAAAGAAGAAATAGCGATTCTGTAGAAAACCGCGCGAAAAACACTTTCTGAAGAACGCTGAATGAAGTCTGCAAAGTGACTAGCACGAGGCGACGGTGGAAAGAACTGGATGCGGCGTGGGATCGCCATATCATATACCGGCCACGCTTGATGTCAGTCACGTGATGTTGGGTGGGTGGTCCCCCATCAGGGATTGCTAGAAAAGTCTGCCGTGCGGCCCGATGTCAGTCCTATATGTGATGACCTATCGAAGGAACCCTCTCGAGGTAAGCTCTAGCTCTACCAACAGACAGTCCTGGAAGGCGTTCTAGGAGGACCTGACTTCTGGTGCTCCTGACAATCAGCTGTGTGTTTCAGCTGATTCGTCATCTGCATTCAGATAAAATTCAGTTTTTTTGTTGTCGTTTTAATGAGACAGTGGCCCGCATCTAAAGGAACAATAAGTTAGCATGATTTTCCTCCATATGAGATGCTGGGGGGAGCCAAGGCTAGCAGAAAATGATGAGGCCCAACGTCCTGATCCACTATCCAGCAGCACCAACTTGCTTTTGGCAATAAGACAAACTGAAATCTAAAACTGCACTACATTATGAATTGTTCATACTCTGTGTACATATGTACGTTGAATCAATTAATTGTTGTATACACAAAGTATTCAAACACTGTATGTCATGTACAAATCTTTATTGTGCTAAAAGCTCAAACAAATTTTACGCACACAAAAAAAATCTCCTTTGACTCCTTGTAGCACATACACAGTCCAAATAAGACGTACATTCTGATCCCTAAAGTTTAAGGTCTCCAGGCTATGAGTAGCATGAAGTATGAAATCTCTTCTGTCTGCCCCACCGTAATTATCAGGACTGTGCAGGCGGAATTTTATTAATTTCCGTCTTCCTTGAGCTCACCCCGCAAGCTTTTTTAATGCATCTAAAATCCCAGCCATCATCCAGTTACAGGATATTGGTAAGCCAAACATGTACTGTAGAATGGAAAGAATGGAGCCAGCCTGTTGGCACACAGGGTTGAGGCGCTGGACGCCACACCTCGTGCTACACTGGCGACCTAAGTTTGGGAATGAGCCTGGGTGGTTGGGGAGTTGGCCAGGGGAGGGAGGGAGGACGGGAGTTGGATTGAGCCATTGCAAGGCAAGCTCTCCTCTCCCGGGGGGGGGGGGGGGTTCTGGTAACTCCTGCTGTATGGCTGCCCCCAGGTGGAGGCCTGAGGGCAGTGCAGGCAAAGTGCAGCAAGAGTAGGAAGGGCGCTGTGGATCGTGGCATGCGTGTGCCTCCACATGCGCGCGCATGACCACGGCATGGGGCAAAGGACAAAATCAGAGCTAGCAGGCTCCATGAAGGTTCTGGCGGTGATCCCTGTGATGGGGTGCCAACCAAAAACGGATATGAGCTCCCCAGGAGAGGGCGGCTAGAGCCCACCTGCCAGCTCCACAAAAAAAAAAAAAAAGGAGGCATAAAATGTAAATTAAAAAAAAAAGGATGGAAAGAATATAGTCTACAGCCACCCCCACTAGAAGGCCCACTATTCTGATGTTTGGTGCTCCAGCACCCTTTTCCAGGGCTTCAAGGCAGCTTCAGAGAAGCAAGTTCTCCTGAGTCTTATTTTTATTTTTATTTGTACATCAGTTTACAACCTTTGAGCCAGAGGCTCATTTCCAAAGGTACCTCGTCACATTGAGGACAAATACATTAGATTACAGACTCATTGTTACATCACACGGTTACAAATTGTAGCAAAAAACAACAACACATGTTTACAATCATTTGTACAGAGAGGGAAAAAAAAAAAACAGACTAGTTACAGTGGCACATTATTGCACGCGGGAACGTGCAGAAACAGCATGGTGATAATAGTTCAATGGGCAAACGGGCAGGTTGAGGGAAGTGAGATGTGGTGCCACTCAAGCGAGCTTTGTCAGTGCATGGTGGGCTAAGCCTCAACTAGAGACAGGTGCAGCTACATATATTAAATAGCTGGTTCCACAGTGCAGTTTTGAAAGTGGAGATCGTGGGGGTGTCAGAGATGGTGGTAGGGAGCACATTATACCAGGATGGAGATCTATAACAGAAAGACCTCTGTCCATGGGTGGTCCTGGATCTTGGGATCAGAAGGGTGGCCTTGCAAGAGGTTCAAGTATAAACCAAGGGTTGGGCTTGGCGGATGGAGGCTGTCAGCCCGGGAGGGTATAGCCCGAGAAGGGGTTTTTTCATTATGAGGCTGATTTGGTATTGTAGTCATTTGTCTGGATTAAGCAGCATTGCCTTGTTATATAGCTGGCATGTGTGAGTGAGCCTGGGGGCCCCCGTAATAAGCCTACATGCCTTATTCAGGATAAGGCGGATTTTATTGAGGGCTGTCGAGTCAGCAGCATCGTATACAGGTTGGCCGTAGTCCACCAGGGACAGTATCAAGGATGTAACCGCTAGTCGGAGGGCAACAGAGGGGAGAGAGTTTTTATAGCGGTAGAGGATACCTAGCTGCACATTAGTAGCAGAGGCAAGTGCATCAATGTGGGTGTGGAAGGAGAGGGCTATGTCCAAGGAAACCCCAAGGTACTTGTAAGAGTGGACTTGTTCAAGGGGTTGTTTGCAGCTGGGGAGGATGTGGAGTGGGAAGTTGCTGGCTTTGTTTTGGGGGTGGGCAAAGAGCATTGTTTTGGTTTTTTTGAGATTGATGACAAGTCTGTGCTCTTTAAACCAGGTTTCGGCATCATTAAAGGATAGTTGTAAGGTGTCCTGAAGGGAGATGGGGTTGCGATGGGTGGCAAAGAGGATGGCATCATCTGCATAGAGCAGAATTCTACCAGTGCATGCACTGGGCAGGGTGTTAAGGTAGATCGAGAAGAGTAGTGGTCCCAGGATGGAGTCCTGGGGAACACCTGAGCGGATGGGACAGGTTTTGGAAAGTGTCCCATTGATTCTGACACATTGGGAGTGGTCAGATAGGTAGCTAGTGCACCAAGAGAGCAGCCCAGTAGAGAAGCCAGTGTGGCAGAGGGCATCCAGCCGGAGGGGGTGGGAGACAGTGTCGAAGGCCTTTGAGAGATCAACAAACACTGCCCCGGCTAGGGAGCCAGCACCCAGGGAGGAGTGTATGAAGTTTGAAAATTCAATTAGTGCAGTGCCGGTACTGTGCTCTGCACAGAAGCCGTGCTGTTCTGGGCAGAGGATGTTGTATTTGGTTAGGTACTCAGTGATTTGAGTGGCCACCAGTTTTTCTAGGGCTTTGGAGAGGGGTTGGTGAATGGAGATAGGTCGGTAGTTCCCGGCAGAGGACCTGTCACCTCCTTTGTGTATGGGCATAACTATGGCAGTTTTCCATGCAGATGGGAATTGCCCCAGGCAGAGGGATTTGTTGAGAAGGGTGGTGAGTGGAGCAAGGACCTGATCCAGCACCCGACGGAGAATGCTGGGGTCCAGGGAGTCACTGCCGGTACTACTGCTCTTTAATGCTTTGAGCAGGTGTGGTCTGGCTTCCTGGTCAGTTACCCTGCGTAGGTGGAAATAAGGGCATTGGATGACTGGGGCCGGTGGGGGGTCAAAGAAATTGCTGGGGAGGACTGAGCTAAGGTCCATGAAGGATGTGTTTAGGAAATTGGCTATGTAGGCAGGGTCAGTAGAGGTAGAGCCGTCAATGGTGATCTGGGATTGGGGGGGGGGCCCGCGGTCCCATTCAATTGTTTAATGTTGTCCCAGAATGTTCGTGCACACCCCCAGGAGGAGGTGAGCGTGGCCTGGTAGTGGTCGGCCTTTGCTTTCGGATAGCCCAGGTGCACTTGTTCCAGCAGCGTAGTATGCCTGTCTGTCAGCTATCCAGCCTGTTTCTGTGGCAGGTGCCAGGGTTATCCCTGTGCTTGAGCAGTTGTAGTAGGGCAGGGGTAACCCAGGGCGCATTGTGCTTTTTGGGTCTGGGTTCCAGTAAGGTGCGAAGAGGTCACAGGCTTTGTTAATGGTTTGGTAAAAGAAGGTAAGGGCAGTATCTATGTCAGGAGCGTGGTGTATAGGTGAACAATTTATCTGGGCAAGAAGTTGTTTGAGGCTTTTTAGCCCACCTGGTCTGAGGCGCCGCGGCGGAGTGTGGATTGGGCTTTGAGTAGGGGCGTGGGGGTCACCCAGTGGAATAGGATAGGGAAGTGGTCACTAAGTGAGTCAGGAAGGACCTGGATATCTTGGATTTTTTGGGGGCGGTTTGTGATGATTACATCTAGAAGGGTGCTGGTACCTCTCTTAGTATTTACTCTAGTGGGTTGGGAAATGAGTTGTGTCAGATCCATAGCCGCAAAGGTGTCCTGGGTGGTGGAGGAGGAGGCGCTGAGCCAGTTCACGTTTAGGTCCCCCACAAGGATTTGATCAACCTTGTGTTGGAGGGTAGCAAGATAATCGGTTAAGAATAACAGCGCCGGATTTTGGTTCTTTGGGGGAATGTATGCAGCAGTGAGATATAGGGGGCCCCTGGAGGGGTCCGGGGTAAGTTTGAGAGTGAGGGCCTGCACCCTGTTTACAAGAGCCGGGGGCAGGGAGTGCTAGTCCAGTAAGTGAGTCCCTGGTATAGACAGCACAGCCTCCCCCACGTTTGCCTACACGATCCTCGCGGTATAGGGTGTAACCTGGTAGTGAGACAAAGTAGTCGGGGTGGATTTTGATAGCCAGGTTTCCAACAGTGCTATGACATCTGGTTTATGCAGCATGACCCAGCACTGGAGGGAATCAAATTTTTGAATAAGCTGCATATATTCATGGAGGCTATGCGGAGACCGGTGGACCCAGTTGGGGGGCTAGTCTGGGTGGGGCCTGGGTTGGGATGTATATTGCCTGTTAGAAGTAATAGGAGGATCATGGCTCTGGCCAGGGTTCGGTAATGAGTGAGCTTTCGGTTGGTATGAAGGGATGGGGAGGAGGCCTTCAGGGAACAGGGGATGGGCAGGGTTGGCAAGGTCAGGAGGGCGAGAGTGATTAGCCGCCAAAGGGACCCAGGGTAGGCAGCGGGGAGGTAACCTGGGGATGGGTGCTGTGGGTAAGGGCACATGGTCATTGTAGGGTGGGATCTTACTATGTCTGGGAAAATTGTGGGTGCTAGGGCCAGTGTACCAGGTGGGGCTACCTGTTTGCTGGGTCGTGGGTACCAGAGTAAAGATGAGGGGGAGGCATTTTAGGAGGAGGTGGACTAACATAGTGCTTGCAGTAGCAGCAGGGCAGAAAGGTAGAAGTATTTTTGGTTGCCTTCCAGAAAGTGTAGATACCACTTTGGATCAGTGGTAGTGTCACGGACTCTGGTGGACAGGGTACCAGGTTCAAGACTCTGCCAGGGCAGCTGGAGAAAGGACCAGGGGACCAGGGTGGGAGCCGAGCTCCATGTTCTGGGGGCTTGCAGCACGCTGGGTTGAGGCCAGAAAAGGGTGAGAAACAGCGACTCCTAGTGGTCACTGGGTGTAGACTTGGAGGTGTGGTTGGGGGTCAGGACGTGTAGTTAGCTATGGGGCTAGGTGCTGGGAGAGATGTGGACAGAAAATAGATGTAAGTTGTGGAAGAGCGAAGTGGCACAGGCAGATAGATGGTTCCAGGAAGTGGGGGGAAGGAAGTCTGTTAGGTGTACCTAAGGTAGGGGTCTGTGGGTCCCTCTAGTGGCTGGCAGGTATAACCTGCAAATGGGAAAGTGGGGACTTTGTAATTCAGCAGGCAGGAAGTGATGTCATGAGGGAGGGTCAATAAAAGTCAGCTTCTATACGGTCGCCAATAGTTTTTTAGATCCTTCATCAGCTATTTTTGCTATCAAGGTTACTTGTTCAATTTTCAGGTTCTGGTTACCTATCTTTTCAAGTATTTGCACACAGCGTCCCACAGTGGAGGGCTTCCAGCAGCCTAGGCTTGCCAGCTGCAGCAGTGTTTTGGCCCACTAGTGAGGTCTGCTGTGGTTTTTGGATGCTGTTTAAAGTATCCCATCCTGAGGTAGTTGGCATCAGCAACAACAAACTAGTATCACTTGTGACCCAAAACTTGTGCTCTAAAATTCAAACTTTAAGGCTTTTGCCTTCTTCTGGGGAAGCCAATATGAAATACATTTAGCCTCAAGTTTTACTCTCTGGCACATATCTAGTCTTTATTGTCTGCAAGGTTGTTTCAATGCTTTAAAGTTACAAAAGGGCTATTTTGAAATTTTTTATGAAATTTGTTTTTTTTTTTTTAAATCATAAAAAAGTGTATCGTTAACGAATACTTCATTACATACCCCTGATGAAAATGGCAACGCTTATCAGAACTATGAATTTCTTTCTCTGCATCTTCAGGTACCTGTAAAAAACAAAATGTGAACTGTTATACAAGGCTTCCATGGAGGAACACTGGTGAACAACAGTGGAGAATTCAGTAGAGCCAATGCAGGGCACAGTATCGTTTCAATACAATTCCCACTTGAGTGCAAATATTAAGTAACTGATGTTAAGGAAGAAAAAATGACTCACCATAGTAATCTTCTTTCTTCCAAGGGATCCTTTAGCATCAGTAACTATGGCAGTTAGCTAACTAGGTGCAACTACCCCAGAAGTATGCCTTTAAGAGAATTAGCATAATGAGCTAGGGAATCAGCCAATCAAAAAAAAGGAGGGGAGTGTGCTGAGAGGGAGCAGTCTGAAGGGCTTCAGAAGTTTTTCGAACATAACTGACACATGCCCCGAAAAGTGAACCATCAGAATTCAAAAAACATGCAAATCTCCAAAACCTGAAAACTGATAACCTGTGCACAAAAACTCATTAATAAAAAAACAAATTTGGTAATAAAACTGAGAACAGAGCCCTTCTCCTTACAGGTGAACCGGGGACGAAGGGTGGGAGCTTACTGATGCTAAAGGACCCCTTGGAAGAAAGAAGATTACTACGGTGAGTCATTTTTTCTTCTTACCCCAGGAGTCCTTTAGCATCAGTAACTATAGCAGAGAACCTACTTAGGAAAGAGGCTCTGCAGAATCGCTGTGCCAAATTTGGCATCAGATCTGGACTGCACATCTAAACTGTAGTGCTTAATGAAAGTGTGCACAGATTTCCAGGTAGCTGCTTTGCAGACATCCAGAAGGGGTATGTCCCTTGCTGCTGCCACAGAGGCTGCAGTGCCCCTGCTGGAGTGGGCCCTGAGCCCCACAGGAGGTTGATGACCAGTTGTTTCATAGCAGAATCTAATGCAAGAGACCAACCACATGAAATAGTTCTCTTGGTAGCTGGTCTTCCTCTGCCTACATCCCTGTAGGTGAGGAACAACTGAGTGGAAGAGACTCTGGACTGCCTAATATGTTCTAGGTAGTAAAAGAGGGCTCTTTTGACATCCAAACTGTGGAGCTTTTGCTCACCAGGAGTGGAATTCTCAGCAAAGAAGACAGATAGAGTAATGGACCGGTTTAGGTGGAACTCCAAAATCACCTTAGGCAGAAACTTCCTATTAGTCCTGAGCTAAATTTTTTTCTGTCTGAGGAATGATGTAATTAGGCTCAGTGCACAGGGCCTGTAACTCTGAAATCCTCCTGGCAGAGGTAATGGCTACCAGGAAAAATGACTTCCAGGTCACAGACATGATATGTGCAGTGGCCATAGGCTCAAAGGGTGGTTGTATGAGCCTGGCTATGCAGAGATTCAGGCTACAAGGAGGAACCAGCTCCCTGACTGGAGGCTGTAGGTGCAAGAGGCCTTTGAAAAACTGTTTGAATATGGTGGGAAAAATAATGACTTTCTTCCCACCAAAAGCTAGGCCGAAATTGCAGCCAGGTGTAGCTTGAGGGAAGAGGGTTTCAAGCCTGACACCTGCAGATGTACCAGGTAATCCAGCAGCTGAGGATCTGAAGCTGTAAGAGGAATTACCTTTTTGCTCTTGCAGAGGGAGAACCGTTTCCATCTGGCTGAATAAGTCTTTTCTGTGTTAGGTTTTTTAGCTATTCTCAGGATCTTAAGAACCTGTTCAGAGTACTGACAGGATGGAAACTCAACTCCTCAAGGGACAGGCCTTGAGGTGAAGAAAGTGTATGTTTGGATAATGCACTCCTGTCTGAGGGAGGGTCAGCAGAGAGTGAGTTGGTGGCAGGCAAATGGGCCTGCTGCAGGATAGTGAGAGAAGGAGAGGGTATCAAACTTGCCTGGGCCAATCCGGAGCCACCAGAATAATTGATGCAGGCTGTTGTCCGAGTTCAGCAATACCCAGAGTATCAGGGGAAAGGAAGGGAATGCATACAGGAACCTCCCTGACCAGTCCAGGATCAATGCATCCAGGGGAAGCGTTCCCGGGACTGGGGACCTGCAACAGTACTGAGGAAGCTGGAAGTTGAGGGGAAAGGCAAACAGATCCACTTCTGATGTGCCCCACTGCCTGAACACTGTGGCTAGCACTTGCTTGTTCAGAGTCCATATGTTCTGGCCTTGAATGATGCGACTTAGAGCATCTGCCCGGGTATTCTGTTTGCCTGGGAGGTGAATAGCTGACAGGCCGACTCCCTGGAAGAAAGCAAGAGACCAGATTTGCAGAGCTTCCGAATAGAGTATTCCTGATCTGGTACCACCCTGCTTGTTTATGCAAAAAACTGCAGTGGTGTCATCTGTTCGAATTTGTACAGTCTGTTCTTTTATGACAGGAGCAAATGCTTTGACAGCTAGAAAGATTGCTCTGAGTTCCAAAAGGTTTATGTGTAACTGTGACTCCTGGAGAGTCCAGGTGCCATTTACTGAGGCACATTCCAGATGAGCTCCCCACCCCAGGAGGGAGGTGTCTGTGGTGATCACCTTTGTGGGAAGCGGAGCCTGGAAGGGTATCCCTGCTGCTAGATTTGCAGGGTTCTTCCACCAAAGCAGAGTCTGAAGGAACTGCTGTATCACAGGTATCAGCTTTGTACATTGTTGCTTCTTTGAGACCAACGAGCTCTGAGATAGGCTTGCAGGTGTCACATCCTGTACTTGACTCATGGGACCACTACAGTTATTGAAGCCATATGTCCCAAGAGCCTGAAGAAATGTCTGGCTGGTCTTGGCTGTCCATGGATGAAAGAATCTGCCACTAAGAAGAAACTCTGAATTCTCTCCTGTGGGAGGAAGGCATATCCTTTCTGGGTGCCCAGCTAAGCTCCTATGAAGGTGAGTAGCTGGGTGGGTTCCAGGTGAAACATAGAAGTTGACAGCAGATAAGGACCGCAAGGGCCATCCAGTGTGCCATACTGCCCAAAGAGACTTCTGTAGATCTACCAGGAATCCCAGAGACTCTAGAGTGTGCTTTGCAAGGGAAAGGGACTCCTTTACCTGACAAGGAGACTTTGCCACTATGAGCCAATCGTCTAGAGGTAGACAGCAACACCCTGCTTCCTGAGGTGTGCTGCTACCACTGCCAGGCACTTGGTAAAGACTCTTGGGGCCGAGGACAGGACTAAGGGCATTGCAGCAAACTGATAGTGGCCCAAAGGGAGTTTGAATCTGAGAAACTTCTTGTTAGACCTCCACATGGGTATATGGAAGTAAGCATCCTTTAGGTCCAGGGAGGCTAGCCAGTCTCCCTGCTGTAAGGACTGTATGACAAGTGACAGAGTGATCATCTTGAATTTGGGTTTTAGCAGATGTTTGTTTAAATATCTGAGATCCAAGATAGGTCGCCACTCCCCCGTTTTCTTTTGTCTCAGAAAGTACCAGGAGTAGAGGCCCTTGCTCTTTTCATGGGCCAGGAGCCTCTCCACTGCTCGTAGAGCTAGCTTTTTTATCTCCAATTTCAATAGTAGCATCTGTATTGGGGTTAGAGGTTTTGACACCTGGGTACGCTTGAGGTCTGGCATCTGCTTGAACTGTAGTGGCAGACCCTTTTCCACTATCTTCAGAACCCACTTGTCCGAGGTAATGAGGGACCAGTTCTGAAGATAGTGGGAGAGTCTGCCTCCTACTGGCAAAGAGAATGCGACCTGAACACTTACATCAGGGCTGAGACTCTGAGGCTGCTGGCTGGGTAAAGGTGGTCCTTCTTTGGTCCCTTCTGCCCCTACCCCTGAAAGAACCCCTGTACTGAGAGAAATCAGACTGGGGAAAAGGGAATGCAAGGCCTGGGAAAATAACCTCTGCCCCAATTTCCCCTCGGGTGGGATTTCTGCAGGGCAGAAGGCTTAGGTTTAGAAGAGTGACTCTGCCAAGAGGCCTTGTACTCATCAACCTTTTTTTGTGAAGTCAGTTGTTCTGGAATCGAACAGCATGATTTGATCACAGGAAAAGTCCATGGCCTTAGACTGGGTATCTGGGGTCAGACTGGTAGTTCTAAGCCAGGCAAAGCACCTCAGAGAGATGACATAGGCCATGACCCTGGAGGCAGCATCACTGTTGTCATCTGCCAAGTGGAACTGGTATTTCGTAGCTTCCAGGGCAGTTTTTGCCATATCCACCAGCTCCTGTACCACTGTATCCGACCCACTGTGGGTAATGGCCAGGACAGAATTCAACAGTGCTTTCTGATATTTGGCAGTGAAAGCCATATAGGATGACAGTCTGACCAGCAGGGAAGCTGTGGTATACATTTTCTTTGCTATGAAGTCTATTTTTCTGGAGCCCCTGTCCGGGGGTAAGGGGGACAAGGAAACCCCAGCTTTCTCACAAGCTGCCTGTTGTACTTTACCTCTCATGGCTAGGATGTAAAGACAGGAACTCAGTATCTTTTTTAGACAATTGGTATTTTTTCTCAGCCCACTTGTCAATCCATCACAGAAGTGGGGGGTTGGAAGCAGTTTCATGGTATTTTTTCTGAAAGCATTATAGATAGGCATGACTAGTCTCTTAGGGGGGTGGGAGACCTTTCATCTCCCTATAATCTTTATCCTTATGCTAGATGGACTCCTGAGTAGGGAGGTCCAGGGTGTCTAGCATATTCTGGATAAATGTAAGCAGGAGGGATCCTTCTGGTTAGCAGAGGAAGCTTCAAAAAGAGGGAAGTGGACACATCAGATTCTAGACCTTCAAAATTCATGTCGGGGCATCATAAAATGTTTATCATCATCTGCATCACCCTCACAGTCTCCAGAAGAGAGAACTGTGGAAGAGTGCTTGCCAGCCCCAGTAAATATAGACCCCATCTTTTGTAGGGTCTGAAAGATGTGCTATGCTTTTGCCATGTCTTGCACAGATGGGAGTTCCTGTGCAGTCTGTGGCCGTATATGCTTTAAGCTGCCTGTTAGCTCACTATCGGCTTTCCCAGGAGGAACAGGAGTGTTTTTGTCTTTACAGACTATCTTTTTAGCCACTTCAACAGCAGCTTGATCATGCTTCCTTTTTTGTACAGCAGACGCTTCATCAGTGCCTTAATTATTTTTAAATTTGTGAGCTTTGTAAGCATTATTTTTTGGCCAGGACATGGAGGCTTCATCGGCACCCCTGCTTGAATTTTTATTGTTATTAGTTTTAGATGGCCCCTCGTCGGTAGCCTTTGATTTTTCCTCAGCCATATATTTTTTTTTCTAGGTCTCTCTGCTCGGTTTCTCACCAAATTTGTGCAAAGAGAACCAGTAGATCTGGACCAAAACACCTGAGGCACAGGCTGTTAAAAAGCTGTTAAATCAAATCATGTGACAGTTGACACACTTTTTTAAAATCCTGTAGTTCCATATTTTGTTTTTAGTTCTGGGAATCTCTGACATGCCAATCCACAGAGAACCCTGCAATAACTGTCAAAGTTTGAAAATCCAAACAGTTACCTTGTGGTAGGGACCTGTGATATCAGAGGTACAAAGTAAGGAAAAACACTAAAATTTGACGGTTCCTTCAAGAAAAGCATTAAAGTAGTGAAGAACCGTAGAAAATACGCATTTGCGGTAAAAATGTAAATAAAATACTCAGATGCGGTTAAAATGTATACAAATATACGTAGTTACGGTAAAACACAGATGTGTGAAAAAGAAACCACTAATAAAATCGTAAAATTACACTCAGCACACAAAAAACAAACATTTGTGAGGAAAACTTTACCAAGCTAAGCAGAAAAAGGCGGTCAACGAGGAAAGTTGAGAGACACCTCTGGGGCAATGTTGCCCAGTCAGCGGAGAAAAAATTCTGAAGCCCTTCCAGCTGCTCCCTCTCAGCACACCACCTCCTTTTTTTTGATTCGCTGATGCCCTAGCTCATAATGCTAATTCTCTTAAAGGCATACCTCCGGGGTAGTTGTATCTAGCCAGCTAACTGCCATAGTTACTAATGCTAAAGAACTCCTGCGGTAAGAACTCTGCAATCTTCGCCCAGTGCTCCCAGATCACCCCTGAAAACAGGCACTTGTGCCTAGTGGGCCTTACCCAGTTACCAAAGACTTAAAAAGTCCCACACTGCCGCTTATATCAGTATAATTTAGTTGAAATACAAATATTCTAAAGTATTTATGTAAAACACAGAATTTGACAGCAGAAGGAGACTGAAGGTCTATCAAGTATGCCCTTATTATGTTATCCCAATCTACTGTCCTAATGCCCTGGTGGGCTGCTACCCTTCTCCCCCTACACCCATCAAACGTGTGTTGCCCACCCACACCGGGACTATGACTCCCCGTGCTCTGTTCCAACTGTGTTTAAACCAGTTAAAGGTAGAAAGTAGCTGCCACCTCCACTTCTTCCAGCAGTGTGTTCTATAGTTCTACCACCCTCTCACTGAAATAGAACTTCCTCATGTTTCTCTCTGAACTTGCTCCCCTCCCCAACCTCCAGTCATGCCCTCTAATGACTGCTTCCCTGTTTCTTGCAAACAGCTCCTCACTATTCACTTTCTTTATACTCCTGAGGAACTTATGTTTCAGTCATGTCCCACCCCCACCCACCCTCACATGCACACACACTTCTGTCTGGCCTCCAGCAAGTGCATGGTAAGGGCTTCCAGCTGATCCTCACAAGATCTGCCCTGGATCATTTTGGTGATCCTTCGCTGTATCTATTCTAGTCGGTCAATGTCATTCCACAACTGGGCACAGTATTCCAGGTGAAGCTTCACTGGGGACCTGTACAGTGGCAGAATCACCTCACTTCTCCAACTGTCAAAACCCCACCCTATACTCCCCAGCATCCTCAATGCCCTTCTGTATGCTTTGTTGCACTGACTTGTTTGGGCAGACTGAATAAAAAAAAAAGAAAAAGTTACTTCTTGTAAGAATCTACTTAAAATACTCATCCACATCCTACTTGCAGATTCCCAGCTTGTGGAGCTGGCCTAGAGTCATCCAACAGATTTTAAGGAAGTTGCCTTGTGTACACTGGCCCTGTGCTATTGTAGACCTATTATTTATGGTTGTTAACTTAGCTGCTACCATATGTATATTGTTGCAATATTGTCTGTTGTCCCAAATCCCCCCCTCCAGGACGTACCGTGAGACGAGCTTCTTGCTCAGTGTAACTTTCCTGGTGAAACTCTTCAATAAATAAATATGCTGACACTCATAGGCAAGCTGTTCCAGATGACAGAAATGACCATGACAACAGCTGGTGGGAGTGCAGAATGGTGCTGTTGCAGGTTTAAGAGAAATGGATGCAACAGTAGCTTTCAAGAGTGAAGCTCAACAGGGTTACCTTGGCAACCACTGCACAAACATGCTGACGAAGCAGTGTGATCTAGTGGTTGGAGCACCTGCTTGGGAACAAGCCGATCACAGGTCAAACTCCCCACCACATCCAAATATGCACCGTGTGACCTTGAGCAAGTCACATACCCTCCCAGTGCTCCTGTCCAAACAGCTTCAAAAACTGGTAAAGAACTCGTAGAAGCAAGACCCCACTGTAAATGAGATGCTGAATGGCAGTTTGGCTATCTTGTGTAAATAAAGTGTAAAATAAAATAAACTGAATAACTCCACATTCATCAGTACTCTCCACCATTTGTTACCTATGATGTGTGGGAGAAGGCCAATGTCAGAACGACGACAGACCAGGCCCCCCCCCCCCCAAGCTTTTGACATTCTTTTCTTCTAGTGGTTGTATTTCTATGGTTTTCTCTGACAGCGAAGTTCCAAATACTATAAAAAACTGCAGCTGCAGCATAAGCAGTATAATGACACTAGAGGGCACCAGTAACAAGATTGTGACAAGAGCAACAGTACAACAGAGAATAACCTCTGAGCGTAAAGAACAAGCCAGTACACCACACTGAGTTACTGTGGTGACATCATTGGTACAAGAGTGAACCTCGAGCGCCCCAACGATTTACCACACTAACAGTCTGGAGTACTGCTTTGTAGTCTGCAGTTGTTAAGCACAGTGAGGGATTCTTGGGGCTTGAAGAAAAGAAATTACTCACCATAGTAATATTGTTTCTTCCAAGATATCCCTCTCTACACTCAACGATCCCATCCCTACCTCCCTTGCAGAACCTGGAAAAGGTTCCCACAAGAATCAGTTTGCTTGAGCATTACTTGTTACAGTACCTTACAATTGCAGTGTCAGTAGCTCAGTAGCAACTCGCCTCTGAGGCCGGGAGATCAGAGGGCTGTGGGTTCAGCTCCCACATCTGGCACTGGGGTTAATATCCCAGTACTGACACTGTAGTGCAGCATGAGAGGGGTGCTGTACTTCTGAGGTGCCGTCTTTCGGATGAGACGTTAAACCGACGTCCCATCTGCCTGGATTGGTGGTAGTTCAGGTGGATGTTAAAGATCCCAAGGCACTTATCCAAAAGAGTAGGGGAATTATCCCCGGTGTCCTGGCCAAATTTCCCTCATTCACTAAAAATACCAACAACAGCTTAATCTGGTTAAAGGTCGTTGGCATTCATCTGTATCCCCCTTCCCCAGGTCGTGCCTGAAAATAGGCAAGATTTGTCTAGTGCACTTACCCGGTCAACAAAAACCAAATAAAATAAACAATTGATACTCTGTGAACTAATCATTTTTTAAATCTGTTTTGCCTCATTAAAGAGTCCAAGACTCTGAATCTTTGATTCATTTTTGGTAATCATTTAGCTAGTTTAGTGGCCACTGCTTACCTTAGCTTCAGAAATAAATTCTGCCATTAGAAGGGAGAGGTGAGTGTGACCACACAAAGAAATACAAAATCACACATACCCCATAATGCAAAGCACCACAGTATATTATGCTGGTTCAACTTTAAGCAGACATGCATGGTACCAAAAGGTCTCTCAAAAAGTCTGCAAAGGGTGCTAACAGAAGACACATTTACATATTTCATCCTACCAGGACTCATCGGTGTGCCTCGTCTGTTTGACACCCCAGTGGAATGAACCAGCTACCCTAAGACGGTCTGTCTGGGTTATGTTGTGGTGAACCCAATAAAAACAAAAAACAAGCTAAAAGACAAAGGACCTCAGCGTGCAAGCACTGAAGCAATGGTTACCACAAAGGGCACTGGCCGGGAAGCCAAGTTTCAAAGAAATACTAAATCACAACATACCCCCATGTGACCACACAGCAGAATTTTGAATTTCATTCTGATTCCATAATTAGCATAACATTTTTTTTTACTTTATGTTTATTAAATTCTCAAATAAACACAGAAATACAAATATCATATGCCGGACATTAACATCAGGTACAGGAGCCATCCAATGGTACAGGATATACAAATCTAAATATACATATTATGGAGGGGGGAATCCAAAAAAGCTGCTAATAACACAATATAGATACGAATGGCTACACGCTACAGGAGAGGTGGTCAGTCCAGATCTATAAAATGAAAACAGTACAACAAATTCAACATCCAGTGCTGATTAGACCCCTTTTCCAAACATGTCCGGGATCAGAAAATGTTAGTGCTCTCCCAAATACTCTAATCACCCACTGAAAACAGTTCTTTATGTGTGGGGAGTATTTTTTTTTCTTCAAGCTCCAAGAATCCCTCACTGTGGTTAACAACTACAGACTACAAAGTGGTACCTCGGGAGGCTGGATACAGAACCTACCTAGGGACAAGGTCTTGCAAGACAGCAGTGCCGAAACTGGCATCCCTGCTAGACTGTATGGTCTAGATAGTAGTACTCTGTGAAGTGTGTACCGTTTTCCATGTTGCTGCTTTACATAATTCCTGCAAGGGAAATACCTTGCAAAATACCTTTTGATGCTGCCACAGAGGCAGATGTGCCCTTTGTGGAATGAGGCCTAAAGCCTTCAGAAGGCAGATTACCAGCTTTGCCATAACAGAACTGTATGCAGGAAACTATTCAACAAGGCATTTTATCCGACAGGAAAGATTAACAAAGAGACACCATGTGAGACAAAGGGGAGCAGATCAGGGGAATAACAGGAGAGCGTGGTTCAACCAGAGGGTGGCTGAAGCATGGAACAGGCTCCCAATTGAAGTTATACAGAGTAGTAGTATGGGCATATTCAAACAAAGACTTAGACACATATATGTCACTAAAATGATACACTGGCTATAGGAGGTTAAGGAATGGATCAATTCCCATGGGCCTTTTTAGGCTTTGGACTTGTAGTTTTCCAGCAAGGCTGGTTTTAGGCACCAGCAAACCCTGCAATCGCTGGTGGCCCCTTGCTTATGGGGGGCCCCAACTAGAACAGTTTACCTTAATTATTTTAAATCTTTTTTTCTTATTATCATCTTAAAACAGCAACAAAGGACTGTGCAGATTTTGATGTGGGATCATGACTTCATGAAAAGCCTTACTTAGCTATGACCCAGGCAATAAGAAGCATATGGGTAACAATGGATGTGAGAAAATGAACAGTGTGTGCTGACACTGCAGTCTCTCTTTAAATTTTTTTTAAGATGCCAGTAGTACTGAAAATATAGTAAAATGATGTGTGCATTGGTTACACTCAAACATATGGGGTGATGGTTGGCCAAGTAGGGGGGGCCTCATGACTTCATTAATCTGCTGGGGGCCCCCCAAACCCTAAAGCTGGCATTGTTTTCCAGTGATTCCTAAGAAATTATTATCTTGGATGCTGGTTTACCTTTTCCTACTTCACCTTAAGTGACAAATGACTGAATATTAGTGGACTGTACCTCCTTTGTATGGTCCAAGTACTAGCTCAGCACATTTCTAACATCCAAATTGTGAAGCTTTTGTTCTCTTGAGCTGGATTTCGCTGTAAAGAACACTGGAAGTGTAACTAACTGATTCAGATGAAATTCAGACTCCACTTTAAGGAGGAATTTTCTATTAGTTCTTAAGACTGCTTTATCCCTGTGGAAAATGATACAGTTAGGACCTGTACAGAGGGCTTGCAGCTCACTCACCCTTCTGGCAGATGTCACAGCCACCAGGAAAATTGCTTTCCAGGTGACAACTTCAAAGCAGCAGTTGCCATAGGCTTGAAAGGAGCCTCCACCAGCAGGGCAGTGCACAGTTTCAAGTTCCGCTGTGGGACAGGATCCTTTACTGGAGGGTACAGGTGATTAAGGCCTTTAAAGAACTTTCTGAAAATGGGCTCTGAGGCCACTGACCTTTGCCAGCTGAAGCATATGCTGACACTGCTGCCAAATGCACTTTCAGGGTTGAAGGCCTGAAGCCAAGGGACTGTAGGAGGACCGGGTTAAGTCCAAGACTGCAGGAAGGCCTGCCTGAAATGGGCTGAACTGCCTACAGGAGCACCACAGGGAAAACTGTTTCCACTTTGAGACACAGACTTCTTGGATCTGGGAACGTTATCCTGCCCTGAGACAAGGTCAGCAGATAGGGTAATGGTTCATTTGATTGAAAGGGACAGGAGAAGCGAGTACCAAGTCAGCTTGTCCTAGTCTGGAGCTATTAGGATCATTGTTGCAGACTCCATTCTCAGTTTCAGGAACACTCTGAGAAACAGTGGGAATGGTGGGAATGCATAAAGGAACTTTCCTGTTCAATGGAGGACTAGGGCGTCCTCTGGAACTGTACCCACCGAGGGGCGCCTGCAACAGAACAGAAGGAGTTGGTTGTTTTCCCTGGATACAAACAGGTCAATCTCTGGTGTACCCTACTTTCTTAACACTGTAGGCAGCACCTGTTTGTTCAGGGTCCTTTCGTGATTTCCCTGGCTGATTCTGCTCAGGGAATCTACTAAGACATTGTCTTTCCCTGGCAGGTGTACTGCCAATAGATGTACATCCAGGAGTATGCCAGGTTCTAAATCTTCATCGCTTCTGTGCATACTTTTTCAAGATTCTGTTCCTTGGTGTTGTCTGTCCTGATCTGGGCAGGTAGACCCCCCGATGTGGGAGGAAAAGGCCTGCATTGCCAGGTACACTGCCCTGAGCTCCAGAAGGATTACGTGCTCCCACGACTCCTGTGGGCTCCACACACCACCTACAGTGAGGTACTCCACCAGGTGGATGCTCCAACATACGAAGGAGGTATCTGCAATGAGTATGACGGAGGGTGATTGCTGGAAGAAGGGAACTCCCTCTCTGAGGTTGTCTTCTTCCCGTCACCACTCTACTGCTCCTAACAGACACAATGTGACAAGAACCAGTTTCTTTTTTTTTTTTTTTTAAATCCAAGTTTTATTGGCATACATTCATTTGGCTCACAATATAAATTCCAGGATAAGAAAAAACAAAACAGAACAATAACATTTCGCAGCAGGATATAAAAAGATAAAGACTGCACCACCAATACAGCGTACAAGCTTTTACGCAGCCAGCATTAATATTTCAAACCTGATCCCTTAATTGGCTGGGATGGGATGGGAAGAAGAGCCAGCTGAGGGGTGAGCAAATCCTGTTCCACAAATAGGGCATTAAGGGTCTTGCCAACTTCTTGCCACAACATAGTCGCAATGTGACATGCCCCCAAAATACGGGAATGAGTGGCAATGTTTCACAACAACCCCTCCAACATTTCCCCATGTGTAGGCCAATACGCTCTGCCGGAATGACGGGTGCATGCAAATAACACAAACGGCATTTCTATGAATAAACTCATCACTGTAAAGAAGAGGTTTGCTGGTAACTGAGTGGAGCATATTTTGTGAAGTCCTCCATTGTTATATGGGTATTTAATTCTTTGTTCCATCTCTCCAGGACAGATAGAGATAAAGTAGGTAATAATTCAAGGAGGGCTTTGTAAAGATTGACAATTAAATGTGGCCACAGAGAGCCCTGTTGATGGTCCTTAAGTAGGGTAGGCTAAGTAGGGTAAATTACAAGGGAGGACGTTCTGGGAGTGGTTTAAAATGTGCACCCATGCCCAATAAATATGATTTTACTTGCAAATATCTAAAATGGCCCTGTCTAGGAAGAGCATAATCCCGTTGGAGATCGGAGAAAGCAATAAAACCCTGGGTTGTATAATACTGGTAAAATTATTGCAGTCCCCTATATCTCCATTCCAAAAGAGTAGCATTAACTATGTTAGGTGGAAAGGTTTTGTTACATGCTAGAGATCAGAGCCAAAACAGTGTTTGTAAAGGGATATAGCTGAACAGCCTTTCCTCCAAAACTTTAAAGGGTTCCATGTCATATCGGCGACCGAATAACGGTGACCAGTCAAAAGGGTGCCGAACCCCCAGGGCAAAAACTTTGGACAGTGTTTTCATGCAGGCACCTCACTTGTGGGAGGCTCTGCCTCCCCATCCCATAATACAGATTCCTACTCGGGGAACAAAACTCAGGGTTGGGGCAAAACCAGGGTTGCCCAAATGTGTTGGCGCCATTGTTCCTTCGGGCTCTTTGACGGGTCACCGTTATTTGGTCTCCCTTTTGATAGGTTACCCTTTAAAGTAATGGCTATCTAGTAAATTTGATTAAAGGTAATTCCCCAGAGGGATGTGCAAAAACATATTTATCAATGTTAAATAAATCATTCAGGGTGAATTCCATAATTTTCCAACATGGTAAATATGTGAGAATAAGTCAACAAGAAACTAACCGAAACTGAGTTGCTATAGCATATGAAAAGGAGGCAGTACAGCGCAGTGGTTTAAGGCTCTGAGCTGCAAACCTGGAGACCAGAATTTGAATCCCACAGCCCCCACTTGCATACTGTGTGACCCTGAGCAAGTCACTTAATTTCCTTGTACTCTGAGGTCGCACCTGTAAACAAGCTTCAGCCTAGTGCATCTCTCCTGGTTTAGAAAAAGTTTGGCAAATTTAGTCACCCCTTGTCTTTTTGTAATTGCAAAATGGCATATTTTATACAAGGGTGTCCACCGCTCCAAAGAAACCTGGAAATTACACTATTCCAGTGGCTGAAATATGCTTCATCTGGTACTATTGGGAGAGTCTGAAACTAATAATCTAGGTAAAATATTTTGTCTAACAACTTCTGCCTTTTCCAACAATGAAAACAGCAACATCTGCCACTGTTGCAGATCTCTGCTGATTTGCTGGATGATAGGCTCATAATTCAAAAGATAGAGGATATGGAAGTAGTCTTCTACCAATTGAATTCCCAAGTATTTTATGGCATTACGATTCCAACGAATCGGGAATATTTTTTTTGAGTCTGGCGAGGGTGAAAAGTTAAAAGATCAGTTTTGAAAAAACCCAAAAGCTGACCACAGAAACACAGAAGGTGACAGCAGATAAGAACCATGTGGCCCACCTAGTCTGCCCTTTTTCCCTACCTAATGCAATATTGCAGGCCCTAGCTGATCTGCAGCTTACCCTCTCTTCCTTACTGCGAGAGTACTCTTATTTTTATTTTCTTGTGCTATGTAATCCCAGGTCACCCCTGAAAAAGGGACCTCCGGGGCTCAGTGGGCTTACCTGGTCACCAAAATTTAATAAATAAAAATAATGTCTATCCCATGCATTCTTTAAATTCCCTACCATTTTTGCCCCCACCACCTCTGCAGGGAGGCTGTTCCAAGCATCCACTACTCTTTCTGTAACAAACTTACTTCCTCACTTTGCCCCTAAGCCTACCCCTCCAGCCTCGTATCATGCTCCCTTGTTCTTGTACACCTTCTTTTCTGACCAAAGTAATCAATAATGTTCCAAATTACCAAAAGGAAGGTTTCAGGGATAGTAAGAATGAGTAGAATATCATCCACAAAAAGTGCTATTTTAAATTTCTTTCCTCCCCAAAGGATTACCATCTATGTTCTCCGCCCTTCTAAATCACTGCGACGAGAGACTCAACGTATAATGCAAATAATAAGGGAAAAGGGGGGCATCCCTGATGTGTTCCACTAGTTAATGAAAAGAGTGAGGACACTGCCCCATTCACTCACACGTAAGCCTTTTGGGAGCTATATAATGATTTAAAAAAGGTTCATAATTCCTGAGAAAAATTCATAGTTTCCAGAGTATCCCACAGGAATGACCAGGATAACTGATTAAATGCTTTTCTGGCATCTAAACTAACCACTACTGTAGGTATTTGGCACTGGGCTACATATTTTATTAGATGAAAACTATGGCGTACATTATCGTGAATCTCTCTTTGGCAAATAAATCTGGCCTGATCCCCATCTAATAAATGCGGAAAAATATTGTCCAATCTCTGGGCCCATACGCTAGCGAATAATTTATAATCAACGGAAAGCATAGATAGGGTGATAAGAACCTGGGTCATCAGCTGATTTGCCCGGTTTTAATAACGTCACTATAACCGCATATTCCCAAGAGGAAGGGGGTGACTCACCATCCTGTATATGGTGACAGACTGACATTAATAGGGGGATGAAAAGCTCAGAGAATTGTTTATCAAACTCAACTGGGTAACTGTCAGACCCCCGACATATCCCTGTTTTGGCATATTTAAGATTAGCTAGAAGTTCAGACTGTGTTATTGGCACAAGTAAACTCTCTTGTTTCTGTTCTGCAAGTTGTGGAATCCCCAGTCCTGACAGAAAGTATTTATTTTTGCAGAGTCAGATGCAAAATCTTGCGTGTACAACTAGGCATGTCTGCAAAAAGAAAGAATTACCACAGTAATACTGTTTCTTCCAGGGGATCCCTCATTAGACTTTACTATTTGGAGTGTGCCCCAGCATGCAGTGAAGCTGCCCCAAAGCAAGTGTAAAGAATCTGAAACTAAATTCAAAACCTATGCCCTCTAGGAGTCATGGCGTTCTGCAGCCTAACATCAGATCCTTTCGTAACCTAATCAAAGACCCCTAACCCAGTCTACTAACTTTTATAAAGCTAAAAAAACATTAAAAGATAGCCCAGAGGGCCAAGTATGGCCTTCCAACAAAATTATTAGAATTTATTTTTGATTTGTGAATGAGCAACAAGTAATGCTCAAGCAAGTAAAAGAGAAATACAAACTGATTATTGTTGAACCTTTTCCTGGTTCTGGAAAGGGGAGGTAGGGTGGAACATTTAAGCATAATGAGGGATCCCCTGGAAGAAACAATATTACTATGGTAAGTAATTTTTTTCTTCAAACCCCAAGAATCCCTCATTATGCTTAACCATTTGCAGACTCCAAAGCAGTACCTTGGGAGGCTGGGTATAAAATCTATTTGGGGAAAGGGTTCGGCAATACAGCAGTGCCAAACCTGGCATACCTTCTGGATTGTACATCCAGGCAACAGTGCTCGGTAAAGGTGTGAATTGTTATCCCATGTAGCTGCTTTACAGATTTCCAGCTAGGGAAAGTCTTTAGCTGCAGCCACAGAGGCAGCAGTGCCATGAGTGGAGTGAACCCCGAGGCCCTGATCTGTCTGCCAACTTCAGAGAAACCGAATTCAATGCAGACAATAACGCGGTGGGCAACAGTCCTCTCTGAAGTTGGGTTGCCCCTTCCCACTTCACCATAAGAAATTAATAACCGAGTATGGGAAGACCTATGGTCTTTAGTATGCTCCAGGTAGTAACTCAAGAGACCTCTTCACATCCAGACTGTGCTGCCTTTGCACAGCAGTACTGTCCTTCCTTATAAAGAACACAGGCAGGGTGGTGGACTGGTTCAGGTGAAACTCAGGCACATCCTAGAGAAGATATTTTTCTGTTAGTCCTAAGGACCACCTTATCCCTGTGGAAAATGATGTAGTTAGGGTCTGTGCATAGGGCTTGCATTTCACCCACCCTTGTGGCCGACGTGATGGCTACCAGGAAGGCTGTCCTACAAGTGACATATTTTACTCTGCAGTGGCCATAGGCTCAAAAGGGGGGGGTTCTCTGAGCTTTGGTGATACAGATGTTCAGATCCCAGGGAGGGATAGATTCCCTAACATGGGAATATCAATGCATGAGGCCATTAAAGATCCATGGACAAGGAAATGATAGAAAGAATACTTAGAATGGCAGAAAAAGGGGATATATTGCTGATGGGTGATCTGAATATGCCAGATGTTAACTGGAGTGCAGCTGCAGCAGCCACTTCAAAGAGTGGGGTAATTCTAGATGCCCTACAGGGGGCATGCCTTAGACAACTAGTATTGGAGCCCACTCGAGAGGGAGCAATCTTAGACCTGGTTCTCTCAAATGGAGATGAAGAGAGGATCACAGATGTAGAAGTGGGTAGCCATCTGGGAACTAGCGACCATCGAACAGTATGGTTCACAATAAACACAGCAATAGAGTCAAGCCATACAAAGGCAAAAGTACCGGACTTTAGGAGGGCTGACTTTGCCAAAATGGGTGAGTGCCTAAGGAATGCACTAGCAAATGGGCAGGAAGGAGGGGTGGAAGAACAATGGGGAATAATAAAAAACTGCCATCACAGAGGTAACAAGCCTTTGTGTGAAGCAAATAAACAAAACGAAACAATGTAAGAAACCACTATGGTTCTCAAAGGAAGTGGCAGTGAAGGTTCAAGAGAAAAAGAAAGCATTCAGGAAGTACAAGGAATCACAGAAGGAGCAGGACAGAGAATTGTATCAGTTAAAGCAAAAGGAAGCTGGGAAGGCAGTCAGAACAGCAAAGGCCCAAACCGAGGAAAAGATAGCCAACTCAGTTAAGAAGGGGGATAAAACCTTTTATAGGTACATCAGGGAGCGAAGGAAGACCAAGGAAGGGTTAGTGAGGCTTAATAAAGGGGAGGGAGGGTGGGCAGAGGGTGACTGTGAAAAGGCAGAGATACTAAACAAATATTTTTGCTCAGTATTTACAAAGGAAGAGGGGGAGGTACCTAAAACAAACAGTAGAAACACTCTGGATACAGAAGTTGATACCAACCCATTTACAGAAGAAAGGGTTCTGAAAGAACTCTTAAAACTGAAGGTGGACAAAGCAATGGGGCCTGATGGGATTCATCCCAGAATTCTAAACGAACTAAGGGTAGAACTAGTGACACCACTGACTACCCTCTTTAACAAATCATGGGAGGATGGGGTGGTACCCGAGGACTGGAGGAGGGCAGATGTGATTCCCTTCACAAAAGTGGGAGCAAGGCAGAAGCAGGAAACTACAGACCTGTTAGTTTAACCTCAGTGGTAGGGAAAATGATGGAATCACTTCTAAAGGAAAGAATTGTTGAGTATCTAGAGGCCAGAGGGGCACAGGACCCAAGGCAGCATGGATTCACAGCGGAAAGGTCATGCCAGACAAATCTGATAGATTTCTTTGACTGGGTGACCAAAGAAGTAGATCAGGGAGGGGCTGTGGACATGGCCTACCTAGACTTTAGCAAAGCATTTGACAGAGTCCCACACAAAAGATTAATATACAAGTTAGCCAGCCTGGGAGTGGCTCCCAAGATGACAGCCTGGGTAAGGAATTGGCTGGAGAATAGGACACAGAGAGTAACAGTAAATGGAGTCCACTCTGAAGAAAAGGAGGGTTACTAGTGGGTACCGCAGGGTTCAGTATTAGGACCGGTCCTCTTCAATGTCTTTATAAGCGACATTGCAGAGGGACTGGAAGAAGAAAGTATGTCTCGGTGCAGATGACACAAAGATCTGCAACAGAGTTGATGCACAAGGTGGGGTGGAAAGGATGAGAAGGGACTTGGCAAGGTTAGAGAAATGGTCAAATGTATGGCAGCTTAGATTCAATGCTAAGAAGTGCATGGTAATGCACCTGGGAAACAAAAACCCAGGGGAAGAGTACACAATGGGGGGGTGAGATACTAACAACAACAAAAATGGAAAGGGACCTGGCGGTAGTCATATCAGATTACCTAAAGGTGGGCAAGCAATGTGAGAGGGCAGCAAGGAGGGCTGGGGGGATACTGGGATGCATAGGGAGAGGCATCACCAGTAGAAAACAGAAGTTATTATCCTCTGTACAGACAGTTGGTGAGACCCCATCTGGAGTACTGCGTGCAGTTCTGGAGACCCAATCTCCACAAAGACATAGACAGGATGGAAGCTGTCCAGAGGAGGGCAACTAAAATGGTGCAGGGTCTGCACGGAAGACATATGAAGAGATTTAAGGAGCTTAATATGTATAGCCTCGAGGAAAGGAGGGAGGAGGGACATGATAGAAACTTTCAAGTACCTCATGGGAATCAACAAAGTCCAAGAGGTAGCATCTTTCAAAAAAGAGGTGTGCAAGAACAAGGGGCACAATTTGAAGATGGGGGCGGCTCAGAGGGTAATTTAAGGAAGTATTTTTTCACAGAGAGGGTTGTAGATGCATGGAACAGCCTTCCGGAGGAGGTTGTGGAGTCAAAAACAGTGGTGGAATTCAAACATGCATGGGACAGTCATAAGGCAATTCTAGGGGTTGGGGGTAGGAAGAAGTAGGCTGCTAGTTAACTAGGATCTGCAGCTTATCCATTAGGTAGGGAAATAGGCAGACTGGGTGGGCCAAGCAGTCCTTATCTGCCTTCAAAATCTATGTTTCTATTTGAAAATGGGGTAAGAAGCCATAGATTTCTGCTTGAATGCCGATGTATAAGCAGAAAAAAGCCACCAAGTGAACTCTTAGGGTACCAGGGCTGAAGCCTAAGGTTTGTAGATGTAGGAAGCAATCAAAGAGTGTGGAAAATATCTGCCTGGAGAGGACTGATCTGCTTAGGGACACACCACAGAAAAAAAAAAAACTACCCCATTTGAAGCATGTGTTTTCCTAGTAGCAAGTTTTTTTGGACACTTTAAGGACCTGGAAAACTGGGTCCGATGAATGAAAATCAGAGTACTACAGCTCCTCAACAGCCTAGATTTGAGGCATAGAGAACTGAGGTTCAGAAAGGCTACTCTGTCCTGGGACATGGACAGTAGGTTGTGTCTCAGGAGAAGATGGATGGGGCCAGAAGTAGGGAGTACCCTGGCTGCAGGCTGACTCCTGAGTTTTACAAGAACTTGAAACAGCAGGGGAGATGGGGGGGGGAAGGCATACAGAAAACTTCCCTAACCAATCCAGAAACAGGACCCCCATGGGGACTGTACCCACTGTTGGAAATCTGTGACAGTAGAGAGGAAACTGAATTTTTTTTTTTTTGGATGTGAACAGGTCTATCTCTGGTATGCCTCATCTCCTGAAGATTGTGGCCAACACCTATTGTGTAGAGACCTTACATGATGGGCCTGGCAAATTCTGTTGAGGGAATACACCAGGACATTGTCCTTTCCTAGAAGATAGACTGCTGACAGGTTCACGTCCGGTGAATAAGTCAGACTCCAAAGCTTCATAGTTTTTGTGCACAGCTTTGAGGACCTTACGTCCCCTTGTTTTGTTTTTTTTAATTACTTTTTACCTATTCCCCAGCCTGCCACCACCGACCCATCGGGAGAGACATTAGACATCAGACTGTCTGCTACCATGCCCAGAACAGACTCCCCTGCCAGCCACATGGAGCCTCGGTTATACCCCCCAGGCAGGGACAAGACAGGGGCATGGATGCCCCGTAACTTACATTTCATAGGTCTTAGGTCCGTCAGGCAGGCGCTGGCACATCGTGGGCACATCTCAGTTCCCCATCTTCCCGGTGGTGGCAGGCAATTTTTCCCCATTTTCCACCCTCCCTGTATAGCGTGCGACTCCCCCGTCATGGCCCGACATCCACACTGTACAGCGGCCACCCATCCCCTACTAGTGGGGCTTGCAGTACTCCGAGCCACCGCTTGGAGTCAGGCAAGTGTGCAGGCATCGGCCTGTTCCCTCCCCAGAGAAGGCGAGCTGTTGTGGGACACTCAAGTCCATCTCCCCCCAGCCGACCTACCAGCAACCCGAGTCCGCTCCTGAACCCAGGTCACCGGCGTGGTGCGAGGTGTGGCATCCAGCACCTCAACCCTCAGCGCCACTGGGCCGTGATTGTGTCCCCTTGTTTATGTAGTACATTGTGGTCATGCTGAGCTGGACAGACTGCACTCTGACCTGTGGTACAAATGACCGAAGAGCTAGAAACACTGCTCCTAGCTCCATCAGGTTTATATGCTCCCTCAACTTCCAAGGATACCATATACCATTTACCGTTGGGTTTCCCTTGTAGGCACCACAGCTCAACATGGGAGTATCTGCTGTCAGGACAGCTGTAGGAGCCTGTACCTGAAAAGGTATCCATTATCTGAGGTTGTCCTTGTCTTTCCACCAATCCAAGGCCTGTAACAGGGATTTTGAGACAGGCACCAGCTTGGAGGAAGCTGTCGCTGCTGGGACCAATGGGCCCGCAAGAAAAAATTACTTACCATAGTAATCTTGTTTCTTCCAAGGGAGTCTTACTGTATTCTGACTAATGCAGTTAGCCCTTCCAGTTGAACTGCCCCAGAGATGAGAGTTAAAGCCTATATGCTAATAGTGGAACGCTGAATAGGCACAAGCTTGGTTTTCAAACCACTGTCCCCGGTACATTCTATGTAAGTGCTAGATTCTTACAAGCAAACTTATAATGATAATTGCAATAATGAGATAACTAAGCTAAATATACTTAACTAATAACAAATTATATATATAGCCAAAAGGCTATAAACCCAACAAGGGCACATAAAAGACTCAAGTCACAGATGGCCAAGAAGAAACCACCCCCGTGGTCTAACATTTCTAAGAGTGACAGTTGGAGTGCAGTGTCACCAGGTTCTAGTAGGGGAGGCAGGGTGGGAGGTCAGAATATAGTAAGACTCCCTTGGAAGAAACAAGATTATTATGGTAAGTAATTTTTTTTTCAAACCCCAGGAAGTCTTACTGTATTCTGACTAATGCAGACTACCAAGCAGTGCCCCTTGGAGATGGGCACAGAACCTACTTAGGGAATAGGCTCTGCAGTACTACTGTGCCAAACCTGGCATCACTCCTAGCCCAGGTGTCCAGGCAATATAGCGTGGTGAATGTATAAACAGTTTTCCAGGTAGCTGCTTTGCAGATCTCAAGTAAGGGGACATCTCTTGCAGCTGCTATGGAAGCAGCTGTCCCCCTGGTGAAATGCGCCCTCGGGCCCACTGGTGGCTCCTTACCCAGTTTGCCACAGCAGAACTGAATGCGAGCCACGATCCACTGTGCAATGGTCCTTTTCATGGCTGGCTTGCCCTTTCCCCACTTCTCCATAGGGGAGGAACAGCTGGGTACACTCATTCCTATGGCCTTTTGTCTGATCCAAATAGTAACTGATAGCCCTTTTCAAGTCAAGTCAATCTTTATTTATATAGCGCCTTTCAATATCAAGGCGCTTTACAGAGTATAAGCCACAAATGTGCAAGCATACAGCAATATAAATTATTTAAAAATCAGTCTGGGAAAGCCAGAGAAAATAAATAAGTTTTTAACATAGACTCAAACCTACTGATGGTCAGGCATTCTTTTAACCAACGAGGTAGAGAATTCCAAAGAGTTGGTGCTGCAAAAGAAAAAGCATGAGCTCCAGATGTTTTTAGACCATCCCTGGGAATCTCTAGCAATCCCTCATCAGCGGATCGGAGAGGACAACTTGGGGTGTAGGGAGTCAGGAGATCTTTCAGGTAGTCGGGTCCCTGTTCATGTAGGGCTTTAAAGGTAAATAAGCCTACCTTATAGGTGATCCGCCACTGAACCGGCAGCCAGTGCAGTCCGCACAGCACAGGCATTATATGACTGGACCGAGAAGTACCAATCAACAGCCTGGCTGCACCATTCTGCACCAGCTGCAAGCGGCGGATATCAAACCCAGACAGCCCTAGGTAGAGGGCATTGCAGTAGTCAAGACGGGCAGTAATGAAGGCATGAACCAATGTTGGAAGTTCACCTGGCGGAACCAGGTGTTTCACCTGGGAGATATCCCTCAGATGGTAAAATGAGGATTTAACCACGGCTGACACCTGAGTCAAACCATCATCAAAAATAATGCCCCAGTTCCGCACCTGAGCTGAGGTAGTGAGCCGGACACAGTCAAGCCACAGGCCGGACATGTGCCCAGCCCCCAAACTCACCCCTGGGGCGACCCGGGTCCACAACCAACACCTCAGTCTTATCCGGATTCAGTCTCAGCCAACTGGAACCCATCCAGTCTTTGATCTCGGAAAGGCAATTATTTAGCACAGAGACCGCATCATCCTGTCCAGGCACAAAGGACATATACAGCTGAATATCATCTGCATAGCAGTGAAAAAGCCATATTGCCTGATGATATCTCCCAGTGGCAGCATGTACACTGCGAACAACATGGGCGCCAATATGGAGCCCTGTGGCACCCCGCAGAACAGGGGAAGGGTGTCAGAGGAATAAATTCCAGTGACCACCCGCTGAGATCTGCCTGCGAGACACGATCAAAACCATTCGAGGACTATACCCGACAGTCCACAAAGTAACCGGAGGGTCTCCAAAAGCACTCCATGGTCCACAGTGTCAAAGGCTGCTGAGAGATCAAGAAGGACCAAGATGGTAGGAGCCTTTCGCTCTCTCGCCATTAGGAGGTCATTTAGCACCCGAACAAGGGCAGTCTCTGTGCTATGCCTTTTCCTGAAACCACACTGAAGGGTTTCATAGACATTGTGGGTTACAAGGCGATCGTCCAGTTGCAACGCAACCACCTTCTTGATAACCTTCCCTGCAAAGGGGAGGTAAGAGACAGGTTGGTAGTTAACTGGGTCATCTGGATCCAAGGAGGATTTTTTAAAGAGTGGTCGAATGACTGCCTCTTTCAGGAGGTGCGGAAAGATCCCCTCTCAAGGATCTCCATAAAATTTCCGCTAGGATCGGGCAGATAACATCTACACACCCCATTAAATGGAAGTAGAGCCTGCATCCAAACTACAACAGGTTGGGTGTAAAGTCTGGACGAACTTCACAATGTCTATGAATTCTGGTCAGCACCTCCCGTTGACCTCCGCAACCCCTCAAAGAGACAGCCGGGCCGATTCCAGACCTGATGCTGGCAACCTTATCTGTGAAGAACCGAGCTAGCTCATCACATTTAATTTGTGAAAAAGCTTTTCCGGACTGGAGAGAGATTGGATTCCATAATCGGTCAACAGTTCTGAAAAGTTGAGCTGGTCGATTCTGCACAAAGAAATTTCCCTGGACAGGAACTCTGCCTTCTTATGGGCGATTTCTTATTGACAGTTTATCGTGTTCTATCAATTTAAGCCTGTCAGCATCCAGGCCGGACTTCCGCCATGCTCTCTCCAGCCTTCAACCAACTCGCTTCAACTCCTTCAAGGACCCATCATACCAAGGCGACCTTGGGCAAAGAGTGAGTGGTCGAACATGAACAGGAGCAATCAAGTCCAGGGCATCTCCCACTGCCTTATTATAGGCTAGTACAAGGTCCCCTGGGCTTGTGCTTTCACCCAGGAATCCCGATAGCTCCAGGACCGCCGACAGACCATGTGGGTAACTCCCCTTAAAGAGTGGCACTGGACCATCTCCAAAGGGGTGGGTCCATTTGGGGGTGGCCCCGAAACTGAACCCTATGGTGTGATGGTCAGACCAACTGACTGGTTCCACCCCCAAATCAGAGATCTCCATCCCCAGGAGGAACAACAGATCCAATGAGTGACCCACTACATGGGTAGAGGAGGTAACCACCTGTGTGAGGCCCAGTACTATCATAAGCTGGAGAAGATTTTGACTGAACTGCAAGAGTTCATAGTCAACCCAGGCAGTGAAGTCCCCCAGAATTATCCATCTGGGAGACTCCAATGCCATGTCGATGATGAAGTCCGCAGTCTCCTGCAGGAATAAACCCCCATCATCTGGTGGACGGTAAATGAGGAATATCCTGCAAACTACACCCTCTCTCATAATGTACTCAAAGGATCTGGTGGTCCCCACTGGAACATCCACAAGATCCAGTTCAGTCTTAAAAAAGATGGCTACACCCCCACTCCTTCGATCCAACCTCGGGCGGTGAATCACCAAGAACCCAGCTGGAACTGCAGAGGCCAATAGTGGGCCTGCATTTTGGTCCAGGCAGGTCTCGGTGATACATGCCAGATCCACCGTTTCAACAAGATCAGTTATAATAGCAGTCTTTTTTTTGATAGACCTGGCATTACACAACACCGCCCGGGTTGGATGAGATGCTGAGGAAGACCTTGACTCCTGTCCAGCATCAACTGCTGGGCCCTTGGGTATGGGAACAAGACAGGGATTACTAGTGTCCTGGCACCATTTTGCCCCAGGGCATCACCTGGTCCCTATCACCCCAATCTGTCACCCCCTTTCCATTCCCCCCACCAGGCCCAGTTCTCACCCCTTTCCTGTGCATTCTAATAATCCCCAAGGATTGACCATGTCTATAAACCTCCACCGGTAAATGTATGTATTTATTTAAGCGTTTCACCAGGAAGGCATACTGAGCAGGCTACTGCCCGATTCCAGATGCGTCCTGGGGGAGGGGAGGGGAGGTACAAACACAATTGAGCACACAAGTGCAGTATGTTACATAACACACAGAGTATAGTACCTAGTAGTAAATAAGGGCAGTCAAAAGGTTGCAATTCCCTGAGCCTGGTGGGGGAATACTGCCTGACTGTCATTTGGCCTCCCCAGCACGTTCTTAAAATAACTAGTACACCCAAATTAACTCAACCCCACCCAAACCAACTAAATATCAATACACATTATAACTAATAAAACTAGAAACACAATAAAATACACTATCCAAAAAACACATAAAACTTTATGGTCATAAATTAAAAGGAGAACAAACCCCATTACTGTATAAGACTGCAAAGTAATGTAAACTTAGCACCCGGAAAGCTCTCACCAGTCCAGGTAGTCAGAAAAAATCTTTAGTCCTAATACTGCCTCTCACATAGTAGGAACCAAAACAGAATAATTTGTAATATGATAAAAATAATATAGGATACTGTCACCACCCCACCAAAATAGGCAATACGGCGCCGGCCCATTGGCGCAGCGGTGGGATTTCGCATGCCGCTGGCGACCGGGTTGAGGAGCAGGACCCAGAAGTTGATGGAGGGGCCGACAGGGGAGAAGGATAGAGCATCCTTTGGACTGCTCTCCTTCTCTGGGGAGGGTGCAGACAGCATCGAGGCTGAGGACTCCTGGCGGAGGCCAGGAGCTCTCACGCTGCCGTGCTAATCTCCGGGGGGAGGAGGCGAGGCAGATGCCGGCGTCATTGCACGTCCCCGCCTCTGGGAGAAAAATTCAGGAGGAAAAAGAAAGGAGGGGGGATCCTCCGTCTAAGTGAAGCCTCCCCGGGCTGCAATTCACCCCTGCCGTCGCACTCCCAACCAGTTACTGCTCCGAGGCACTGGTATTGAGGGGACCAGTGCCCCAACCCCGCCCTCTGGGGTAAGCCGGGGTGACCAGGAGGCGACAAATAGGCAGGTGATGGGAGCTCCGGGGGCCGTGACTAGGCCGAAGAGTGATGGAGGACCCCCAGGAAAAAAGGAGAATTAAAAAAAAACACAAAACAGGCAATACCATGTAGAAGCTTGGACAATGAAATTCAAAACTCAAATTCCAAATGTAGCAGATCATTACACACAAAAGGAATGAGAAGCCATAGTTACTAATTTTAGGTCCACAGGCAGAGTTTTGATAACAGTCTTCAAAAATCACATTCAGCATCCATCCTCGAAAATCCAATAATCCATCAGGTTCAAGGCTCAAGGAAAAAATTAGACCCAAAACAATGTCAGGGAAATTCAAAGGCCCTTCGCCAACTGACCAGGCGAACCACTGCTCCCCACCAAAACCCGCAACCAGTGGCTACAGGCATCCGGCGGATTGGCCATCAGACCGACCCCCAGACATCTTAGGAATGCTCCACACTCCCCTACTGACTAGTCAGCAGCCAGGTGCAGGCATCCTGACCCAGATCCAGGCACGGCAGGGATAGCCGGCCACAGGCCCTCCCCCAATAGTTCTCCAAACGGGTCTTTGTCGCAAAAGCAAGTTCGAACAGGGATCCGAAAGTCCAAAAAGCACCACTAAAGTCAGGCCCCTGGCATAAAACCTAGGTCGAACAAGGGTCCGAAGAACAAAAACACCACCAAAGACAGTGGCTCCTAACTCCTCCACAGCGGCTTGCCCGAGGCCTCGGCACAAACCCAAATTGAACAAAGTCCAGAGATCCAGGAGCGCTGCTAAAGTCGAGCTTCCGGGACAGAACCCAGTTCAAACAGGGATCCGAGTACCAAGCAGGCCATTAAAACAGCAGCTCCTTACTCCACCACGCTCCTTGCCCCGATTCCAAGGATTCAAAAGTCACTGCCCGCGGACACACAAAAACAGGAATGGCGCCTCAAAACAGCTTGTTCATCAGAAAACCGACCATCAAGTCAAATTTCGGCTCAGGATCCAGCAGCATCCTGCGTCCAGCTTCTCACAAATGCCCGCAGTACTCGGCAGTCAACAGTAAGTGAATACCTCAGCTGGAAATCCTCAGACCACAAAAATGTAACAAAAATAAACTTAAAATAAAATGACTGACTTAAGTCACTAACAATAAATGTTTAGCTTAAAAACAATTCTAACAGTAAAAGCGGCTTATACTACTGAATGATCAGACAGCTGGACCAGCGTGGCCACCATATTCTTTTTCACATCCAAGCTATGCAGTCTACGCTCACCTGAAAGAGAATGGTCAGTAAAGAAGACAGGCAATGTAGTGGACTGGTTCAACTGAAAATCCGAAACCACTTTGGGTTAAAATTTCCTATTTGTTCTGAGGACAGCTTTATCCCTGTAGTGAGCAATGTAATTCGGTTCCACAGACAAGGCCTATAGCTCACAGATTCTTCTTGCTGGTGTGATAGCTACCAGAAAAACAGTTTTCCATGTCAAATATTTAAGCTCTGCTGAGGACATGGGCTCAAAAGGGAGCTGCATCAGCTGTGCTATGCAGATATTCAGGTCCCAAGAAGGAGTAGGTTCCCTATGAAGGGTGTGCAAATGGAGCAGCCCCTTAAAGAAGTTCTTGAAAATAACATTAGAGGCCAGGGAAGGGCTCCTCCCTACTGAGAGACAGGCAGAGACAGCTGCCAGATGCACCTTGAGAGTGGAAGGCCAGAGGCCTAGAGACGGAAGGTGTGCCAAATAGTCTAACAGAACATCCAAGCCAGCTTCCTGAGGGTCTATATCCCTTTAGGAACACCATATAGAGAACCTCTTCCATTTAGAGGTGCAAGTTTTCCTGCTGGAGGGCTTCCTAGAGACCCTTAGGATGTCCATCACTCCTTCAGAAAGATGTAAGCCTGCATACTCTAGATCCTCAAGAGCCAGGCCTGGAGCCTGAGGAAATCTGAGGTTGGGATACAGGATTCTCCCTTGGGAGAAGGTCAGAAGGTTGTGCTTCCTGGGGAGGCAGATTGACTGGTGACTGACAAGAGTCAGCAGCATCGAGTACCACGGTTGTCTGGCCCAATCTGGGGCAATCAGAATCACTGTCGCTGGCTGACATCTGAATTTGATTAGAGCCCTGAATATCCGAGGAAATGGAAGGAAGGCATACAAGAATTTGTCCAGAAGCAGTGCATCCAAAGGTACTGAGCCCTGAATTGGTGGCCAACAGAAGAACTTAATACTGATAACAGGACTTGCCTGTTCAGAGCCCATTCGTGGTGGCTCTGACTGATCCTGCTGAGTGCATCTGCCAAAAAACTGTCCTTCCCTGGTAGGTGGACTGCTGACAGGGAGGCCTTGAGGGAGTAGGCCAGACTCCAGACCTTCATGGCTTCTGTGCACAGGGCAAAGCACCTTGTCCCTCCTTGCTTGTTTATGTAGTACACGGTGGTTGTGTTTGTTCCGACCTGAACCACCTTCCCCTGCACTATCCTGGCAAAAGACTGCAGTGCCAGCAGCACTGCTCTGAGTTTCAACAGGTTGATGTGCATCAGAGAGATGCATGACTGGTCCATATGCCATGTGCAGTGTGGTCTCCCCACCCTAGGAGGGAAGCATCCGTGGTCTGCACCACAGTAGAAGACTGCTGCAGGAAAGGGACCCCTAACCTAAAGCTGTCCTTGTCCTTCTACCATTGCAGGGCTTGAACCAATGTGGAGGTCACTGGCACCACCTTGGATAGGGAATCCCTTCTCTGGGACCAAAAGGACCTGAGATGTAACTGAATGTCCCTCATTGGAAACCTGGCACCTGGTATCACAGCTGTGGCTGCAGCCATATGGCCTAGGAGCTGAAGAAAATGCCTTGCTGGTCGACAGATGTGCAGCTGGAAGGAGGCTGCTAGCTGAACTATGCTGTCCACCCTTGACCGTGGCAGAAGAGCTCTTGCCTGGATTGTGTCCAGTTCTGCCCCTATAAACTAAAGGAGCTGGACTGGCTTTAGAACTGACTTTTTGAGATATACCGGAAATCTAGAGATTGTAAGGTATTCTATGTGGTGACTACAGATTCCTCTACTTACTGAGGTGGATACCCCACGACTAGCCAGTCATCCTGGTAAGGGAAGACTGTGATTCAAAACCTTCTCAGATGCACCACGACAACAGCCAGGCACTTTGAGAATGTTCTTGGTACCAAGGATAGACCAAAGGGCAGAGTCCTGAACTGATAGTGGCCTGAAGGCAGCTTGAACCTGAGATACTTTCTGTTAGACTTCCTGATGGGGATGTGAAAGTAGGCGTTCTTGAGATTCAAGGATGCCAGCCTATCCCCTTGTCTTAGACTGGGAAGGATCAGAGCCAGAGTGACCACTCTGAACTTTGGTTTTGTCGGATGCTTGTTGAGGTATCTTAGATCCAGAATGGGTCGCCACTCCTCATTTTTCTTCAAGGTTAGAAAGTACCTTGAACACAACCATTTTCCCCTGTAAGGGAATGAGGCAGGTTCCACTGCTCTGTTTTGCAGTAGAGTGGATACCTCTGCCTCCAACAGGGCTGTTTCTGAGCTGGTGGCAGGTTTAAATAGTCTTGTTCTTGTTTTTGGAAATGACTTGAAGCTTAGAGCAAGACCCTGGCTTATTACTTCCAGGACCCACTTGTCTGTGCTAATGGTTTCCCATGCCTGGATGTAACAAGCCAGCCTGCCCCCTACTGGGAAAGGGACGGCAACCTAGACAATCACCTCAGGGAGTCTGCTTGGCAGGGGTCTTGGGCTGAGGGCCAGATCCAGCATGACCTGCACCTCTTCTGCCTCTACCCCTAAAGTAGCCTCTTTGCTATTGGTATGCAGGGAAGGCCTCAGCCTGGTAAAAAGACCTCTGACAGGGTCTGCCCCTGCCTCCCCTACTCTGCTGTCTTTGACGAGTGGCAGCCTTCTCTTTAGCTGCTGCACTCTGTATTGGTCCATCTTTTTCATGTATGCCTCTGTCTGTTCCCCAAAAAGAGAATTCTGCACCAGGGGAAAATCCAGGGTTTTACTCTGGGTGTCCTGAGAGAGAGGTTAGTGCACCTTAACCCTGCAAACCTTCTCTGTGAAACAGCAGTGGCCATAACTTTGGAAGCACTGTCAACAGCATCCATAGCCACGTGGACCTGATACTTAGCTACTTCCACTCCATTTTTGGCAAGCTCCTCCAGGTCAGCTGCCAGTTGAGGTGAAGCCTTGCTGGCCAGTTCCTGGATGGATTCCCTCAAGGACGTATGGTACCTGGAGACATAGGCCATTCCTAGGGAAGCCCCCAGGTACCCTTTCTCGGCCAGATAATTGATTTTTCTGGAGTCCTTTTCAGGGGGGGATGTGAGGCCAAGGGGATGCCTGCTTTCTCACAAGCAGCAGCCTGAACCACCCCCTCATGGCTGGAGTGACCAAATAAAGTCAGTGCCATTGTCAGCCAATAAATACCTCCTGTCTATCTTCTTATCCACAGGATGTATAAAGGTGGGTGTGTGCAGAATTTTCATAGTCTGCCTTTTAAGAGACTTGTGGATGGGTATTAAGAGCCTCTTAGTAGCAGACACAGCCATCATTTCCACATAATCCAGCTCTTCTTCCCCTCAGAAGCTTCCTGAGCAGGGAGCTCCAAAACTTCTGCTACCTTTTTTATAAAGGCATAATGTGAGAAAGGGTCCCCAGATGGACGAGGTGGAGAATCAGGGTCCAAATGATCTGGTGAAACCTCAGGTTCAATGGGCTCACCAAAATCCTCCTCCTCTTCCTCATCCCACTCTTGTTCAAAAAAAGACTCGGGCTCAAATGAACCAGAGGGGAGAGAAGCACCCGGTGTTTGAACCGGAGTTTGAGCCGTGACACACTGACCCAGTTCGCCCAAACCGGTCTGCAGTGACTGAATTATGCGAACGGCCTTTGCAATCTCTTCAGCGGTTGGAGCTGCAACCGCAAGCTTCTGCGTTTCCGAACCAGCTGTTTTCCTTTTCTTTTTTGCTACAGGCATTTCAAGGCCTGTATCAGCTGTTTTCTTCCCAGTGGAGGTTTTGCCCTGGTCAGAGGGCACCCCCTCCGGTTCCACCAGTTTATCCTTGGTGGTGGAACCGGACCAACCTTCAATGTCAGTTGCTTTTTCAGCCATTCTCTCCTTTAGTCTGTTAAGGTGCCTATCAAGCGTAGACTGAGGGAAGTTTTTACAAATTTCACAATCTGCCTTACGGTGGTCAAACCCCAGGCAGAATACACAAGGAAGATGCAGATCAGCCTTAGCAAAGGTTCACACTTTTCGATTACAATGTTGAAACAATTGGGACTGTTCTTTTCTTGGGTTTCTGTGACATAACCACAAACTAAGAAATTTTTAGCACTTATCCACAGTGGGCGGTTTAGACCCAGAAAACAGAAAGATATTTGGTTAACAGCTGGTTTAGCGGCTGAGGAGAAAACCGAGAAAAAAAACTTTATTTATTTTTAACCAAAACATCTACCGGTCCCTAGAAATTACAAAAATACAGCGAAGACTAAAATTTTTACCTCAAAAAGTAAAGAAAATGTCTTCAGTTTCCTCCTGGTTGCAAAAACCGATCAGAAACTGAAAAAACTTACCAGAAAGAAGAAAACCTAGTCTAGTCTAATCTGTAACCAAAGGATAGAGGTTTGAAAAATTAATATAAAATAAACGGTGGTTATAAAAAACGATGAAACTTGACTTCAACTGAAGGAGCTGAGGAGAAATCTTTGAGGTGACTTCACTGGCAGGCGGAGTAAAGAATCTGGCAGTTACGTGGAATGTACCAGGGACAGTGGTCTGAAAACCGTGCTCGAGCCTATTCAACGGTCCACTATTAGCATATAGGCTTTAACTCTCATCTCCAGGGCAGTTCAACTGGAAGGGCTAACTGCATTAGTCAGAATACAGTAAGACTTCCTGGGGTTTGAAGTGGTACCGAATGTCCCTTATCAGAAATCTTACTCCTGGAACCCACTGCTGTGGTGGAGGCCATATGCTTTAGAAGCTGAAGGAAGTGCCTTGCTGGCCTGGGCTGACTAAGGGCCTTTAATCAAGGTACATCCTCCCACCGAAGAAAAAGCAGCCCCTTTTCCAACTCCCGCAAACTTATTTCCACTGGAGATGGAAGGTGAAAGTGACTGTGTACAGACAAAAGTTCCAAAAGTACCTTGCGCTCAGGAACGAGGGTGATGTGCCAGTAATGGGTAGCTAACCCAAAACAACAGACAGACTCCAAAAGTAACAGCACTCGTAGCAAGTATGCAGCACAAACTAAAATCAGTTAAATAACTTGTTTTATTAATTCCACTACTGTGCTAAGCCCCTAGCACCTCGGCAAAGTGCCTTCCAGGGGGCGTTAGCCGACAAACAGGAAGTCATTACTCACTTAAGTACAAATTCAAATTGTGACATCATTATAACATGAAACATCATTGGTTAGTCATACACCATACACCAGATGCTACTTTTTCATATAAAACCAAAAGAAAGTTTAATTTCATATCACTGAAATTCATTGTGCTCATTACAGACCAAGAAAACAAGCCATCATTCAGGCACCATGACTGGAGCATTATTATTATTATTATTATTATATCTGTTAGCTGGGATCTCCTTATGGGATATGCCAAACATTGCCATTTGTATATATATATACATACATAAACCTCCTTATCGATTGCTAGAGGTGAATGCTTACTTACAGTCAAGGCTGCCTACAGGATAGATAGAGGAAAAGAAGAATAAACAGACAAAAATGTGTTCATGCCCAATGTACCAGAAATCAAAACTCTCCAGGCCATCCAAACCAGAAAAAAAAAAAAAAATCAAATATACATACTCGGTTTCTGAAACAGATGTAAAAAGGTATAAGTAATACATATATCACAGTATTTCCATTAATATACCTATGAAATTCCATACTCAGTTCAAAAAGCAGTGAGAATGAAGTACAGGAGGAAGCGGGGCAGAAAGAAAAAGAAGGAGGAGGAGGAGAGCCGAGCGAGGAAAGAAAAGTGTGTGGTGGTGGGGGGGGTATGCAGTAAAATAATCTCAAAGGCAGAACCATACACATTATCTTCTATATTTCAAGAATGGTTTTAAGTCCCATCTTTCATTCAACCCTTCAGTTTCACAGTACCTGTCATAAAAATCCAGTTACTTTCTCTCTGGAGTAGTAGGTTTGGCCTATCACTGCCTCTACCTGGGCTTTGTACGTGTACGACCCCCATGAACTTAAAGCTCCGTGGGTCTGAGTCATGTTCAGTGAAAAAATGTCTCCCCACTGGGGTATCTATCTTACAGTTCACAATTGAACGTTGATGTTCTTGTACCCTTTCTTTTAGTGGCCTTATTGTTTTACCTATGTAATACATCCCACAGCCACACCATAAAATGTATACCACAAAAGTGGTAGCACATGTTATGAAGTCCTTAATAGCAATTATTTTCCCATTCTTGACGATCAGTTCTTTCCCTGTGTTCATATACTGGAAAGCATTACATTTTTTACACTGGTAATTACTCATAGGCTTAGAAGGAAGCCAAGTATCTATTCTTTCACGCTTATTAAGGAACTGGCTATGGGCTATTCTGTCTTGCAGATTTGATGACCTTCTAAAAGTTATTTTGGGGTGTCTGACAGCACTTCATTCAGTACTGGGTCAGTCTTTAGTATGTCCCAGCTACTCCACACCAGATTCCCAACTTGTCCAGACAAATGATTACATTCCAAAGAAAATGTTACTTTTTAACTCTCTTCATTTTTTATATTTTTTCTGCCATCACCTCTCTCAAGTAATTCACTCTGTCACACTTCACTTTTTCCATTGCTGATTCAAATATACAATTTTTATATACCCTTTCCAAAAATCTCTTTAAGTTCTTCTACCTGCTTCATGTCCTCTGTATTTTCTGTACAGTTATGTCAGAGTCTGATAAATTGCCCATAAGGTATTGAATTGCTCAGTTTATAGGGATGAATTGAATAGAGTATGGAATTTCATAGGTATATTAATGGAAATACTGTGACATATATATTAATTATACCTTTTTACATCACTTTCAGAAACTGAGTATGTATATTTTACATTGTTTTTTTCTGATTCAGATGGCCTGGAGAATTTTAATTTCCGGTACATTGGGCATGGACACATTTTTGTCTATTTATTCTTCTTTTCCTCTATCTATCCTGTAGGCAGCCTTGACTGTAAGTAAGAATTTGCCTCTAGCAATCAATAAGAAGTTATGTTATGTGTATATATACACATGGCAATGTTTGGTGTATCCCATAAGGAGATCCCAGCTAGCAGATAGAATCATAGTAATAATGTTCCAGTCGTGGTGCCCAAATGATGGCTTTATTTGTTTTCTTTGTCTATAATGTGCACAATGAATTTTAGTGATATGAAATTAAACTTTCTTTTGTTTTTATATGAAAAAGTTACATTTGGTGTATGGTGTATGACTAACCAATGATGTTTCACGTTATAGTGATGTCACAATTTGAATTTATACTTAAGTGAGTAATGACTTCCTGTTTGTTGGCTAACGCCCCCTGGAAGGCACTCTGCCGAGGTGCTAGGGGCTTAGTACAGTGGTGGAATTAATAAAACAAGTTATTTAATGGATTTTAGTTTGTGCTGTATACTTGCTAAGAGCGCTGTTACTTTTGGAGTCTGACTGTGTACAGCTTGGGAAACATGTAGAAGTGAAGAGTAAGGCCTTGGCCCACTATTTCCAGGACTCATTTGTTTCTGGTGAGGTTTTCCCACTCCTGAAAGAAAACAGCCACCCTTCCTCCTACTGGCAAAGGGCTGGCAACCTGGACATTCATATCAGAGTTTCTGTCTGGGCCGAGCCTTAGAGGACGAAGCCTGGTCAGCACTTCTGGAAGCTTTCCTTCATCTGCCACTGAAGTAACCTCTCACATGACAGTAGAGATAAGGCATGGGCATCTCCTTGAGGCTTGTACAAGGTAGAGGCTTTTTTCATCTCAGTGATGCTTTTGTAAGTGGTTTTGTACTCCGGAATATTTTTTACACCTCTGCATGACAGCAGACATAAGGCATGGGCATCTCCTTGAGGCTTGTACAACATAGAGGCTTTTTCCATCTCAGTGATGCGTTTGTAAGTGGTTTTGCACTCTGAAATATTCTGTATGCCTCTGTTTTACCACCCAAATGGGAGTTATTCTCACATGGAAGATCCACGGCTTTTGTCTGGGCATCATGAGACAAATTAGTTGTCCTTAGCCAAGCAAATCTCCCCAGGGAGACAGTATGGGCTATTGCTCTAGAAGCAGAGCCACAGGTGTTCATTGACATATGGAACTGGCATTTAGCAACACCCAGGGCAGTTCTAGCAGAGTCTGCCAAGTCCTGAGCCTGGACCTCTGGATTTTGTCGCACAAAGCCAGGACCACATTCCAGAGATCTTTCTGGTACTGGACCATGTAGACCATGTAAGCTATGTATGCAGCCTGCCTGAAGAGCAGGGAGGCAGTAGCATACCCTTTCTTCCCCATACTGTCCAGTTGTCTGGAATCCATGACTAGAGGCTGGTGGGGGAGAGGGAAGGGAAATATTGGCCTTGTCGTAAACAACTGCCTGGACTACTCCACCATAGCAAGTATGTACATAGAAATACTCAGCATTGTGCTCTCTAGCAGGTACTTCTCAAGTTTTTTAGTTAACCCTTAGAAGAGGTGTACAGGAATGAAGCAGCTTGCAGCGCTGCCTTCTTTGGTGACGTATGCACTGGTAAGAGCAACCATACCAGTCATATCCAACAATTAGCTTCCTCATTCTCTCTAGAATCCAGTGAGGACAGTTTCAGGGCACTGGCCATTTGTCTCACAAAGACATATTGTGCGGAATAATCATCCTGCTTGCTAGGATGAAGACCAAACTCCTGGTCAGGAAAACTGTCCGGTTTATGGTTGCCCCTTTGTCATCATGTTCCTCATAATACAAATCATCACTTTGGTACCCTGGAACCGAGGGGTGTACCAGAGGCCGAGAAGGAACTGGTAAGCCTCTTAGGGCTCCCATGGCTTGAAAAACATGGAAAAATGTAATGCTTTGTTGAGTCCTCCTAAGAGGGCATTTCTTTTACTTTGTCCACTGGCATCTTCTATATCTTCTATTGCTTCTCAGCGGGAGGAACAGCGACCCATTTCTTTTTTTTTTTTCCCTATGTGTAGTCTGTAGGCTTTTTTCCATTTTCTCCCCCGTGTCCCAGCTTAGCGTGTGCATGTGGAGGCACGTGCACGTCATGCACTACAGGACGCCCCACCCTACCAGTCACTCCATTACTGCCTGCCCACGGACCTCCATCCTGTGGTGACGGGACAACGGATGGGCAACCCTCCCTCCCGGGAGAGGACAGCCAGTGCTCTATCCTGCTCCCACCCTCCCACCCGTGCCAGCACCCTGAAGACCAGGTCGTTCCTGAACCCGGTAACCAGCAAAGCTCAAGGTAAGGTGTCCAGTGCCTCAGCCCTCAGTGCCACTGGGCTGGCTAGACAAGTTTCTTTTCTACATTTTTATTTTGTCCACTGGCATCTCCTTTTGCTTTTTAGCAAGAGGGACAGCAGCATTTTATTGTTTAATTTATTTATTGAAGTCTAGGAATTACAACCCTTTGAGTCAGGGACTCTTTTTCAAAGGCTCCACGTCAGTATAAAGTGTGGCAGGCAAGTATTACAGACATCATGAACAATGACAGTAATTGTACACAAAGAGAAAAATTATATAATAGGAGCCATTACAAAGGCTCCATGTCAGGGCAAAGTGTGGCAGGCAAGTGTTACAGACATCATGAACAATAACAGTAATCATATACAGAGAGAAATTATACAATAGGGGGAGTTATCTAATAACGATGCAATACAATAAGCATCGTCAATTGACATGGGAGTAACCAAAATTGTTGAAATAAGTCAGAGGAGAAAAATAAATATTGGAGACATGAGTGACGGAGCTATGAAGGAGAATGTGAGAAACAGGCCCAGGAAGGGGACAAAAGGAGAGTTGGAAATATAGTAGAGACCAGAAAGCTGCCCAATGGGCATTGTTGTGGGGCTAAGGTGCAGGAGAGGAAATAGTTGGAGGATTACGACAGTGTTATGGGCAGTCACAGTTTGATGAAACCAGGATGTGGTCCTGCAGTTCTTTTCTGAAAGGGCCCAACCTGGGTATGGATAGGAGGGAACCAGGGATGGAGTTCATCCATAATTGAAGGACCCTATATTTGAAGGACCTTTAATCTGTGGTGGTTCTATAGAAGGGGGACTTGGAAAGCAGTTCTGTCGGTGTGTCTGGTCGCCCACCTGTGTTTTCTTTCTTTATGTTTACTCTGTCCACTGGCATCCTCTATTGCCTCTCAGCAGAAGGAATTGTGACATGTTTCTTTTTTATGTTTTTATTTTGTCCACTGGCATTTCCTTTTGCTTTTTAGCAAGAGGGGCAGTGGCATTTTTTTGTTTTGTTTTATATTCACTTTGTCCACTGGCATCTCCTTTTGCTTTTCAGCAGGAGGAGCAGTGGAATTTATCTATTTATACTGCAATTGGTCTACTGGGTCTCCTTTTGCTCTTCAGCAGGAGGGGCAATGACATACTCCACTCTTTTTTTTTTTTGTTTTGCTACAAATTCACAAATAAAAAAACTTCCTGGCCCAGAGAAAAGACAACTAGGCACAACATGTGATAGTCTGTCAGGCTACCAGTAAATAAATAAATGAATAAATACACAACCAAATCTCATCATGTCCTCCTGAAAAGGTCTTACTGTTTTGTCCGCTGACCTCTCCTTTTGCTTACTTCGGCAGGAGGGGCAGTGACATGCATCTCTTTTTATTTTGTTTGACATGCCCAGTAGGCAGAACATATAGAAAAATGTCTGATCCCCTCAGAGAAAGCATTGAAATACAGTTTCAACCGCAACTAAAAATGCTTCTTGTTCCCTTTCCCGATCGAATCAGCACGCTAAAAGCGTCTCGGTTCTCAACTGTTGAACCAAGGGTGAAACTAGTGAGCGAATAAACTAATTATGTTTTGAGAAAGAATGATCAAAAAACCCTGGTAAAAACAGCAATGAGTTTCTTCGGTTGAAGGGACCATGGTGTGTAAGAATACATGCTGACCAAAAGATGTATATAAAAATTACTTCAAGTGCTATGAAAAGCAATAAGCACTAAAACCAACACTTGCGATGGAGTTCTCCTGTTCCAGTGATCATCATGGACCGGAGAGCTTCTTGCTTGTAACGAAACTAGTAAAAAACACTGTAAAATCCCGTGAAATAAAGAACTCACTAAGAGGGCAAGATAAAAACAAATAATTATACTTATTCTAGGATTGAGTGAGTTGCTTGACAAGAGCTCTTCGGAGTGACTTGCTTGTGCTGGCAGAGAAAGAGATCCAACATTAGGTTGCAGGACGCAGCGACACCTAGAGGGCAGAGGTTTGAATTTGGTTCCAAATTCTATACATGCTCTCCAGGGCAGCTTCACCTGCCAGGCTCACCGCAAATAGTTAAGCATAATGAGGGATTCCTGGGGTTTGAATCTGTCCAATTTCTGCATAGCTTTAAGTAAGGACCCGTGTTTTGGGATCCTGCAGGCGCAATCTACAGGCCTGACTTTTGTTATACGAAGTTGCCAGGCTATTCTACGAGAGCCATGTGTACCCCCCCCCCCCAAAAAAAAATAATAAAATTGTCGGAGATACCACAAGGCCTGTTTAACTTTCTAATCTATAAATTTCTGCAACTTCCATTTAGTTTGTGCTATCAACTGGAGTATTTCCCTATCCTTTGGGGTAGCTAAGAGTTGTAGAGTTTTTAGTTTATCTTGGAGTTCTTGGTATTTTGCCTCCCATCATTTCTTTTTACATTTCACTATTGCTATTAGTTGACCCCTTAGAAAGTACAGTTACGTAAGAACTTACCATAACAGTAGATCTTCGAGAGAGGCTCTTGCAGTAGGTAATTACATATAGGACTGACGTCGGCAGGCGGCAGTACCCCACGGAAAAATTTCTAGCTAGCAGTCCCTGGTGGGAACCACCCCCATGTCAGGTGACCGGCATCAGACGACGTCGGTATAATGGGGCGGTCCCTGACGCCTGCCTCCAGTTTTTTTCTCACCAGGCCCGAAGGCCGGACGAGAGAAGCAGATATTTCCCTCAATGGAAAAGGAGCTGAAAAAGCCTAGGGGGATGGAGGGCGGGAAGGTATTACCTACTGCAAGAGCCTCTCTCGAAGATCTACTGTTATGGTAAGTTCTTACGTAACTGTACTATCTTACTTCGAGAGGGCTCTTGCAGTAGGTAATTACATATAGGACAGAATCCCAAGCAGTCTGGAACAAATGAAAGGCACCGGGAGGAGGAACTACTCCAAGAAGTAGCAAACAACCTTGCAAACCTCAAGAAAGGAGGCCTTGCAAGACAGCTAACAGACCTGCTCTGGCGGAGGCAATGTCCAAATGTAATGTTCTAAAGTATGGGCGGAAGTCCAAGTAGCGGCAGCACAGATGTCTGCCGTCAGACACATTCTTGGAAACAAGCTGGAGGCTGCTACTCCATGAGTGGAGTGACCTCTGACTTGACCGTAGGGTCTTGTTGTACTGTCATAACAGAAAGTGATGCAATGAGCCAACCACTTTGATAGGCATTGCTTGGAAACAGCATTGCCTTCCCTTCTGTGAGCAAAAGAGACGAACAACTGATCAGTCTTTCTGAGATCCTTCATTCTATCGGTGTAGTATCTCAGAATCCTGTGGACATCCATGGTATGGAGCAAGTATTCTCCTTGGTTGGAGTACTGCATGAAAAAGGCAGGTAACTCAATAGACTGATTTAAGGTAGACTCCGCTACCACTTTCGGGAGAAACTTAGGATTCATGCGAAGAGCTACTCGTTCTTTGTGAAAAATCAGATAAGGGATTTTACACATAAGGGCCTGGAGCTCAGAAATTCTGCGAGCAGAAGTAATGGCCACCAAGAAGAGTGTCTTCCACGATAAGAACTTCAAGTCTGCGGAAGCTGCAGGCTCAAAAAGAGGAAGGGTAAGTTTCTCGAGGACAAAGTTCAAGTCCCAGTGGGGAGCCGGAGTCCGAACAGGGGGCCTGAGATGAAGGACCCCTCTGAGAAAGGTCTTGGATACCTCCAATTGGGCAAATGCTTTATCAGCGAAGGGAACATGGTAGGCTGAAACAGCAGCCATGTGAACCTTCAAAGAGGAGTGACTGAGACCCAGGTCGAAAAGATGACGCAAATAATCAAGCAGAACGCCACAGGACAGGAGAAAGGCTCCACGTTCCTGGAGGCAGCCCAAATGGAAAATCTCTTCCATTTCATAGCGTAGGTGGACCTAGTGGAGGGTTTTCTAGCCTCCACCAGAATCTCGGCCACCTTAGAGAGACACCAAAATGGGATTGGGCTAGGTCTGCAGGAGCCATGCATGAAGTTGAAGAGACTTGAGTCCCGGATGGACCAGGGTCCCTTGGTCCTGGGTCAGCAATCCTTGATATAAAGGCAGAGGAAGAGGAGGAACCTCTGAGTATTGTTGTAGAAGAGAGAACCAGATTTGCCTGGGCCAGAAAGGAGCGAACAGAATCATTCTCGCTCCTTCCATGGCAAGTTTCTGCAGCACACGAGGGACCAGAGGAATTGGGGGAAAAGCATAGACGAATCTGTCCTTCCAGCTTAGAGACAGAGCGTCACTCCAGAAAGCGAGCAAAAGGTTGGAAGCTTTGCGTTTTGGGAGGCGGCGAACAGGTCTATCTGAGGAGTCCCCCAAATCTGGAAGATGCTTTTTAGAACTTTTTGGTCCAGTTCCCACTCGTGTGGCAGAGCCGAAGAACGACTTAGCTTGTCTGCCAGGACACTGTCGACTCCCGGAACATGGATCGCCGTGAGGTGAAGGTTGTGAAGCGTTGCCCATTCCCAAACCCTCATCGCTTCCCTGCACAGCGGGTAGGACCGAGTCCCTCCCTGCTTGTTGATGTACCACACCACGCACATGTTGTCTGTTTGGACAGCTAGGTGACCGGGAAGGATGTATTGGTGAAGGGCCTGGAGAGCATACAGCACTGCTCATAGCTCGAGCACACTGATGTGGAGAGCTAACTCCAATCTGGACCATAAACCCTGGGTTCGGTGAGGACCCAGATGGGCTCCCCAACCTTCGCCTGATGCGTCCGTGGTCAGAGTCTGGGCGGGGGGAGGATGAAAGAAGGGAACCCCCCGGAACAGGTTCTCTCGAACCATCCACCATTGCAAGTCTCTTGTAATCGGTGAGGAGATCAGCACCAGATGATCTAGGTCGTCTACGAGTTGATCCCACTGAGAGCGGAGAGTCCACTGAGAGATCCTCATGTGGAGGTACGCGCGCAGAACCGTCGGGATGGCAGCCGCCATAAGCCCCAGAAGACAGAGCACCGACCTCGCCGGAACCTTCCTGCGTTCCGAAAGAAGAAATCTGGGACTGGAGGGAGGCCCCCCTGTCCGAAGGCAGGAAGGCCCTGCACACTGTCGTATCGAGGATTGCCCCGATGAACTGGAGTCTCTGGGAAGGGTCCAGATGAGACTTGGAATGGTTGATGGTGATACCCAGACCAGTGAAAACCAGCTGGGTGAGGGAGAGAAAATGCAGGAGTTCCTCCCTGGATGAGGCCGCCAGGAGCCAGTCGTCCAGGTAGGGAAAAACCTGAACTCCCAAAGTACGCAGGTGGGCCGCTACCACCGCCAGGCATTTGGTAAAAACTTGGGGAGCCGAGGAAAGACCAAAAGGGAGCACCCGGAATTGGTAATGGTCCCCCTGGAACGCAAACCTGAGGTACTTTCGGCGCGAGGGGCGAATGGGGAAGTTCAGGTATGCATCCTGCATATCCAGTGCACAAAGCCATTGGCCCGGTCAGAGAAGGGGCAAGAGGGATTGAAGGGAGAGCATCCTGAACTTTTTATATTCCACATAGAAGTTCAGGGAGCCGAGATCGAGAATAGGCCTGAGATCTCCAGTCTTCTTTGATACAAGAAAGAAATGGGAATAGTAACCCGTCCCGTGAAGGTGAGGGGGGACAGGTTCTATGGCCTGCTTTGCGAGGAGAGCAGATATTTCTTCCCTGACCAAAGGAAGATGGTCCCTTGAGTAAGAGGAGTTCAGAGGGGGTTGGCGTGGAGGTTTCTGCAGAAACTCTATCGAGTGCCTCTCTGCTATGATCTGAAGCACCCATGAATCCGATGTGATCCTCTCCCAACCCGGAAGGTGGAGGGAGAATCTCCCTCCTACCGGTTCCTCCGGGAAGTCTGGAGGCGGTGGGAGAGGGAAGGAGTCAGGTGGTGTGAGGCAGTGCAGCAGCTGGGGCACCCGCTGCTTTTTTGGGCGGCGGGAGCCTGGCAGCTGTGGGGGCCCGACGTTTAGTGGCCCGCCATCCCTGACGTTTCGCTTGAGGCCGGCTGTGTCTGCGAAAAGGACGGCGCTGCGGGGGATGGGGATGGTACATGGAATCCACAGATTTGAGGGCCGTCCCCTTCTCCTGCAAGTCGGTGATGATGTCTTTGACATCACCCCCGAAAAGTACTGAACCTCTGAAAGGTGCTTCTTGAATTGCTGACTGCACCTCCGGGACCAGACCTGACACATGGAGCCATGAGTGACGCCGAAGACTTACAGCGAATGCGGAGCTCCGTCCTGCGGTGTCCACTGCATCATAGGTCGTCCTCAGAATGTGACGACTGGCCAAACGAGCAGAACGGACAAGGTCAGCTAACTCCTGCTTAATTTGGGAGTCAGGCAAGGAGTCAATCTTAGATTCCGCCTGGGTAAGGACGGCCTTCGGGTAATCCCCCATATGTGCTACATAATTTAGGGCCCTGATCCCCAGTGTGGAAGAAGCATAGATCTTTCTTCCATACTGATCCAGAAGGTGAGATTCCTATCCGGGCAGGCGAAGCTCAAATGTTTGGGTGTGCTGACCGCCGTAAGCGGCGCTAATCACAACCGAGTCTGCACGGGGTGAGAGTCTAGAAAGTCTACACCCTCCGGAGCCTGGTATAGCCTGTTGGACTTCCAAGGAAGTGGGGCTAAATCCGACGGTTGTTTCCAAATGGTGGAAACAAGGTGGGCATGAGGTTCAATCCAGGGTGGCATTAGAGTAGGAGCCGTAAGGGGCAAGTCCAGATGTTCGGCGAGTTTAACCCGCTGAGGATCTGGCTCTAAGGAACACCACTGATGGACTTCCTGAGCAACTCCGTGAAGGAAGGATCCTCCGGAGGAGTCCTAGGCCGGGGCTTGGACGGAGAGTGAGGCTCGTCGCCTTTCTCGGAGTGTCCGTCGGAGGAATCTGAGGAGTCCGAGACAAGAAGAGGAAAGAAGAAGAAAGAAGAAGAAAGAAGAATGAAGAAAGAAGAAAGAAGAAGAAGAAGAAGAATCTGAAGCAGAGTAAGACTCCCTAGCTCATCTAGGGGGAGGAACGGGTTCCTTAGGGGGGATCCCTGGATGCATGTCCTGCCCCTCTCTGGATCCCGACGGAGGTGGAGAGGGAGTGTGCCGTCTGGGGTGTACGGGAGCCGGAGGTGGCACCGTCACCATGAGGCGGCTCTCGACTTCCCTGGTGAGCTGAGCCTTGGCCTCAGCCCACCAGGAGGCCAGAGTCTCCTGAAGATCCACCGGCGGCCTGGGGGGCGGTGGAGGAGGAAGAGGGGGATAGTTGTATGGATTATATCCGTAAGGTGAGTATCCATAACCCGGCTGCAGGAATACTGGAGCTGGGTATTGTGGCGTCGGGTACTGCGGCGTCGGTGGAGTTGGTGCCGGGTACTGCGGCGCAGGATACTGTGGACCCAGGTAAACTGGCGTCGGATACGACGGCGAATACCCAGGTGTCGGAGGAGCTGCCGGAGCAGACGGCCCAGTAGGGAACTCCACGGGCGGATCAACCGTGATAGGCCCGTGGGGTGGAGGGCCCAATGGGAGAGGAATATCCCCCGCCGGCGTCGGAGGGGCCGGCATTGGAACCGGCGTCGGCGGGGCCGGTGTCGGGGCCGACATCGGCGGAGCCGGCGTCGGGGCCAGTGTCAGATCCGGTTCTGTAGGAGGAGGATCTGACGGCGGAAAAGCATCCCGAGCATCACCTGGGGACAGAGGAGAGAAGTCCCCGGGGTCAGGCAGGGGGACTCTGGTTTCCCGGACAGCAGCGAAGGCTGCGGGAACCTGAAGCGACAGATGATGGAGGGTCTGTCGTAGGCTCTGATGCCGGTGCTGCGTCGGAGGAGCCGACGTGCGACAAGGGCGAATCGGCGGGCGCCAGAGGGCGGCCGTCCGACTTAGGGGTCCCTTGTCGGAGGCGGGCCGAGGGTGGGAAGTGGCCCGGTCCAAGGGGGACACTGCCGTGCGCCGCCCCGGAGGGTCGGGCGTCTTAGCGGATGTCAGAGGAGCCGACGTCCAGCTTATGGGAGGCGCCTGCACCAGTAGGCCACAAGCCTGCGCCGGTACTGGGGGCAGAAGCCTCCTTTTGCCCGGAGGCACCCGGGGTTCGAGCGTGAACCCGACAAGCGGCGACGCCTCCTCAGCCTTGGAGGCTGCGTGCCGGCGGTCCTCGGAGGCGTTATATAGTCAGCTCCAGCCGGAGTCGCAGAAGAGGAGGCCTTCTCCCGGTGCCTTTCTTTGTCCCGCTTCTTGTGTCCTTCTGGGGAGGTCGACGCCTGCCTAAGCTTCTTCAACTCCTTCTCCATTGCAGACATCTTCTTTTTAAGGAGATGGGCTTCCAAAGACTGCTGGTGTAGTCTGCGGGTGGCCGTGCTGAAATGCAGGCAATGCGGGCACTTGTCGACCGCGTGGTCGGGCCCAAACAAAAAAGGCAGAGGGAGTGACCGTCTTTGTGAGGCAATTGGGCGCAGCACGAGTCGCACTTATTTTTTGAAGGGGACGACATAAACCGATGTTCACCTGACGAATAAAATGTAAAATACTGATACTTTCGGTAAAAAACTGACGAAGCAACAGGGCTGAGCACGAACTTCACTGCGAGGCGCTGCACGAGCTGACGGCGGGAAAGAACTGGAAGCGGGCGTCGGGACGCCCTTTATACCGATGTCGTCTGGCGCGGTCACCTGGCGTGAGGCGGTCCCGCCAGGACTGCTAGCTAGAAATTTTTCCGTGGGGTTCTGCCGCCTGCCGACGTCAGTCGTATATGTAATTACCTACTGCAAGAGCCCTCTCGAAGTAAGATCACTCTTTATCGTATCCCACAGTAATGAAGGGGAGATGGCCTCCCTAGTATTTTTCGCTATAATCTGGGGTATACTGTCGGTCACCATTTGAATGACCTCTGTGTCTTTAAGAAGAGACAAATTAAGATGCCACAAGGTGGATTTTTGAGTCTTACCAAGATTAATTGTTAAGTAAACCAGGGTGCGATCCAATAAGAATCTGGGGTCATAACAAATATCTTATACTTTTTCAAAATGTTCCTTTGATATAAAAAAAAAAAAAAAAACAGATAATAATCCAAAAGAGCAGAGGAATGGTGTCCGGACGACCAATATGTAAATGCCCTAATCGGTGGGAAAAACTGTCTCCATGCAAATACCCTAACTGAGATGTCCAGGTTGGGAATAATCATTTTTGCACACAAGTGACTCTGTGGCGTGCCTGGCGGCTGTACCCAAGACTGGATTCATCACCATATTTATAACCCCACCAAATTAGGATCCCTTGAGCCAATGTCATAAATTTTTGAAAGAATTGGTGAATCACTGCCTTTGTCGATCTGGTGGGAAAAATACTCTAACAAAAGTGACTAGTTCTCCCTCCAAATGACTGACCAATATTACGTATCTACCCTCAGAATCTGCATAACTATCTGTTAAGGTGAAGGGAGTACCCCTTGGTAATAAAATAGCTACTCCACGACCCCTTCCACTACAGTGAGAGGATGCCTCTACTATTGAATTCCCAGAACATTTCTGATGTTCCAGCTGGGAAAGATGCATCTCCTGTAAAAGTAAGATATCAGGTTTTTCCCAGCGAAACATCTGAAAGAGTCTAAAACGCTTTACGGGCTCATGGATACCATTGACATTATAGGACAAAATCTTTGTAGGCAGTAATTGAGGCATTTTTTTTTTTTTGCAACTTAATAAACTTTATTAAGATTTGATCAACATACAAAACAAACAGAACAATAAAAGAAATAACCATAACAACCAGTGCTACACCATATAAAATATCAGACAAGAAAAACTCAAAAAAAAAAAAATCAAAACTCAACCCATTTAACGCCCCCCCAGCCCTCAAACCTCCCTCACACCCACCCAACCTATACAGATAATCTATTAGAATCCATAATGGATATAACGACATTAGAAACCAGGGTAGAAATTCATAACATAGCAGCCCTTATAATATCTCTAATTAAACAATTAAAAATACTGCAACCACTTTTTTTTATATTGGCAAGGAGAGGGTCAGGTCCCAGCCAACAAAGAAATAAACGGGTCCCATCAGGCTTGGAATTTATATATAGTGTGATTAATAAAAGCAATGGCCCTTTCTGCATTTAAAGCAGAGGAAACTTCCTGAAACCATTCCACTCTTGAGGGCACTTGGGTCTCCTTTCCAACATCTTAATAGTTTAGCCACACCTGAAATTAATGCCATGCAAGCGTTACCCTTTTCGAAGGTACTAAGTCATAATTTCTCAGAATACAAATTTCTACAGTAAAATAATGGGTGTGGCCAAATAGAAGGGTAACTGAATTCCAAATAGAATGCCATAAGGCAATGATCTTAGGGCATGCCCAAATCATGTGAGTCACTGTGCCTTCCCCTTGCAAACATCTAGGACATTTAGGAACAGGAAGCCTTCTCATTCTATATAACCTGTAAGGAGTAAAATATAAGTTGTGTACAATGTTGAATTGCAACAGGCGCAATCTATCATGTGTCACATAAGTAGAGATTTCTCCAAACAGTAGACCATGCAAAAGCAGAAAAATGAAAGTTTAAGGCCTGTTCCCAGTAAAAGGTCATAGGAGTATAACTGTTCCAAGCCTGTGCACCTAATTCCCTAAAAATATGCAAAACAGTTTTTTTTTCTGTACTGCTAAGGAGGACAGTTTAAAACACAGATCTCCTGCCACCTAATAAGAAAGTGGTTTGCCTATAAAACTTGAACAATGCTTAAGTTGGGCATACAGCAAAAACTTGTGCAGAGGAAGACTAAATGCATATTTTTAGGGAATTAGGTGCACAGGCTTGGAACAGTTATACTCCTATGACCTTTTACTGGGAACAGGCCTTAAACTTACGATCCGGTGTCCCCCAGGGTTCCATCCTAGGTCCACTTCTCTTCTCACTATACCTCAATACCATGCCCAGAGCTTGCCCGGGTAAAATCCTGCTGTACGCAGATGATGCCGTCATCTTTGCTACCCACCGAAACCCCATCTCCCTTCAAGACACCTTGCAACTAGCCTTCAATGATGCTGAAGCCTGGTTCAAAGAGCACAGACTTGTAGTCAATCTAAAAAAAAACAAAACCATGCTCTTTGCCCATCCCCAAAACAAACTCAGTAATTTCCCACTCCGTATCCTCCCTGGCTATAAGCATCCTCTCGATCAAGTCCGCCTGTACAAGTACCTCGGGGTCTCCTTTGACTCTGTCCTCACTTTCCACGACCACATTGATGCTCTACCCTTAGCTACAAATACACGGCTAGGTATCCTTTATCGCTACAAGCACTGCCTCCCCCCCAATGCCCTCCGACTAGCAGTCACCTCCTCAATCATGTCCCTTGTGGACTATGGCCTGCCTGTCTATGGTGCCGCGGATACGACCGCCCTCAATAAAATCCGACTCACCTTGAATAAGGCCTGTAGATTAATTACGGGAGCCACCAGATTAACCCATACCTGCCAGCTATATGACTTGGCTAAGCTGCTTAACCTGGACGAACGGCTCAGATACCAAACCTGCCTCATAACTAAAAAAACACTCCTTGGACTATCCCTTCCCGGTCTGACAGCCTCCATCCACCTAGTTCAACCCTTAGTCCAAACTCGTAGCTCCTCCAAGGCCACCCTGTCTGTCCCTAGGACCAGGACTACACATGGTCAACGGTCCTTCTGTTACAATACTCTCCCCAGCTCCATCACCGATACCTGTACACTCTCCAGCTTCAAAACCGCACTTTGAAGTCAGCTATTTAACATGCGTAGCTGTGCTTGTCCCCGGCCGTAGTTGTTCCAGCTCATTGTACCCAACAAAACTCTCTGAGTAGCTCCACAACAAAAACTGACGAGACTCCCAGAGAGGCTCGCCTCCCTAACTTATCACCTACCATGTCCCATAGCCACCTGTTTTTACTAACCTAGCAGTACCTGCTCAAGACTAATTGTCTGCTTAACCAATGTATGCTTACCTCTCAATCTTATCCAAATTACTGTAATAACCCGTGAATACCAAACCTGTAACACTGTTGTTGTAAACAAAGTAATTACTGCATATATCTGCCTAAAACTGTGAACGCTATGTTGTAAAAAGCTGTTATCTGCAATGATGTAACTAAATGTTGTACTGTGTTTTGTCCTCTTTGTGATGAGGTACCTTTGGAAACAAGCCTCTGGCTCAAAGGTTGTAAACTGATGTATAAATAAATAAATAAATAAATCCAGATCTAAAGGTCTCAAAGGAGATAACGTTGCTGTTACTAATTAGAACAGGTAGAGAATTAACCACAATTCCCTTCCAGCTCCCTGGTACACTGACTCTGTTCTCAATGAATACATGTAAACTATTGAATAATGGTTGAGTAACATCTTTCTGATATGATAAATGTAAAAAATGACATAGTTGAGCATGAACACAAATAGACCACCCCATAGGGGAGTCTCTAAGTTTATATGGGACCTTAGAAAGGGGAGTGTATAGCAGAGAATTTAAAGAAAGATGTTTCCCTCACTAAAATTCTCTCTATCGGCAGCCAGTCAGGGACATACAAGCAATCTGTAATGGGCTTGCCCACTGAAAATATTTAGAGCCATGTAAGGAGAAGTAATAAATGACGTAACCCCCAAGTCCTTTGGGCAACACAATTGCTGATCGTCTATGAGTTTTCCCCAGCCATAAGAATTTGGACCAAATAGATTGGATTTTATTAAACCAGCTTTTAAGAAGTACCAGGTTTACCATGCCTAATGGATATAATAATCGAGGCAATATAACCATTGTCAGAATACTGACTCAACCCCACAAAGACAACGGCAGGTGTTGCCATCTGTGTAAGTGTAATTGAGACATTTTAAAGATGGTATAAGCCGGCCCACTGGCACAGGGGCAGGGCGCCTACCTGCGATGCTGGTGATCCAGGTTCAGGAACGGACTCAGGATGTCAGAGGGCTGGCCAAGGGAGAAGGATTGAGCGTCCGATGACTGCTCTCCTCCAGGGGGGAGGAGGATACAGTGTTCGGAGCAATGCGGACACCTAGTGGAGGCTTGGTGTACCATTCACGCCGGCACCAAAAGTAACCTCGGGGCCGGGGCGGATGCCGGACATCATTACACGTCCCCGCCCCTGCATACCTGGAAAAACCAACGCCGCTGGCCACCCTAAATGAAGCCTGCCCGTAGCTTCTATCAGCCTCCAGGATAGCCCCTTTGACCTATCCCATTGTTTGCAGTACCTCGGTGTCGGTGCACAACCCGCCCTGGGGGTAAGCCAAGGGGAGCATCGAGGCGTGTCTAATCTGCGGAGGTGGGCGCGGTCCATGACGGACTGAGGTACGCGCGACTGGTGGCACCAAAAAGCATAATAAATAATAATTAAAAAAAAAAAAAAAAAGAAATTGAAATATAAATTCCAACCGAGAGCAAGTAGTAGTAATATTACGAGCAATATTTGACCCACTAAAAAACTGAAAAATCGGTGTTCTATGGTATAATTAATAGTAATCAACTAGAAGAACTGGAAGATCCCACAACCCACTTCTGAAGCGCATCTCTGAGAAGGTAGTGCAGTAGACCCTCTGCACTGAAGAACAGTAAACCATGCCAACAGGGCAAGGAACAGGTAGGATAAAGTAAACATTAATAAGAATGGAGTGTACACACATCTAAACAAACAGTAAAACAATAAGTGTACACACATATTTAATAGCAACAATATGCAGAATCCAATAAACAGTTCTGTGACTTTCAAGGATGGGAGTGTTTGTTCAAAAAAACACTCCAACTCAATCTCCGATGTCAAGGAAGCTTTGGAAAGGGGTTATACAGGGATGACCTGGGCCCCTAACACAGGTGTTCCTGAGGGTTCCATATCAAAATGGCGAGAATTTAAAAGTGACCATCAAAACAGTGACTTTGTAATGGCGAGGACAAAATTGGCTATGCCAAATTACGGTGACCACCAGAAAGGGCAAATTCTGAAGCCTTCTGACACCAAAACAGGAGCCGCGCTACACCTGAAACTGAAAATTATAGGTGAGACCTCTCAGATACTCGGAACGGTTACCTTTTGACTTACAAGGTATTGTGCTGCCATTGTCAATGCCATTGTGCTACCTTTATTGACAGCCCCCCACGCCCCCCCGGGATCCCCCCTTTATTATAACCAACTCCGAGGCGCACAATGCCAATGGCAGTTGCACTATCAGGGAGGGGGGCACCATTTTTGCAGGTCGCCATTGATTGATGGCCGCTGTTGTTATCGCTGATCTGACTTCGCCTTTATTGAGTCGCCGTATTTGAGTAGCTGTTCTTACATGCTACCTTCCTGAGCTATAAAAAATGTCACCTAGAAAAGAGAAAGGCAAACTGATGTCAAACCCAGAATGAGATCCTTATCTCTCAAACCCTCCCATGTTTGAAGGGTGGCAGTGGCAACTAAATAAGAAGCTTATGCCAATATTAATAGGATGACAGAGAGAGCATCTCTGACCTGCCGGCCAAGTTATATAGGGCGGTCTGAGCCTCTGAAACAGAAATCCTGAAAGATATGGCAAAGGAGAAAAATTTTGAAGCTGAACATAAAGCAAAGAATAATAACCAAGCCCACAGGCCAGCAAGAACACATTTTCTCCCTTCTAGAACTGTGATAAATAAGCCAACAGAAGAAGACTGAGGTGGAGGCACTGTCAACACATGAGGGAGGGAGAGGGAGCCAAAACCCATAATCACAAAGTATAAATACTACAAACTATGGAGCTGCTCTCAACTACCGGCAGCCCAGAGAACTCTAAAGTCATATAAGTCCCTTATTACCTGGGAGTGACTGAGTGAGAATGAAGAAAACCACAACGATACCAGTGCACTACCCATAGCAGCCAGCCTGGGAGAAAGGAGGAGCAAGCAGGGCCACCCAGACCAGCAAAGAGTCAACCCTCAATACTCAACATGATCAGAGCAAAGGATCCCTGTAGGACCTGAATGAATTAAAGAACAAGAAATCGACTGCTAAGAACAAAAGCTGGGTCCCCACTGAACATCTAAGCCATCAGTGCAGGCCGTCCTACTGAACCCTTGCTCGGAGGGTGCCCAAGCCGCTGGCAGAGGATCTCTGGCTTAAAGAGCTAGTGTACTGCCTGGAAACTGCCTGCAATTAATTGTAACTTTCAGATGTAGTCAGCTATCACTTCTCATATCTCAAGTATTTTTTCTTTTCTGTTTGCTAATTAGAAGATTTTCCACCTGGCAGTACTGGGGTGATGTGTGGAGCAGCACTCTGTCTGGAGGGGGAAAAAAAAAGTCAGTTCTGTTCCTCACACTACATCAACACTGAGACCACAACGACTATGACATCACTAGAAACCAATGAGAACCATTTCTCACTGCCAGGTTTCACTTTCACATGAAGCAGCAGGGACTGGCTCCCCCTAGTTACTAATGATGTCTCAATTTCCTGCATTTTAATTGGCAGCTTGTGAGAGTCACTGCTCAGACTGCAAGGACTGTGGTGCCTCAAGGTGTGTGGTCTCATTTCTGATAATGTAAGGAACAGAACTGACTTTTTGTTTCCCTCCAGACAGAGTGCTGCTTCACACATCACCCCAGTACTGCCAGGTGGATTATCTTCTAATTAGCAAACAGAAAAGAAAAAAAAAATTCTTGAGATGTAAGAAGCAACAGCTGTTGTACTGCTTCAAAATGTAATAAAGTACATTAAATAAAAAAAAAAAAAAAAAGTGATAGCTGACTGCATCTGAAAATTGCTATTAATCCCAAGCAGTACACTAGCTCTTTAATACTGCAGCCTGGACAGAAAACTGAAATACTATCCAAAAGAGTCTCGTGACCTAGAATATTGGACTAGGGGCTACAGTATAACAGCGGCAAAACAGTGTCATTTAATACACTGAGGTCACTGGCTGAAGATAAAAAAAAAAAAAAAAATGAGTACAAAACTCCCATGCCATAATTATAAAAAGAAAGCCTTGGTAAAGGTTGGGATCAGCACCGTGGGCCTTTCCGGCTGACCCCCTCTTGGGGGGGGCCCCCCCAGAATGCCAGTGGGCAATCTACCACATAGAGCAGTGACCATGCCAAAGGCAATGCTAATCCAGCTAGCTAAGCACAATAGATCAGCGGGTCAGATCAAGTGCCATATCAGGTAGCTCTGAACACTGATGCAATTAGTCTCTGCAGTCCCCCGCACCATAAAAATAGTGCAGCTGCAACACTAGTAAATGTTGCAGCCACTACTGTTCGCAAGGGAGAACAGCTCCCGCTGACCCCAGTCCCCCCACCCAAGCTGGCCATATCTGATCGCTTTAGCCAGCTCGAATTAGAAAACTCTCATAATACTAAGCTATAAAAAACTTACTGCCAGGCACCAAAATTAGAGGAATGGGTATCGGATCTATCCGTGGAGGCTATGGGAAATCCACATAAAGAGCAACACCATGGCACGGAGCAAAATCTAAAAATGATCCAACAGCTTCCACCATGTGCTCCGCTTTGTGCAGGCCCGAAGATAACTCCGGAGGTACGGAGGAGGAGGAGACTCTACAAACTATTGGGGCACAGTTAACGAAACTCATCAAGTCGGTCTCAGTACTCTCAGACAAGTTTGATGGGCTCAACAATCGGGTCGTCACGCTCGAAACGACCATGGAAGGGACCCAAACTACTGCCCTCAATGCATCCAAGAGGGCTGATGTAGCGATGGGTGCTATGTCCACCACTGTGAAAGAGATCAATCATTGGAAGGCCGGTATCAAAACCCCTGTGAACCAGATCAGGGCTCCTAATTTGAGAATTTTGGGGATCCCGGAGGAAGCTGAGGGGGACAGCCTCCTGTTATTTCACCAAGAATGGTTTAACCAGCAATTTGGGTCGGAAGCACAACTCAAAGCTCACCAATTTCAGTGGGCTTACCGGGTTTCCCCTCGTGGGCGAGTGGAAGACCAAGACATATCCCAAGAAATTATTTTGGTGACGGAGCAGCCACAAGAGATTTCATCTTAAACCTGGCTAGAAGAAAAAGGGGACTTTTATATGATGGCCACAGGATAAATATGTACCTGGACATTAGCTATGCTGCCCGCCAGAAACGCAAGCATTTCGATGGAGTAAGAGCTGTGCTCCGTGAAGCTTCAATAGTCCACAGCATGATCTTTCCTGCGCGACTGAGGATTGCCCATCACAGGAAGGTGTATCTTTTCTCGGAGCCTGCTGAAGCCCTTAAATGGGCACATAGACATGCTCTTCCCATAAGTAAGCAAAATGAATCTGATCAGCAGTCTTCGGAGGATGAGGAGACTTGAGTTTGTTCAGCTAGACTGGCGGTGGTCTGTCTTGTTTCTCTCTAGGTACTCTGGTGTTTTTTTAAACAGTAGTTAACTGAATCCCTATTTGGTTATCAGTAAGAACATTACAGAACTGATCTGTGTTCTTTTTTGGAAAAATGGACAGTGCTGGAGACTTTCACGTCTTATTTGCACTTATAATAGTTCCTCTTAAATCTTATTACCTATAATTTAAATTACAGCTCAAATGGCTAATGTTGGTTAAAAGTATGCTAATTAAGCTCTGGACTTTTTCACTTTGATGGATCAAAATGCAGGGTTGCACAGAAATTGTGCTTTACTAAGCTGGTGCCTGGCTACCAGTACCACCATGTGTGGTGAAGGAATTTGGGACATTTATTTACTCTATTCTTTAGATAACTTCCAGGCTGCTCATGGGCTCCTCTACAGCAATGATACAGTCTGTAAAATTAGAGGAATTGTATTTAACTATCTCTCTTATGGTTTCCCCTCGTATGTAGTATCTGTAAAGCATTTAATGGTTTTTACTGCTTGTATTAAGGAGGGGTGGCGCCCTCTATGGAGATATAAATGTTTTGAGGGTACCTCATAGGTGCTTGTAAAACAACTGCATGTTTGTTTTGAACAAAATAAAACAAAGTTTAAAAAAAAATTGACATTAATATTTATTGTCTGGCATGAGGTGTTCACCGCTCCCTTCCCCTCACCTGCAAAGAGAAGCAGCCTTACTCGCTCCCTCGGAATCTCCCCCATGTACTTACCCTACCTAAAGTCAGGGACGGATCCCAAAATTCAAGTCCAGTTCAAGGAGGAGAAGCTGTTAATTTGGCATCCAATAAAGAAGAGAATGTAAGATGGCCCTAAAGCAGTTCAAAACAGCCCAAAACGACCTGATCCATCTCAGTGGGAGGATGTACTTCCCCGGTCGCTATAAGTCACTTCAACTCTACTTCGGAGTGCACTGAAATTGCAGCAGAAGTTCCTTGACAGATTGCAGAGTGTCAGGAGCCTATCCTTTAGCTTGGGCAGTTGTAGTTCCCTGCAGGGCAGTTACTGGGTCAGGCTGTGAAAGTGCTACCCAGCCCTTGGTAGTCTGTTGGTTTTTGGCGAGTGGTGAAGCTCAAGAAGACAAGGGAACTGCTATCCCACATTTTCGAAAATCCTTGTGATCCTCTTCAACAGTTTGATATGCGACTACCCCCTCCGCAAAATGCACCCTGAGCTTGGCAGGATAAGGAATCTGAAAGCGAAGTCCCACTTCTCGGAGGGCTCACAAATATGGCCCCAGGGCTGTCCTTTTGGCTTGAACGGCAGGGATACAATCATGGTCAAAGAGAAGGCAATAGCCCTGCCAAGGAATTTTTTTTTTTTTTGCCAAGCTGCAGTCAACAGTCTCTTTGGTAAAATAGCTTAGAAAGCGCATAACAATAGATAGGAGCCAAGTGCCATGGGTCCCCAAGACCCTATGTACTCTCACCAGATGAAGCTCTAATATTAGGAGGCAGATCGAGAATTTCCATGAGCAGTTTTTGAATGAAGGATATGATTTGCGGGCCCTCCATCCCATCAGGTAATCCACAGAGGCGAAGTTTTTTCTCTGACCTCAGCCCTTGAGGTCACTGCACTTCTCCAACTGTAGCTATTTTTTTATGGAGAGCCACAATAATGTCAGTCATTGTCTCAGACCAATTAGAGAGGTTCATGAGGGCAATTTGTATGTTGGCTTGTTTTCCGATTTGAGAATTTCAACCTCGGTTCACATAGTTTGCACAGCTGAGGAAATTTCAGATCTAAACTCGTATCTCGGCCAAGAGTTGAGCGTTTGTCACCTTCTCGCCTTCCATGTTGTTAGGCCCAACTGAAGAAGAAGCTGTGCTGGTTTCCGGCGAGGAGTCAGTATGACTAAGTTTGCTTTGAAGGATTTTGCAAGTGCTATCAGTTTTGCCACCCTTTCCCGAAGAAGGAATGCCTTCCCCCTTGGTAGGCATCCAATTCTGCACCTATGAAGTCTAGGACTGCCCCCACAACTTTCTATCCTTACTCACCTTTCAACATCCCTCCTGCCGCAAATCAACCATTACAATTAATGTACTTCTCCCAAGCTGTTCTTGTACAGTCCCTTGTTTTTCTTTTCTGTATATACTGTTATATCGGTACATCTCGTTACTACTTCACCCATTTTTGTATATACTGTACAGCTTTATTGTACTGTATTGTACTCCTCCTACCCACCCACCCCCGGGTCGCATCTGGAAACAAGCCTTGGCTCAGTGTGCCTTTTCCAGTGATCAACTTTAAATTGAAAAAATAAAACTTCAAAATAAATAAAAAAACTGAAATGGTTGTTTGGGACTTTGAGGCATTTATCAGGAAGCCCAGGTCCTCCAGGAAGTGCTGAGTGAGGAACATGGCAAAGAAGTATATTTGTTTTTATTCTCCCTCCTATAGCTCAGCTGAATCCCTGCACTTATGGGTATCCTGTCTCCCTGCTAGTGCCGATTTTCAGCTTCAGTGTGCCAAGTTGTTCCACACAGCTTCCGCCCTGCAGTTTTCCCTGTGTTACTGTTTAGAGCCATCTTTTGTATTGTATTTAACTTGGTATCTCTGTTGCTGTGTCTAAGAGTGTTAGAGTACAGGATTTACAGGACTTTAGAATTTCAGGATTTTCTTTGCTGAAAGTCTCCTTAGCCAGCTGATCTGTTTTATTTGAATCAGTGCAGCTACCAATTTAATTTCTCCCTTTGTCCCCCCGACTGTGAGCCCTTGTTTTACAAATCTCAGTTACAGAGCTGGTGCCTAGCTGTCTGCTTCCTGCCCTCTGATTTGACCCCGTTTTAGTAAATTACAGGTCTTTATGTGCAAATTTTATTTTCACTCCCACCACTTCAGAGTGCTATTTAATCCCTGTGCTGTCCCTCTTTTAATATGCATCCCTGTAGCCCACTGGGCTACCTACCGCCATCTGCGATTCGCTTCCTACACGCCTGGACACCACTCTACACCTCTCTCGGTGCCAAGAAGCCTGCTGCCACCGGCCTCCTGGACACAAGCATCAGGTACGGCCTATATACTGTACAGCCCCGGCCTGCACAGCTGCTGCTTCTGCTGCAGAATGTTTCACCTACCTCCCTTCCCCCTCCCAGGCCACTTTTAAATATACTTAAGCTCCTCCCTCCCCTACCCCATCCTGACCCCACTGGCTTCCAGTAGTAGAATTCAGGAGCTTAAAGCTATCTAAACACAGAACTCTCAGAAATCTGTCACTCGCTGCTGCTAGCTCTCTCTAAACACAGAACTCTCATCTGCTTATGGACTTCCGTATGGTGCTTATCCACTCTGAATTGTTGTATGGTGGGACTCCGGGTGGTCAGTCGTGTACCTAATTAATCTGCTGGCTATGTATAGCTAGGAGTCACACCACTGCCCAGTAAATATACTTCTGCTATCTGACCATATTCACAGTCTGATAGATGTTTACTGCAGCTAATATTCTTGCTGGTGTACTCAGTACTGTGTAATCTTTATCCTGAGTTGGTTTCAGGCTTGAGCCTAGCTTATTCTACCCTGAATGTGCCTGGCTGAGTAGATTTTTTTTTTTTTTTTTTACAACCACCGTTGACTTGTTGACTGCAATTAATCGTGGTGGGAATCAACTGCAATCTACTGAATAATTTCTGCCTGTCTATCTATCATGTCTCAGCAACTTTAGTCAGGAAATGTCTCTATTAGCTTGTTAATGTATTGTGCTCACTAGCTATCTCTACTAGCCTTGCCTCCAGTAAGGCTTACTACCATGGAACCTGGTAATCCTTCCAGTAGCTGGTGGTGTGCTCCTACATAAAGGGGGATTGTCTACTGACCCTTGTTGTGGGGAGTCTGTAGGATAGACCTCCACAAATTGGGTGCTCCTCTGGGGCCCACTTGGACAGCTTAGGGGGGTCTGGTGGGCAACCACTGCTTGGTTCTCTCCTCAGTGCCTTCTTAGTGTTTGACAAAATAGCCCCTCTGGCGTCTGATAAGTCTTGACCTGTCTACCTGTCCTGGCCACAATATCGTCTCCCTTCAGTGCCCTGGTTAGTCCCAGGGACAGGTCCTTTTTGACATGGGGGTTCCTAAGCTCCTCAGGCTAAGCCCTCCCCATTTATCAGTGCCCTCATCAGTGGCCTTCTCACTGCCTTATGCCCCCTCTACTTATTGCTGATTGCGCCCCTCCCTCGGGGCCTCTGGGTTACACTTGAACAGCATGAGAAGCATGACTTCTCCAATCTAACAGCCTGTGGCAGACAGTCCTCTGGCCTATCTACTGTCTTGACCTCAGGTGCTTTCTGTATCCTGCCACAGTGGTCAGGCGTCCTGCTCGCAAGCCTTCAGCTGGAGGTGGTTCTCCCCCTATAAGGCATCTCCTCTGGCTCCTCCTGGTGACACTAGCCCTGGCTGAGAACATTGCGCTTAACCCTGGTCCTACTTATCAAGCCTCATTTCCTGTGGGCTTGCTGTCAGGCAAGGGGATGAAACCGGCTCACCTCAACATCCGCAGCCTCCTGCCCAATCTGGCTGAACTCTCTGCCTGGGTCACTCACTACAAGCCTGACATCCTTGGTATTACCGAGACTTGGCTGAAACCTTCCACCCCTGACTTGGCCTGTGCGCTTCCTGGCTTTGATCTCATTAGGCAAGATTGGCCTGGGAAAAAGTGTGGGGGTGGTATCTTGGTCTACTACAAGAGTCACCTAAACCTGTCTGTTGTATCCCACCAACAGCCCTTACTGTCTTCTTGTGAGCTGCTTCACACAGTCCTGTTACTCGGGAACACTAAGAAGCTGCACATCATCTGTACATACAATACCCCCCCCCCAGGGTGGTCTGTCGGGGTTATCCTACCTCCTAGATACTGTTGGTGCTAAGACTGGGGATAATGAGCTAATGATCTTGGGAGATCTTAATTTAAACTGGCTTGGAGGAAACACCAAGCTGTATGAACCTCTGCTTGCTGGCCTCTCCTTGTCTCAACTTATTCAGGAGCCCACTAGGTGGTCTACCACTGGTGGTACTAGCTCTCTCCTGGACTGGGTCCTGTTCAATAGACCTGACAGGATCAGCTCCTCTGGTACCCTTCCTGACTCTATCTCCGACTACACCCCTGTGTACTGCATATGGAAGATCTCCTTCCAGAACATTCCTCACAAAACAATCCAAGTAAGGGATTTCTCCAGGTTTGATCTGGGGTCCTTCCATGAGGATCCGAGGCTTACGCACTGGTCTGTGGTGCTAAATGCTCAGGACATTTCCACTGCTGTTAGTCATTTTCTCAGCACCTTCGGGGCACTGCAGGACAAGCATGCCCCTCTTATCAGGCGGAGGGTAAGGGGGTCTGCCACTAAGTGGCTGCATGGGAGCCTCCTAGCCCTCATGAGGGCTAGAGACAAGTGCTAGGCCAACTTCAAGGTCATGATGGACCAGGCCATATTTCAGCAATATAGGAGGCTCAGGAATGAATGCAAAAAAGCAACCAGGGCTGCCAAAAGTGAATGCTGCAAAACTGCCATACTAAACTCAGCTAAGGACACTAGGAATTTCTGGAGGAACATTAAAAATATAGTAAGCGGTTCCTCCAACTGTGGGGTCTCTGACATGTTCATAGATGGATCTAACTGCAACAATCCCACTAACCATCGCCAATGCATTCAACTCCCACTTCTCGGATCTGTCTGCCTTCACCTCCCTATTCTCCACTGGTGGGAGTGATAGTCGTGTCCCGGGCCCTGCCCCACAGTCAGCCCTCATCTCCCGTCCGTTACTCTACTTCAGGGCTGTGATGGCACAGGAGATGCAGAGACTTCTCTCTGGTCTCTCCCCTCACTCTAGTGCTGGCCATGATGGCATGGAACCTAAGCTCCTCCATCTTGGTGCCTTACATTGCCTCCCCAGTGGCCCATATCTTCAACATGTCCCTAGCCTCTGGAGTTATCCCCGACCTCTGGAAGGTGGCAAGGATTGTCCCTGTTCTCAAACACGGCAACCCAAAGATCCTCGACAATTACCGACCGATAGCCATCTTGTCGGCTATTAGTAAACTTCTGGAGAAAGTTGTGGCTCGGCAACTCGCGGAGTATATTCAGGCCCATGAGCTACTGTCTCCATGCAGAAGGGCCTAAAGGGCACAGTACGTCCTCCGCCCTTGTCACTGTCTCCTCTGGGATCAGGCAGCTATGGACCAGGTAAGCTCTCAGGCGCCATTTTCATTGACCTAGCTAAGGCCTTGACCTAGTTGACCATGTCTTACTTTGCTCTCAACTGTCCTTGGTCTGTCCCCACCTGTCCTAAGATGGTTCACTAATTACCTCCAGGGCAGACAGGAAATTACTAAATTCAGTAAGGTCCTCTCGGCCACTACTCTCGTGACCTCTGGTGTCCCCCAGGGTTCAGTCCTAGGGCCCCTTTTCTTCTCTATCTTTGTCAATAATCTCCCCTCTACTTCTTCCAATTGTAGCTCTATCCTATATGCGGATGACCTGGTTATCTGAGTGAGGATTTCAGGAATATCCAGTCCTGGATAACGACCCACAAGCTGGTCCTCAACCTTAAAAAAAACTCAGGCCATGCTTTTTGGGTCCCTGGCCAAGATAAAGGCCTCCCCTGCCCCACTGAGTATTACTGGTATTGATGGTATTCCTGTCCTAATCACTGACTCCATCAAATACCTTGAGGTGACATTTGACCCCCAGCTTGACCTTGGGCATCATATCCAAAATGTATGCAGAGCTGTCAACTGCAAACTGGGTCTGGCCTACAGAGCGAAGAACAATCTTACTTCTGCTGCTCGCCTTGCATTGGACAGAGGTGTGTTTCTCCCTTCTCTCTGCTATGGACTCATCCTATTTGCACGCACCTCCAAAGTTCACCTCTCTAGGTGGAACATAGCCTATAATAACATTTGCCGCTTTGCACTTGCTGCACCTCGCCTCACCCACCACTGTGACCTGTATAACAAACTTGACTGGCTTGCCCCACCCAACCACATGGATTTTGTCTTGGGCAGCTTCACGGGCAAGGTTCTCAGAACTGGCACCCCCCTTCCCCCCAGGACTGGCTGAGCTCCTCAAACTGGCTGCCTCTTCTTCTTACTCCCTTAGGTCACTGGGCCCTGCTGTTCTCAAAGTTCCTGCCACTCGAACGCAAATGGGGGACAGGGATTTTGCTTCATGTGCCCCCAGAGAGTGGAACTCCTTTATCGCCTAGGTCCGGTCCTCCCCCTCCCACTCATGCCTTCGGAGCTCCCTGTGGAATTACTTGAAGCTCTCCTCTGCGTGTGGTTGTCCTAAACCGCCATTACTAACCTTGGTCCCCTGCACTGGACTTACACGTCGTTCTTTTGGTACCCTTGCGCAGGTCCTGCTGATGCATCCTGCCTGCTTGGGTTCTGCTCTGTACATATGTATTTACTCTGTTTCAGGCAATGCTTTGACTGCGGCTCTGCTTTTGAGGCTCTGAGCTGTATAGAATTGTATAATGCACTGTTCATAGCTTTGGCGACTATGTATATATTTTGTTCCTATTCTAACTGTGTTTACTGACTGCTTGTGTTATGTTCATCTGGTTCTACCTGATTCTGTGTAATGCCTAACTTGTATCATGTTGTCCTCTGTATGAACTTGTATTTCATTGTACTCTCCACGGTCGTACCTGAAAATAGGCAAATGTCTTGTCTAGTGTACTTACCTGGTCAACAAAAGTTAAATAAATAAATAAACCAATCATCTATATAGGGAAAGACCACCACCCCTTGCCTCCTCACATGTGCTGCCACTACGGCTAGGCACTTTGTGAACTCTCTGGGTGCTGAGGATAGGCCAAAGGGGAGAGCTGCAAACTGATAATGAGTTTCCCACCCTGAATCTGAGGTACTTTCTGTGGGTCGCCCAAACTGGAATGTGAAAACAGGCATCTTTCAGATCCACTAATCCTAGCCAGTCTCCTTGTTGCAATGATGTAACTGCTAAACCCAGTGTTACCATCTTGAACTTTTCCTTTTTTTAAGCATCTGTTCAGGTACCTCAAGTCTAGAATGGGTCACCACTGCCCATTTTTCTTGTGGGTCAGGAAGTATCTGGAGTGAAGCCCTTTCCCCCCACTGTGAGGGGGAGGGGACTTTCTCCACTGTGTTTGCTTGAAGCACCTTTTTTACCTCGAGCTCCAGCAGAAGGAGATACCCAGAAACACCAAATCTGACAGCAGATAAGGACCGCTTGGCCCATCTAGTCTGCTCATTCTTTTTGCTACCTACTGTATTACCACCGACCCTACTTGATCTCCAGCTCTACCCCTCCTTGCCTTATCACTACTGTTCCCTTATGTCTATCCCATGCATTCTTGAACCCCGCTACAGTTTTTGCCCCCACCACCACCGCTGGAAGGCTATTCCAGGCATCCACCACTCTGTGAAGAAGTACTTCCTCATATCTCCCCGGAGTCTACTTCCTTCAGCTTCATAGCATGATCCCCTTGTTCTTGAGCATCTTTTTCTCTGAAAAATGCTTCCCTCTTGTACCTTATTTATATCCGTAAGGCAACTGAAAATCTCCATGTCATTATCACCCTCCAGGGTGTACATATTGAGGTCCTTCAGTCTCTCCTCATAGGGTTTTTATGCAGACCCTTTACCATTTTAGTTGCCCTCCTCTAGACCGCCTCCACCCTATGTCCTTCCGAAGATGAGATCACCAGAACTAGACACAGTATTCCAGGTGAGGTCTCACCAGTGATCTATACAGAGGTAACACCACCTCTCTCTTTCTGCTGGTAATACCTCTCCCTGTGCACACCAGCATCCCACTAGCTCTCCCAACTGCCTTGTCACACTGCCTGGTCACCTTTAGATCCTCAGATATGATTACCCCCAGGTCTCTCTCCTGTTTGGTGGTTGTCAATACCACTTCCCCAATTTTGCACTTCGCCCCTGGGTTTCTGTGCCCTAAGTGCATGATTCTGCACTTTTTCACATTGAAACCCAGCTGCCATACTCTTGACCACTCCTCTTTCTAAGATACTAACATGCCAGCAGAATAGGCCTAACGGTCTCTACAGTCTGCTCGATTTTCAGCAACCGCATTGAGGGTCGATTCTGGTGTCCCCCCCTCCTCCTTGGGTTATACTGTGCTCAGTCCCAGATGTTCCACCTGTATCGGGCCTGGTCAGATTTACCCTCCCTCTATATCTGTCCCATCCCCTCTTAAACCTGTCCACAGTCTCCACCTCTACCAGCTCCCTGGGCACTGCATTCCATGGCTTCACCACCCTTTCAGTGAAATAACATCTCCTCCTCATTTCCCCTCTGAGCCTGCTCCCTTCCAGCTTACACCCATGACCTCTCGTTGCCCCACCTTCCTTCCTTTGGAGCACTATTACTGGGCCCCCTTCATTGATCCCTTTCATGTACTTAAAGACCTCTATCATATACCCCCTGTCCCTCCTCTCCTCGAGGGTGTACATGTCGAGCTCCTTGAGCCACCCCTCATAGGTCCTCTCCCCCAGGCCCCAGATCATTTTGGTTGCCCTCCTTTGGACCCTCTCTAGGAGTGTAATGTCCCTCTCTAAATGTGGTCTCCAAAACTGTACACAATACTCGAGGTGTGGCCTCACCAAGCAGTTGTACAGTGGAAGGATCACTTCCACCTTTCTGGAGGCAACCCCCTGGCGATGCATCCCAGCATCCTATTTGCCCTTGCTGCTGTCCTCCTACAGGTCTCCGAGTTGTTCATTTTGACATCTACCACTACCCCCAGGTCCCTCTTGCCCTCCGTGACTTGAATCATGTCTCCTCCCACGGTAGACCCCATGCCTGGATTTCTGACTCCCAGGTGCAGAACCTTGCACTTCTCCGCATTGAATTTTAGTTTCCATTTTCCCGACCACCTTTCCAGAGCCTCCAGGTCCTCCTGCAAGGCCACCTTCCCCCTCCTCCTCATTCACCACTGCACCCAGCTTTGAGTCGTCTGCAAAGAGACTCATCTCACTCCTGATCCTCCTCCTCCTGATGTCTGAGATATACGCATGGAACAGAAGTTGCCTCAGCACTGACCCCTGGGGAACCCCACTAGTAATCCCCCTTGGGGATGAGGCTAACCCTCCAACCACCACCTTCTGAGTATGTTCAGAGAGCCAATTTCCTATCCATCTTAACAACTGTCTCCCTACCCCATTTCCTTCAGCTTAGCCAGCAGGCCACTGGGGTACCGAATCAAACTCCTTGCTAAAGTCCAGAAAGAGGACGTCCACTGGCCTACCCTGGTCCACGGCCCTCGTCACCCAGTCATAGAACTCAACAAGGTTTGTCTGGCATGATCTTCCCATGACAAAGCCATGTTGCCTATCATCCAAGTACCCAGTTTGCTCCAGTAGCCCCCCCTAGCCTTTCCTTAACAATACCCTCCATCACCTTGCCAACCACCGATGTCAGGCTAATGGACCTGTAATTTTCCACCTCCTCTCTTGATCCCCCCTTGTGAATCAGCACAACATGGGCCACCCTCCAGTCTTGGGGCACCCACCCATTCCTCAGAGAGACGTTGAAAAGCTCCGCTAGAGGGACTGCCAGGACATCCACCAGTTCCCTCAGCACCCTGGGATGTATTTGATCTGGCCCAGGTGCTTTCTCCATCTGAAGGGACCTGAGGGCTTCCCTTACTCTCTCTACTGGGATTTCAGCCTCCATGTCCTCCCCCTTTTCACCCTGCACTGCTGGGCCCCCACCTGTCAGGTGTGGCCACTCCCTTTCCCCAGACCCATCAGGGCCCCTGGTTTCTACTGGTCCCACCCCTTCCTCCGGTTTGCCCCCGCTCCCCTTGCAAGACACAGCCCCTCCATCCCCCCCCCGGTAAAAACTGAGGCAAAGTACTCATTTAGGACTTCTGCCTGTTCCCTGCCTGTGCCCAACCATCCCCTATCCTTATCTTGCTGATCTGCCACCTTACTTTCCTTTTTTCCCCCCATGTATCTAAAGAACCCCTTGTCTCCCCTCCAGATCCCACTGGCCAAGGACTGCTCCTTTTTGGCCTTAGCTGCTCTCACCACCCTGGTGACTCTCTTGGCTGTCAGCTCATATTCCTCCTGATCCCTTTCACTACTTGAGCAATTGAAGCGCCTATAGGCTGCCTTCTTTTCCCTCACCACCTCCTGTACCTCCTGGGTCCACCAGCAGGGTTTTCTGGTCTTACCGAACTTACGCCTTTCCCTTGCGCAGGATCTGGTAACCTCCTGTATTCCTCCTAATGATCCCTACCTGCTGTCAGCATCTATATCCGGCCTTATCCTGTCCAGACGATTTTTAAGGATCCTTCCCATCTCCCCTGAAGTCTGCACCCCTAAAGTCAGTTACTACCATCCTTGTTCGGCTTTCCTCCCCCCCCCCCAGGTCCAGGAAGAACCAGACTGTGACATGATCTCTCCCCACCAATGGGTCCCTCACCTCTAGGCCCCTAATATGATCACTGTCTGCCAAGACCACGTCCAGTGTCTGGGCCTCCCTAGTTGGCTCACCCACCTGTTGTGTCAGAATCGCATCCTGGAAGACATCCAGCAGCCTCTGCTCTCTGGCCACTGGTGATGTCATAGTCCCCCATTCTGTTCCTGGCATGTTGAGGTCCACCATTACCACTACCCTTCCCTTTCCCAATCTACAGTGTCCCTCGAGATTTGCCATGAAACTTTCTTCCAGGACCTCCGCCAGTGCTGGTGGTCTGCATACCACTCCAACCTTTACTCTCTTACCCCCCTGCATCAGCAAGGTGACCCAAATAGCCTCCATGTTCTCCTCTGCCTCCTCAACCCCTCCAATACCCATGCCATTTCTGACCAACAGTGCTACACCACCCCCTTCCTCCCCTATCTTTTTCTGAACATAGTGTAGCCTCTAGATTTAGGTCCCACTCGTGCCCTTGAGTGGCCCAGGTCTCAGTGACTGCTGCCACATCTACCTCCCCCTCAACTAGCATCGCCTGGAGCTCAGGAATTTTATTTCCTAAGCTCCTGGCATTTATCAGGACCACTTTCCACCCCTCTTGGAGTGTCTACCCTATTGCAGATTTTAGCAACATCCAACACTAAAGGAGGAGCTTCTCTGTCGGGAGTATTGGGGTGAAGATTTTGTGACCCTGCAGTTTTGGATATTTTTTGAACTGCAATGTCATACCTCAACTAACTATTTCCAGGACCTGTCTCCGGTAATTCTTTCCCATACCTGGAAATAGTGAATCAGTCTCTTCCTCCCACTGGAAATGGCTGGGCAACCGATGCAGACTTGCAGTGGTGCAAGTGGTGGACAAGAAGTACAGGAACTCGGCCATTGGCAAATATGAAATGCAGAATGAAGATCCTTAATCTGAAGGATGGCTGTATCAGGATACATCTAATTAGACACTAGTAGATTCAGTTAGAGATACTGAAGTATTTCTAGCAAAATAGCACTGTTGAACAAGTCGAATGTTGTTATGGAAACCCTGATTTCAGGTCACAGGCCCAGAAACTGTCATTATGTTGCTGGTTTAAGAATTTCAGTTCCAGTGTCAGTGGGAAGAAGTACAGGAACTCCGTTTCTGCTGCAAAAAAGGTATAGGAACTGAATTCCTGTGTGTTCCTGCTCACTTTCATCACTGCAGACTTGCCATGGGTTCTGTTTCGCCTGGGCTTTGGGGGCTAGTGTTGCATGTGCAACAGCAGGACCCCTTTTGCCGCTGCCTCTGAAGAATCCTCTCTGAGGGGTAAAGTCATAAGTAATATAAGCATGGAGGTAGTAATCCCAACCCCTACTTCCCCTTCCATAAGGCCTATGGGAAGTGAAGGCTTTTTCCTTCTCAGTATTGCTTTTACAATGGTTTTATACTCATCCACCTTTTTCCTGTAAGCCACTGTCTTGTCACCAAAGCCACTGCTTTTGTCTGACTGTCCTGAAAAAGATTTGTAGTCCTGAGCCACGCAAACCTTATGGATGCAGCATGTGCCATGACGCTAGACGCAGTGTCACTGGTGTCCAGTGCCATGTGGAACTGGTACTTGGTGGCATCCATGGCAAGCTTTGTTGTACCTGCCAGATCCTGTGCCAAGTCACCAGAAGCTTTCTCGCTCATTGCTTTTTGGTATTGAGCTGTGTAGGCCATGTATGCTGCCTGCCTTAAAGGCAGGGAAGCTGAGGTATAGACTGTTTTCTCCATACTATCCAGCTTCCTGGAATCCTCTTCCGGAGGCTGTGAAGAAAGGGGGACCTTGATCTTATCTCAGGTGGCAGTCTGGACCACTCCCTCATGATCAGGATAGAAGTACAGGTACTAAACGCCCTGCTTGTCCACCTGATATTTATTTTCTGTTTTTCTGTCAATGCCAGCAGCTGAAGGGGACTAAGTCAAAATGGTACCAGCAAAATGGTGCGGTGAAAAATAGCACCGCTGGAAAAAAAAAAAAAAAAGCACCACTAAAAATAAACTCTGGCCGGCCCGGTGGTACTGAGGGTTGAGGTGCTGGATGCCACACCCTGCGCTACGCCAGCGACCCGGGTTTGGGAACGAGCCCGGGTCGGCAGGGAGAGGGAGGTTTTGAGCACCTGAGACTGCTCTCCTCTCTCTAGGGAGGATCCAGGCACTTCCCAGTGCAACAGCAGCCCCGTGGAAGAAGGAGGGATGTCACGGCTGGGCACAAAGTAGAGGCGGAGTTGCAGCAGGCGTCTCGAGCGCCATTGACGACCGAACTCCGGGGGAGGACGAGGATGTACAACAAGAAAAATCCCGCCTCAGAGATGAAGAGGGCTCCAGGGATGCAGCCCACATCCCAACGTCAGCCCTGATGCCTCAGGGGACTCCACGCCCGACTTCGGCGCTCAGGTAAGGTCTCTCAATTTCAGACAGACCCATCGGGAGGACAGACCCGCTCAGGGGGTGATCTGGGGGGGGGCTAGGCCTGCCTGGGTGGCTGGGGAGTCCAGCTGAGGATTGTAGGGTTCAGACAGAGAGTAGAGGTTTCAGTCAAGTGAGCACCCGGAAGGATGCCAGGGCTGAGAGAGTAAAATAGAGTAAAAAATAAAAAATAAACCCTCAAACTGCACTTCATGTCAGCATGATTTATGACTACGCCATTTTACTTGCGCTGTCTGGACTGAATACCCAGCTGAAGTAGGAGCTGACAGCACTTTGCAAGTGGCCTTCTTGAGGGATTTGTGAATGGGAAAAAGCAGCCTTTTTGTGGGATTAAGCCCAGCATATTTAAAAACTCCACCTCATCTTCAGCAGTCTCCTGCGATGAGAGAGAGATAGAGTGTTGACCATCTGCCTCACAGACGTGAAGTGTAGATGTCTGGGGAATGAGGGTAACCAAACTCATGTTCAAGAGAACCAACAGACTACAGGTTTTCCTTCCTCTTCCTCCTCCTCCTTGTAGTAAAGCTCACATCTCTTCCTCCGCAGGCACTGGAACTGGTACTTTAACCTAGGGAGGGGGAGCAGGCATACTCACGACACTCCCATAGCATGGAAAGTCTATAGTAACTGCCATGCCTTAGTTAAGTCCTCTATGAGGGCATCTTATTTTTGTTCACTGGTGTCTCCATTCTTTCTTCATAAGGAGGGACAGTGACATGCTTTTATTTAATTTTTAATGGGTTCAGGGTTCCCCCGATCAGACACCCTGATCTCCAAACCATCTTTAGCAGCCTTATCCTTCTGCTTATTTTGAAGAGTTGGACTCTCTCCTGAGTCTGTAGGTGACGTGGAGGCAGACTGAGAAGCCATAAGGTCTTCAGTTTTGTAGCCCTTTTCATATATGTTTTGAGTAAAATTTTATACAGAGTTCACAACTGACAAAGTCGTGATCTGGATCCACGCACTTCAAATACAGCTCGTGTAGTCTGCCTTGGGCAGGAGCTAAAAAACAGATTTTGCTGTTTTTAAGGTTGGTAGGTCCTGTTCTCTTTTTGGGTCTGTCAGTCATGCCAAACATTAATGACCAAGAGGATCGCGGTTCTCAATACACACACACACACAAAAATAAAAAAAATAATGCTGTTTGGTTCCTTAGTAAAAGAAGAACCACTACAGAAAAATATTAAAAAATAAGCCCAATAGCATCTCAGTTCCACTTAAAAGGGAGCCAGGGCAAAGAAAAACAAGGATCCGCTAAATGGTTTCTAAAATTATATTAAGTATTTTTTTTTTTTTGTTAGTTAAGAATTGCAGTTCCCACCACAACAGGCCTTTCTCCACTTTATGACTACCGATGTGGAACCAGATAAAAACACAGTAAATATATCAGTCACAAAAAGCACCCTAATGCAGAGTTATCAAAAACTAAACTACAACTTAACTAAATAGATATTAGAAAAATAATAAACTGTAAACAGCTCTGAAGTAGGAGAAACTGCTTTGGGGCGACTTCTTTCTTCAGGTGGTGAACTAAATCTACCAATAGAGGGGAGAGGTGAGCATGACCACACAGCAGTGTTTTGAATTTCATTCTAAGATTCAATAATTAGCATAACATTTAAGCCTCCGGGGCAGCTCATTCCAGAGGAATGACTGCAACTGTTAAGCACGGTGAGGAATTCCTGGGGCTTGAATGACAAAGTATACACACGTTTGCTCTGAATGTTCTAAAAGACATGGATTTATCCATAGTCACACACCTGCAGAGACCACAAGTGGCGCCATGGAAGAAGAGGGAGTGGGATGAACAAGGGCTATTTGGGAAATACTGTAAGCTCTTTGGCACAGCAGAACTGAAGTCTGCTTCCCTGCAAGACTGGCAGGTCCCATTTATAGGGAGAGGAACTGATGTCAGTGGATGCAAGGCTGCCACCTTGCAAACCTCTGCCGAGTCCTCTGGGGGCAGGGTGAGAAGCAAGGACACAGTAATGTGAGATCCTAGTGGTGACCAGAGACAGCGGTCTGCGAAAAGGCGACGAAAACAACTAAAACATAACATTTGTGTTAAGAGAGAATTTTTCAGTTCCAAGAATAGAAATCAGAACTGAGGAGATGTGCAAAATATATACATATATATAGAATGTTTTATTCATTATTTTTTGCAACGTATTTTATGTTGTATCGTATTTTACTTCTATTACTCCAGTATATGTTATTTTCACTTGCACATCCTGTGTGGTTTACTCCCCCCCCCCGGATGCATCTGGTAAGGAGATGTTACCAGCTAAGTAAGTTTCTGCTGGTAACACTATGAGGATCTGAAGATAAACCCAAGGGCTCCAAGTCTCAACGATCTCAAGACCAGCCACTGCTGGGCCGGCCCAACAGCACAGTGGCAGCAGTACCGCGTGCTATGCCGACGACCTAGGTTCAGGAACATACTCGTGTTGCTTGGGGGCTGAGAGGAGGCTATGCCCTGCTACCTGACTGCCACCTGGTGGAGATTAGGTGGCAGCACAGCAAAAGCACACTGGGGAGAGGCAGCCGCCTGACATCAGGCACACATGTGTGCGCATCACCGCATGCCGCCACCCTCGGGGAGAAAACCAGGAAAAAATTACTTACCATAATAATCTTGTTTCTTCCAAGGGAATCTTACTGTATTCTGACTAATGCAGTACAGTCTCACCACAGGACTGCCCCGGAGCCAAAATGGTTAATAGAACCTATGCAAATGATGGCATGTTGGGCTCGAGCTCAGTTTTCAAACCACTGTTCCAGGTTACAGTTCTTCAACTGTCAGATTCTTACGAAGCATGCACAGTGAACTATCTAGTTATACTAACACTACTACTTAAAAACTAACCCCCCACCCCTTTATTAATTACCACTCCCCAAACAATCAGAATGGCACCTCAAAGACTCAAGTCACAGATGCCCAAGAAAAACTCAACACCCACAGGTTTGCAACAGTATTCATACAGCTGGGGTGCAGTGACCCATAGGTTCTTAGAAGGGGAGGTAGGGAGGGAGCTCAGAGTACAGTAAGATTCCCTTGGAAGAAACACGATTACTATGGTGAAATCTTACTGTATTCTGACTAATGCAGACTACCCAAACAGTACCTTTGGCGGTGGGTACAGAACCTACTTGTAAAACAGACTCTGCAGGACTGCTGTGCCAAACCCGGCATCCCCTCTGGCCTGAACACACTACAAAGGGCGTCCTGCTGCAGGCGGACGAGGAGTTAGAACACGAAAACACTGATACACCTTGAGCCCTGATTTGCAAGGAACAGGAAGAGGGGTGTGACGATTTCCACCCAGTGTGAAGGGGCTATTTTTAAAGTTTCATTTTTTAACTGGGACACTTTTTGCACAGTAGCAGAGCTAGATTCACGAATGAGTGAACCTCACTCACTAAGACTGTCGCAGTAAACTCTATTTTTAGACACTTTAGAAATGCAAGCGTTGTGACCCAGAGGAAATGACTTCCAGGGTCACTACACGCTACAAAGGTCATCTTGTTGCGAGCAGGGTGAGGCGGCGACGCATGCAAAGACACGCGGGACAAGCGGGACCACTATAAGGCCAAGCAAATCGATAACTAAGCCGAAACTGGCACTAAAAACCTAGAAATAGGATAATAAAGAAAACGTCTGTTACTTTAGAGCTGTAACAAAGATAAACTATAATCTTATTAGACATATTAGCATAGTCTACAGTAGCAGTCTTATAAAACCAAAGAGAAAACAAATATTTAAGAGAAGATGTTGTTGTGTATAACAACTAAGGAACGGCACCAGCTAGTGGAATGCACCTCACATCATATGTTTAAAAAGACAGAACAGGAACATATCAATAAAGAATTTGTATGCATCAAATGCCTCCAAAATATTGAAATGACTAAGGAGATTGAGGAATTTAATACTAGATTACAGGCAGTAGAGACCAGTCAGAAACAAATAGTCTTAAGATTTCAAACACCACTTGGGAATACAATTGATACTAATATAAATGGTGAGGGAAAAACTAGTCAAAATCCCCCCAAAAAAAATTTCAGACGAAGAAAAAGGGAAAAAAGGAGCACTAAAAAAAAAAGCAAAAACAATCCAGCTAAGGAAACAATTATCTCAAATCAAACAACAGGAAACAATAAAGGACAGGAAGAATCAAGTCTAAATAACAAAAGCAGAAAGAGAACCAGGGACGAGGAAATCAATGAGGAGTCAGAGGAAGACTGGTGTGAAATCCAATACTATAAGGCATCTAAAAGAGGCCGTAGAGCCACACAATTCCAAATTCCCCTAACAAACCAGTTTGATCCCTTGCTGTTAGTGGATGAGAACCAACGTAACTCACCACCAGATACAAATAAAGCGCACGACCCTGTGTTAAACAACACTACAAAGTGACACAATATAAACAACCAAATATAAAGGAAGTTACGGCTAATAAAAGGCATTAATATAAACCAAAATCAGTCGCTAATAGAGTTTGACACAGATACAATTGACAGTGCAATGGAGTTTGAAATGTATAAATCAGAACAAGACATTATTAGTCCTGATGGACTCCATGATCAAAAACCTAGACAGGACTATATGTGAGCTTGACAAAGCTAAAAGAACATTGTCTAGTTTTGGAGGTGCAAGGATTAATGACATCACAAAAATGCTGGGTAATATCCTTAAAAATACCGGACCCGATACATTGGTCATAATACATGCAGGAACAAACAACATCTTCAGGGAACCAATACAAAAAATACAACAAGACTATGTGTCTCTCACGAACAAATTAATAGAACAAGGCTGTGTACCAGTCATATCTGAAATACTACCTATTCCTAAAGCAACCCCTAACCAATATATGAAACTCAAATTGGTTAATAACTGGCTAAGAGCATGGAGTCTGCGTCAAGATATTGACTGCATAACCCATTGGGAAGAATTTGAGAACAGGCCAGAATTATACTGTACGGATGGACTACATCTCAGCAAAAGGGGTAATGCAATTCTTGGCAACCATATCACAGCTAGTATTGAGAAAAATGTAATTAAAGAGAGGGAAGGGGATATGCCACCTACCACTAGATAATACTGATTATAAGAATGAGGAAATATATAATATGAACATCAAGATGTCTAACATAGTTAGACTTAATACAAGTATTACAAACAAAGATGTTTTAAAAACACTACTTGTAAATGCCAGAAGCCTGAGAACTAAAATTGATGAATTACACCACATATTAGAAGAACAACTTATTGACATTTGTGGGGTCACAGAGACATGGTTTACTAATGGAGACTAGAATACTGATATACTGATATCCCTGGGTGTTATAAAATATATAAAAATCGAACCGAAGAAAAGAGGAGGTATTGCCTTATACATAAGAGAGACTCTTACATTAATTGAACTTAAAGACACACATGGATACAATAATGAAACTTTCTGGAAGCAAATCAAAACTCCACACAGAACTCTGAATCTAGGATTAATTTACTGCTCCTCTAACCTTTATAACACTGGAAATGATTCACTACTAACCGAAATTGAAAAAAGAAACATGCTTGGAAAACAAATACTTATGGGGGATTTTAATTTCCCAAAAATATTGTGGAAAACACAGACGGGAACACATCATGTAGAAAATCAATTCATTGATATCATGACATTTCACAATTTAGAACCGATTACAGAACCCACTAGACGGAACAATATACTGGATTTAATTTTTTCAAACAATCCAGAAATTATTGATAATATTAAAATATTACCACCCTTGGCAGATAGTGACCATAACACACTCTGTTTTGAATATAAGATCAGACACAATATAACAAAAGGTAAGACCAAAATAAAGGACTACAAAAAGGCCGACTATAATAGTATGAAAAACTATCTAAAGAAATAGAACTGGAGGAAAGAGTTAAAAGGGAAAAATTTGACAGCTACATGGAATATTATTTACAAACACATAGCATACTGCACTGAATGGGTACCAATTAGACATATATATCTTAATTCCAGAAGGGTTCCACCATGGCGGACACACAATATAGCCAAACTAATAAGCGGAAAAAAAACATTATCAAGCATATAAGAAGAACCAGTCACTTAGGAACCGGGAAAGATTTAAGTAAAGTGCAAAAAAAGTCAAACTGAACATAAGAAAGGCTAAAAAAGGAATGGAACTGAAACTAGTAACTCGTGTAAGGGACAATAAAAAACAATGTTATAGTTACATAGGTTCACTAAAAGGAAACCAACCTACGACTGGACCCTTAGAAACAAATGAAGGCACAATCACAAATGAGACAGAAACTGCAACCAAGTTAAATAATTACTTCCTGAGTGTTTATGACCCTAAGGATATTTGTCATAACCAGCAGCAATTAGACTTGACTTAAACTGTCCTGTATTTATCAACATGGAAATTATAGACATTATAAAGAACTTAAAAATTAATAGTTCACCAGGACCTGATGGTATAACACCAGCCTTCTTAAAGTCACTAGTGAATCAACTAGCAGGTCCTTTGACACAAATGTTTAATATTTCAATTCAGGAGGGTAACACCTTAAGTGAATGGAGAACAGCTACGGTAACACCAATTTTCAAAGGTGGAAATAAGTCGGAGGTGGGCAACTATAGGCCCATTACCCTTACTTTAGTTATTGGGAAAATAATGGAGAAACTGTTATAGAAACGCATACAGAGGCACTTACAATCTACTCGCATTGTAGACATAACAGCATGGTTTTACAGCTGGGAGATCATGTCTATCAAATCTAATTAATCTCTTTGAACCCGTCAGTGCAGCACTAGACAAGAACATTCCAGTGGATGTCATATTCCTAGACTATTCCAAAGCCCTCGACAAGGTATCACATTCCATTTTGTTAAAGCAAGTTACAAAAATCAAGCTTTGCATAAATATAATCAAATGGTTGGAACACAGAATCCAATGAGTGACTGTCAAGGGACATTTAGTCTTTGGTAACCAGGTAAGGCCCACTAGGTACAAGTGCCTGTTTTCATGGGCGACCTAGGAGCACTGGGCAGTTAAGTGACTTGCTCAGAATCACACAGTATGCAAGTGGAGGTTGTGAGAATAAAACCAAGGTGTGGTCTGCTGGATGTACCAAGCTTGTTCACAGCTTGTTACTCCAACCTCTAGGCTTTATCTGACTGGGGACCAGTAACAAGTGGAGTACCACAAGGATCAGTGCTGGAACCATCACTATTTAATATCATGACCTCCACACTTCGGACATCCGGCAGTGCATGGGCCGGAAAGTATGCAGATGACTGCAAACTTGGAGGATTAGTACAAACTTTGGAGGATGTAAAAATAATACAACACAATCTAAATAATCTTGCCCAATGGGTTGACAAAAATAAAATGAAATTCAACTTGGATAAATGCAAGGTAATGCGCATGGGCAAAAACAACCCCCTGTATCTATACAATATAAGCAACACTACACTACAAACCATTAAGGAAGATAAAGATTTAAGAGTACTTATTTCTGATGATCTCACCTTTGATACGCACACAATTGAAACAACCAAGATATGGCAAAAAATTTAAGGATGTATTTTAAGTAACATAAAAAGTAGAGAAGTTTAAGTTGTTATCCCCCTGTACACCGCCCTTGTGAGACCCAAGATTTGGAATATTATGCACAGCTGTGTGTGCCCCAAAATAAAAGAACTCAATGCCATCCAAAATAAAAGAACTCTTGCATCCTAAAAGGGCAAGAGTAGCTCTCCATTCTCCCCTAGCTGCTGGAGGTCTGACTCTGAGCAAGTAAGGAGACTACTGAGAAATATAGGAACTTCTTGTCTCAGAACAGGAAGATCAGGAGCTAAAAGGGCACAGAGGTGTAAGGAAGGACAGAAAAGAAAAAAAAGAAATAAACAGAGGAAGAGTAAATATTCCAAACAACAATTATGGGGCTAGAAATAAGACATGATGGGAGTGGTGCAGTGCAGTGGCAGTGGCGCAGCAGTCTTCCGGGAGACATTCTGGAGGATACGGTGTTGTCCCATCTGCAGGCACCTCTCTGGGCTGAGGGAGGAGATTGCTCATCTCCAGGCTGAGTTGGCCAGGATTTGTGGGACCTCCCTCCCACCCAGGGACCACTAGGGTCACTGCCGTTGCCTCAGAGGTTGCCAAGAAAGAGGAGCGGTTAGACCACAGTGGGCTCAGGGAGGGTGAGGGTGGTGGAACACAGGCACATCCCTCCAGCTGTACCTCTCCACAATTTCTATGCTGTTCTGGAAAAGTGTGGTTCCTCTATGGAGGCACCCACAGTGGATGCTGGGAACCTCCACAATGGAGACCCACAGGAGGGTGGCATGGGACCCCACAGGGGAAGGAAACAACTCCTAGTGGGGGACTCCATTGTTAGGAAGGTAGAACTGAGGGAGGAAGGGGAGAGGGAGGTAAGGTGCCTGCCTGGTGCCATGGCTTGGAGGGACAGGGAGCGAATCCTCAGTATCACAGGAGTAGCTGCGCAGGGGAGGGAGCTGGATGTCATTATCCACCTAGGAACAAATAACCTGGCTAAGAAAGGGATCAGAGCAGTGCAAGAAGCGTTTGTGGAGATGGGGAGGGGCCTTAGACAAATAGCACACACGGTAACCTTCTCGGAGGTGCTACCTGTCTATGGCACAGGTGATGCCAGGGTGCTCCACACCATGGGATTCAATCAGTGGTTGAAAAACTGGTGCAGAGCTCAGGGATTTGGCTTCACTGGGGACTGGGGTTCCACCTGGAGGGATGCAGGCCTATACTGGCGTGATGGTCTGCATCTGTCCAGGAGGGAACCAGGATCCTAGGTGATAGGTTTAAATGCTTCATTGGCAAGCATTTAAACCAGCCAAGGGGAGGCACTGGAGAGAGCAGGGAATCCTAGCCCCCAAAAAAAAAATTGGGGCATTGAAGTAGACACCAACATAGAGATGTCGATAGGAAAAGCACAGGGTAAATGGAGAAAGTGACAAACGAATAAGGACAGAGAGGGGGAAAAGGGTAAGGCCATCAAGAAATGGAGGGTAATGAGTACCAATGCCCGTAGCCTGGGCAACAAGCTCCCGAACTGGTGGCCTTGATGGAAGAGGGATGCCTGATATCGTAGCAGTCACAGAAACATGGTACACAGAGAACCATGACTGGGATGTTAACGTACCAGGCTACACAACCTACAGGAGAGACAGGGAGGGGAGAAGGGGGGCAGAGTAACTCTCTATGTAAGGGAAGGGATAAAAGCAACTGAACAAAAGAGTAAACCGGGAGGAGAGGAGGCACTGTGGGTCACCTTAGAGACTGGAAATGGCACCACAATCTGCACAGGGATTATATACAGACCCCCATGTCAGGAGGAGGGAATGGACAAGGATATGACAGAAGGCATACTTAGGATGGCAGAGAAAGGGGAGATACTGTTGATGGGGGACCTTAATATGCCGGATGTCAACTGGAGCACCTTTGTTGCAGCCACATCCAAAAGCAGGGCCATTCTCGATGCCTTTCAGGTGGCATGCCTCAGACAGCTAGTTTTGGAACCTACTCCTACTCTCAAATGGGGACAGTGAGAGGATCTCAGATCTAGAAGTGGGTAGCCATTTGGGAACAAGTGACCACCAAACAGTGTGGTTCATGATAAACTCAGCTACAGAGTCAAGCCATACAAAAGTGAGGGTTCTGGACTTCAGGAGGGCTGACTTTGGCAAAATGGGAGAGTGCCTCAGAAAAGCACTAGCAAAAAAGGCTAGGAGGAGGGATGGAGCAACAATGGGGAAATATCAAAACTGCCATCACAGAGGCAACAAGCCTTTGTGTGAAGCAAATAAACAAATCAAAATGAAAGAAAAGCCACTCACGGTTCTCAAAGAGGTGGCAGGAAGGTTAGGGAGAAAAAGATAGCATTTAGGAAGTATAAGGAAACACAGAAGGAGCAGGACAGAGAACTGTACCCGTTAAGGCAGAAGAAAGCAGGGAGGGTAGTCAGAATAGCAAAGGCCCAAACTGAGGAAAATATAGCCAACCTCAGTTAAGAAGGGGATAAAACCTTTATAGGTATATCAGGAGTGTAAGACAAAGGGAGGGATAGTGAGGCTGAATAGAATGGACGGTGGTGGGCAGAGAGGGACAGTGAAAAGAGGAATACTGAATGAATACTTCTGTTCAGTATTCACAAAAGAGGAGGTGGGGGAGGTGCCTAATTCAATTAACAGAAGCACTCTGGATAGGGTGGTCGATCCCAGTCCTTTCACAAAAGAAAAGGTTCTGAAAGAACTCCTAAATCTGAAGGTGGACAAAGCAATAGGGCCAGATGGAATTCATCCCAGAATTCTAAAAGAATTAAGCAGAGAACTAGTGATACCACTGACTACCCTTTATAACAAATCATGGGAGGATGGTGTGGTACCTGAGGACTGGAGGAAGGCAGATGTGGTTCCCCTTCACAAAAGTGGGACCAAGACAGAGGCAGGAAACTACAGACCTGTCAGTTTGGCCTCTGTGGTAGGGAAAGTGATGGAATCACTTCTAAAGGAAAGAACTGTTGAGTACCTAGAGGCCAGTGGGGCACAGGACCCAAGGCAGCATGGTTCAGCGGAAGGTCATGTCAGACGAATCTAATTGATTTCTTTGACTGGGTGACCAAAGTAGTAGACCAGGGAGGGGCTGTGGACATGGCCTACCTAGACTTTAGCAAGGCATTTGACACAGTCCCACACAAAAGATTAACAGTCAGATTAACCAGCCTGGGAGTGGGTCCCAGGGTGGTAGCCTGCGTAAAACATTAGCTGGACAACAGGACACAGAAAGTAATTGTAAATGGAGTACACTCTGAAGAAAGAGGGGTTACTAGTGGGTACCGCAGGGTTCAGTACTGGGTCCAGTCCTTTTAATGTCTTTATAAGTGACACTGCAAAGGACTGAAGGAAAAGTATGCCTCTTTGCAGATGACACAAAGATCTGCAACAGGGTTGATACACAAGGAGGCGAGGAAAGGATGAGAAGGACTTGGAAAGGTTTGAGGAATGGTCAGAAGTATGGCAGCTTGATTCAATGCAAAGAAGTGCAAAATAATGCACCTGGGAAACAAAACCCAGGGAAGATTACACAATGGGGGTAGTAACAACAATAAAAATGGAAAGGGACTTGGGGTAATCATATCAAATGACCTTAAGGTTGGCAAGCAATGTGAGAAGGCAGTAGGGAGGGCTGGGGATACTGGATGTATAGGGAGAGGCATCACCAGCAGAAAACAGGAAGTTGTTATCCCTCTGTACAGACAGTTGGTGAGACCCCATCTGGAGTACTGCGTCCAGTTCTGAGACCCTACTCGCCAAGGACATAGACAGGATGGAGGCAGTTCAGAGGAGGGCAACTAAATGGTGCAGGGTCTGCAAGAGAAGCCATACGAGAGACTAAAGGAGCTTAATATGTATACCCTTGAGGAAAGAAGGGAGAGGGGGGACATGATAGAAATGTTTAAGTACCTCAGTGGAATCAACAAAGTCCAAGAGGGTAGCATCTTTCAGAAAAAGAGATGTGCAAGAACAAGTGGACACAATTTGAACATAGAGGGGGGACGGCTCAGGGAAATGTGAGGAAGTATTTTTTCACAGAGAGGGTGGTGGATGCATGGAACAGCCTTCCTGAGGAGGTTGTGGGGCCTAAAACTGTGGGAGAATTCAAGAATGCATGGGACAGACATAAGGCAATTTTTGTCGGGGGGGGGTAGGAAGAAATAGGCTGTTGGTTAAATAGGATCTGCAGCTTATCCTCTAGGTAGGGAAATGGGCAGACTAGGTGGGCCAAGCGGTCTTTATCTACCATCAAAGTCTATGTTTCTATTAGTAGAGAAGGTTCAGGGGAGACTGACAAAAAAAAATACAGTTAATTAAGCATATGGGATACAAAGACAGACTTCATAAACTCAATCTATATTCAACCGAATATAGAAGAAATAGGGGGACCTTTGTCATATATAAAACCATAAATGATCCATGCATGAAGGAAATGCTAGGATTGAGAAAGAACAAGGGTATTACCTCCACAAGGTCACACAAACAGAAATTATTAGGGGGAAACAATACAATGGTCAAAAGAAGTAAATTTTACACAAAAAGGGTAATAACTAAATAGAACGAACTACCTAAGGAAATAACAGTACAAATATAACAGCATTTAAACAAAATCTTGACAACTACATGGGGGATAAAAAATGTGCATACCACTCGTGAAGGGTGGCAAATTCATTACAGGGTCTCTGCTCAATGAACTTGTAATTAACCTATGAACATCCACTAAGTAATGCTTGGTAAATGTGCGGACAATTTCCAGGTAGCTGCTTTACAGATTTCCACCAGGGGAATATCCCTAGCAGCTGCTGAGGAACTAGCTGTGCCCCTGATCAAATGGATCCTGACGACTGTGGCTGGCTGACTGCCCACTTTGCTGTAGCAGAATTGGATTCAAGCAACAATCCATCTTGCAATTGATCTTTTAGTGGCTGGTTTTCCTTTCCCCACTTTTCCACAGGCAGGAAAGAGCTGAGTATGGTCCTGCCTGTGACCCTTTGTGTGATCCAGGTAGCAGTTGATGGCTTTTTTTTTTTTATTATGTATTTATTCACCTTGCTGCAGCACACCCCGGCTTGGGGCATCCAGCCGCCGGCTCTGCCCGCCCGGAGAGTTGGGTAGCTCGAACTGAACCCAGGAGGATCCAGGAAGGCCGTCTTGCCGTCCTGCTGTAGGGCTCCCCCTCTGCCTCTGCCAGCCAGGACAGCCCCGGACCCTCCCCGACAGGACTCCGCCAAAGTCCTCCGGGTGGCTCGAAGCGCGGCCATCAAGCTGCACGGTCACGCCCAGCCATTTTCCTCTTTACTTGGCCCCTTGGAGCGCGGACGTGCAATGACGTCCAGGCACAACGTGCTGCTGACCACCGTGCTCCCCCTCTACTGTCTCCGATGCCTGCAGTGCCCCTAGGTGTCCCTGCAGGCGCCACAGCACGGCAAAGATCCCCAGCCCACCCCAGGACTAGAAGAGCAGTCTCAGGACGCCAATCCCAGTCCTCCTCAGCCAAACCCGACAGCCCAGGCTCATTTCTAACCTGCTGCGGGCGCATGCAAGGTGTAGCATCCAGCACATCAACCCTCAGTGCCACTCAGGTCAGCTGATAGCTCTTTTACATTCAAGCTATGCAGTCTACGTTCCCCTAAAGTGGAATGGTCAGTGAAGAAAACAGGCAATGTAATGGACTGACTGAGGTGGAACTCGGACACCACTTTGGGCAGAAATTTCCTATTAGTCCTCAGAATGATTTTGTCTTTATAGACAGCAATGTAGCCAGGTTCTGTAGATAGGACCTAGAGCTTGCTAACCCTCCTGGCCAAGGTAATGGCCACTAGGAACACTGTTTTCCAAGTCACGTACTTGAGGTCTGCGGAGGACATGGGCTCAGAGGGGGTCTGCAAGAGCTGGGTAATACAGATATTAAGATCCCACATGGGTGTAGCCTTTCTATGTAGGGGAAGCAACTGTAGTAACACCTTTAAAACTTTCTGAACACTGGATTGAAGGCTAAGGACAGCCCCTTGCCAGCTGACAGATAGGATGAAGCAGCTGCCTGGTGTACCTTAAGGGTAGAGGCCCTTAAGCCCAGAGGATGGAGATGGGTTAAGTATTCCAAAACCACTGGCAAACTGGCCTGTTTATGGTCTATATTCCTTCCCTGATGCCAAATGGAAAACGTCCTCCATTTGGAAGAATAGGTTTTTCTAGTAGATGGTTTTCTATATACCCTGAGTATCTCCATCACCCCTTCTGACAGCTGCACATTTGCATACTCTAGGTCCTCACGAGCCAGGCCTTGAGCCTGAGGGACTAAAGGTTGGGGTACATGATCCTGCCTTGGGAAGAGGTCAGCAGTTTGTGCCTCCTGTGGAGACTGACTGGACTGGCTACTGACATGGATGGGATCAGTGAATACCGGGGCTGCCTGGCCCAGTCTGGGGCAATGAGAATCACTGTTGCTGGCTGGGATCTGAGCTTGTTCAGTATCCTCAGCAGCAAGGGAAAAGAAGGAAAGGTATACAGAAACCACCCTGTCCACTCCAAGAGCAAAGCGCCCAGAGGGATTGTGCCCTTGACCAGAGGTCTGCAGAACAACTGTGGTGGCTGATGATTGTCTGGAGCTGCGAAGAGGTCCACTTCTGGGGTGCCCCATCTCCTGAAGACAAACTCCAGGACTTGCTTGTTCAGGGCCCACTCGTGGTGGGTCATGATTTATTCTGCTGAGAGCATCTGCTAAGACACTGTCCTTCCCTGGGTGATGGACTGCCGTGAGGGAGACTTCCAGAGAATATGCCAGACTCCAGATTTTCATGGCCACTGTGCACAGTGGGGTTGACCTTGTGCCCCCTTGTTTATGTAGTACATGGTGGTTGTATTGTCTGTCTTGACTTGCACCACCTTGCCCTTTACTAGGCTGGTGAAGGACTGAATGCCCAGAAGGACTGCCCCGAGTTCCAACAGATTGATGTGCAGTAGTGACTCCTGCTTTTTTCCATGTGCCATGTGCTCCCCCAGATGCACCCCAACCCAGGAGTGACGCATCTGTGGTTAGTACCAGTGAAGGGCGTTGCTGCAAGAATGGCACCCCTTGTCTGAGGTTGGCCTTGTTTTGCCACCACTGCAGTGCTTGAAGGAATGCTGCTGTGACAGGCACTAGCTTTGACAGTTTCTTTTTTTAAAGCCAGTGAGCTCTGAGGTGGAACTGAATGCCCCTCATTTGGAACCTGGCCTCTGACACTGCTGCTGTGGATGCTGCCATGTGGCCTTGCAGCTGCAGAAAATGGCTCGCTGGCCTTGGGACATGCAGCTTGAAGGAGCTGGCCACCTGCACCAAGCTGTCCACTCTCTTCCCTGTGGGAGGAAAGACCTTCCTTTTTGAGTGTCCAGCTCGGCTCCTATGAATTCCAGGAGCTAGACTGGTTCCAGTACTGACTTTTTTTATTCACCAGGAACCCCAAGGACTGCAGGGTGTCCTGTGTGAGTACCAGTGCCTCCTTGACTTGATGATGTGACTGACCGACGATTAGCCAGTTGTCCAGACAGGGGAATACTGTTACTCTCCTGCCTCCTTAGGTGTGCCATGACCACAGCCAGGCATTTTGTGAACATCCTTGGGGCAGAGATCAGTCCAAAGGGCATTGCCATGAACTGATAATGGCCTGATGGCAACTTGAACCCGAGGTACTTTCTGTGGTGTTGCCTGATAGGAAAGTGAAAGTAGGCATCCTTTAGGTCCAGGGATAACAGCCAGTCTCCCTGCCTTAGAGTTGGCAGGATAGTAGTCAGAGTCACCATCTTGAATTTTGGCTTTGACAAGTGTCTGTTTAGATGTCAGAGATCCAGAATGGGTCGTCACTCTCCTGTTTTCTTTATTGTGAGGAAGTATCTTGAGTACAAGCCTTTTCCCTTTTGGGCTAAGGGAACTGGCTCTACTGCTCTTTGTGACAGAAAACTGGAAATTTCCTCTTCTAGCATAGCTGTTTCTGATGGGGTAGAGGATTTGAAGACCCTTGACCTCAGTTTTGGCATGAACTTGAAACTGAGGACAAGACCTTGGCCCACCACCTCCAGGATCCACTTGTCTGTGGTGATATTTTGCCACTCCTGGAGGTAGTGGACCAGCCTGCCATCTACAGGGATTGAGGAGGTGACCCAAGCAGGCACCTCAGGGTGTCTGCTTTACCTGGGCTGCTGGCTGTGTGCTGGGGCTAGTGCGGCCACTGCCCCTTCTGCCCCTGCCTTTAAAGTATCCCCTCTGTTGGTACTGGGGGAAAGCTTGAGGCTGGAAAAAAGGCCTGTAGTGAGTCCTTCCCCTACCACCTCTGTTCTGGTGTTTCTGGGATGTGGATGCTCTTTCTTTCACTGCAGCACTCTTGTAAGCAGCCTTGTATTTGTCCATTTTGTTTCATATATGCCTCTGTTTGCTCCCCGAACAGAGACATAGGATCACAGGGAAAATCCAAGGCTTAGGTCTGTGTATCCTGCGTCAGTTAGGTGGTTCTGACCCAGGAAAACCTTCTGAAGGACACCGATGCTGCCATCTGTCTGGATGCAGTGTCACTGGCATCCACTGCCATCCTGAATTGTGTTTTGGCAGCTTCCACTCCTCTCTTAGCAGCTTCTTCCAGGACATCTACCATGGGAGATGGAACAGCCTTAGCAATATTTAGGACTGTGCTGCTAAGAGTTTTCTGGTACCTAGCCACATATGATGCAGGAGTCCTGTCTAATGGAAAGGAATGACCCTAGGCACACTTTTTTTGCCACTGAATCCACCTTCCTGGAATCTTTATCTGGAGGGTGAGAAGCCAGGGGGGATGCCAGCTTTGTCACAAGCTGCAGCCTGCATTATTCCCTCATGGCTAGGGTGCCCAAAAAGGAATTCTGCTCCTGATTTAACAACCCAGTACTTTTTTGTCCACCTTTTTGTCTGTAGGAGGTACTGAGGTGGGTGTCTGCAAAACTTTTAGGGTCTGTTTCTTGAGGGATTTGTGGACTGGAAGTAGCAATCTTTTTGATGCTGGATCATCCATCATCTCCCTATAGTCCTCTTCCTCATCCCCAGTTGACTCCTGAGTGGGGAAATCAAGGGTCTGAGACACTTGTTTCATGAAAGAGTAGTAAGAGGTAAAGTCATTGGTTCCCTTATCAGGGGAGTCAAGGTGGCGAGAGTCCGGGGAGATGTCCGGTTCAATGGGCTCTCCAAAATCCTCCTCTCCTTTTTCCTCCTCTTCTTCTTCTTCTCCATAGCGGTCACAACCAGGGTCCAGTGAAGTGAAAACCTGGGTTGAACCAGGGGTTTGGACCATTGAAAGCGGTCATTTTTCAACTGGAACCGGGCTTCCAGACTACAGAGACTGGATACTCCTAATCACGTTAGCGATTTTTTCAGCAGTAGGAGCCGCAGCCTTCTTTGGTTGCGGTTCCTGTCCAGTACGGTTCTCTTTTCACCTGCAACAGCTGGTTCAGTGGCATTATCAGCGTTACATTCTCTCTCGGAGAAGCCTCCGCTCCATTCAGGGGGCAGCTTCTCGGTTTCTTTCTGAGGAGGAACCGGTTTATCTATGGCCGGGTCAACAGCCTTTTCAGTCATTCTTTTCCTGTAGTCTTTTCAACCACCTCTTAACCGTTGACTGCGGAAAATTCTTACAAATCTTGCAGTCTGTCTTAAGGTGTTCAAACCCCAGACAGAAAACACAGATTAAATGTGGATCAGCTTTAGCAAAAGATTCCCTGCACTCAGTGCAATGCTGGAAACCTGTAGGTCTTTTCCTGGCTTTCTGTGACATAATCAGAAAAGAAAACCTCTCTCTCTCTCTTTTTGTGTTTTTTTTTTTTCTGTTAACGCCAACAGACAAATAACCAGGAGTTATCCCAGTAAAACAATGTGAATTATAACAGACTTACTTCCCTGAGTCAGAAAAACTCAAATTACACTGAAATTTACTTTAGAAAATAAGAGAAACATTAGTTTCTTCACGGTTAGGGTAACTGGACAACCTACCCAAAAACAACTAAATCTAGCTAATTCTACCTGATACCTAGGACAGTGCTTCAAATTCCGAGAATAAATAAACAGTACTTAGTAAAAAAAAAAAAACAAGAAAATAAATATTTTCAAGCGAATGAAAAAGAGCTCTCCAGAGACATCTTACTGAGACAAGCGGAGTAAAGAAACTGACAGTTGAAAAACTGTAACCAGGGACAGTGGTTTGAAAACAGAGCTCGAGCTTAGCATTCCATCATTTGCACAGGTTCTATTTATCATTTAAGCTGCAGGGCAGTCCTATTGTGAGATCATACTGCATTAGTCAAAATACAGGAGGATTTCCTGGGGTTTGAAAAGCTGTGGTCTACCACCGCACCAGCAACGGCACCCCTCCCCTGCAACCCCATGCAGGACTGACAGCAGGCCATCTGCCACTACCACAGTCCTGGGCAAGTGGTAGATAACAAGTAAGTCCATGGGAAGGTCAGAGACAGGGCTGGAGGCTGCAGTCGGGTAACCTGGGTGGCTCAAAAAGCTTGATTTAAAAAAACAAATAAATAAATTAGTTGAAGCTTAGCAAGGACTAGGGCCAGGGCAACAAACATCCTCGGCAGAAAAAAAAGGCAGCTGCAGGGTGTTTTAACTAACCTGAACATTCCTGGTGGTGGTGGTGGTTGTGAGGGCAGGGGGCTGCCTTCAAGCGAGCAAAAAACAAACAAACAAAAAAGGACATGACTAGCCCAAAGTTTAGTAGCAGCTAGGACTGTCGCAAAAAGTCTTCTGCAGAAAAAAAAAAAAAAAATCTAAGTCAGCTGCAGGGTGTACAAGGGCCAAGCACAGTGCAAGGGCATGTTTCAACTAACCTGAACATTCCAGGAAACCACACAGGCATGGTTGTTTTGTGCATTAGTGGCAACCAGACAACACAGCACTGTTAGAAAGTACCACTAAGCAGGCCGGGTTAGCACAGCCATAGGGCTACCACCTGCTACACCACTGGCCTGGGTTCGGGAGAGAACCTGAGTCACTGTGGGTCGGCCGGGGTGAAATGGTCAAGCATCTGAGGAACTGCTCTCCTCTCACAGGATGGGACGGTCACACCTCCCACAATGTGCCCCGTCACTTAGCTGAGGCTAGGTGTCAAGGCTGTCGGGAGGCCCAGAAGGGTGTGTATGTCGACATATGTGCTGTGTCACTGCTGGTCAAAGTAGCAGGTCAAAAACGTGGGAGGGGAAAAAACATCACCCAATGGGATGGATGATGTCCCTGCAGGTCTGGCACTACCGACAGTGCACCCAACTGGATCCTGCTTCAGAGGGGCAATGGCAAGTCCCTCAGTCCCTGTCATGAGTGGTGAGTCATGGGAAAGAGTGGGTAAGTCTCAGAGATGGTGGGTGAGTTGGCTGGGGGACCATCCAGAAAGGGTCTGGCGGGGCGTCAGGAGGGCCAAATACAATGATAAAAACAAAGGTACCCCCTAACAGTAATTACTGACAACAGGAAGGTGACACTAGCATTGGAGCAAATGTGGCAAACTGGCAAATTCCATCACCCTGACAGGGTAAAGAGAAAGCATTTGTAGACGTAAACAGATGCAAAGCCCTTCCTTAAAAAAACAAACAACCCCCCAAAAAAAAAAAAAAAAAAAAAAAAATAGTGACGGCCGTCTGCCTTGTACAAGTGCTTTAATAAATATGGGGGAGGGAGAAAAAAAAAAAAATCACAGAACAGGTAGATTCTACACCACAATTCTTTTTGTTGCTCCCACAGTCCAGGCACCCCACGAGGCATGCCCCCTTTGGCCCACTGAACTCGTCATGTACTGCTGGACCTGCCGCCAATCCCCCAAGTCCTCTGTTAGCTGGAGATTCCAACAGATTCCTGTTAGGAGGCCCTGCTGCTGACACTAAGAGAGAACCTTCTTGATCAGCCTGCCTAGGGTGGGGGTAGTGTGCCAGCCCGCTTGGGGGCCTAGTGGCATGAGAGAGGCTACCAGAGGGGGCCATCATCCTGCGTGCCCGGCACCATTCCTTTTTCCATTTTCCAGTCCTGCCCACCATCCAGGTGTGCACTACCATGTGGTATCTTCGGGGAGGGGATGCTCAACAGTACATGGTCAAACCACACCTCCAAGAGCACCCCTACAATGCCACCACCAGGATCAGCTATCAGGGAAAGGAAACATTGAAAGGATGCTTTGCATCCCTTACCTGCTGGCATTTGCTCATGGACTCCCGGGTTTGGGGTGCAAACCCAGGTGGCCATTGTGCCTGCATGATGCCTCATCACTCAGCGCCACGGAGCTGACTGCACTACTGTTTTTTTGTTGTTGTAGATCTCTATGCACAAACAGCTCAGTGACTTACTCTTTTTCTTCCTTCTGCTGACGGAGATGATAAAGAGCTTGAGGAGTTCTTCTCTTCTGAAGATCTTCGTCTATGTTTATGAACCTTTTTCTTATGCTAATAAAAGAACACACCTCCTATTAGTTATCATCAATGGATATACAGCTATATTATAGGGGGCGCAGCCACCCCCACATAGTTGGGGTTAGTACAGCACTTCAATGTTAAATTTCAATTTTTGCACCTTAACTTTGGCATTTTTTGATGAAACAGCCCAAACTTTAGCATGCACAGTCATTCTGCCAGTGTGGCAAGATTTGGAAAGTTCTGTGACGGTATCTTGTATGGTTTTTGAGATATAAAGTGGTGAAAAACAGAAAAAACTTTTTTTTTTTTTTTTTTTTTTACATGGCATGGGATTTTTTGCCTTCATCTACAGACCAGATAGAATTAAATTTTTCTCTGAAATTTTCCGTGATGATGGGGTCTGTGCCAAGGGTGTGCCTTTGGATGGTTTGGTGAAAAAAAAATGTTTACCATTTTTGAATTATAACAATTTTTGTGATTGCTGCAAGACAGGCAGATAAATGAAAACCGCTCGAACAGTAAATTACAATTCAACCGTTTCATTTACCTGCCTGTCTTGCAGCTACCATGGGCACGGATATGATTACCTCTATCTCAAAACTATACAGGAGGAGCGGCTCCCGCAGGCAAATAAGGCTACGATTACACCATCTCAAAAAAGTAAGGAAATTCATTGAAAAAAACTACGTTAATGCATCAGTTAGGGTTGAAGATAAAGTGACAAACGTAGGGAAATATGACGTTGGGGTTTCCAACCCTAAAACACCTACCCCACCCCTGAAGTGAATGAGGGGTGGAAATCTTCCTTGGGGTTGTCAACCCAAACCACCTATCTACCTAATACTACCTATAAAATATATAGATACCTACTCATATATTATATATATATCAAATATAAGCCATAATGGCTATTTAACTACAAAACTAAAACAAATAAGGCATTTTATCCTGGAAACACAGGGCAACCAAAGGACAAGGACTAAATCCTGCCACAGTTAAAAATAATGTACCCAAGTAGTGTGTACATACTGAATAAGAACCAAGAAAAAATCAGTAGGCATGCAGAGGCTCTGGTTCTGGTAGGGGAGGCAGGGTGGGAGAGTTATGAATATAGAAGAATACACTGGAAGAAACAACATTACTAAGGGGAGTAATTTTTTCTTCTAGCCCCATGTATTCTTCTATATTCATAACTGTATGCAGACTTCAAAGCGGTATAGAAACATAGAATTTGACGGCAGATAAGGACCGCTTGGCCCACCTAGTCTGCCCATTTCCCTACCTAACAGATAAGTTGCAGATCCTAGTTAACCAACAGTCTACTTCCTCCTACCCCCCACTAGAGTTGCCTTATGTCTGTCTCATGCATTCTTGAATTCCCACACTGTCTTTGACTTTATGACCTCCTCAGGAAGGCTGTTCCATGTATCCACAACCCTCTCTGTGAAGAAATACTTCCTCACATTACCTTTGAGCCGTCCCCCTTCTATCTTCAAATTGTGCCCCCTTGTTTTTGCACATCTCTTTTTTCTGAAAGATGCTACCCTCTTGGACATTGTTGATTCCCTTGAGGTATTTGAAAGTTTCTATCATGTCCCCCCTCTCCTCCTTTCCTCAAGGCTATACATCTTAGTTCTTCAGTCTTTCTTCATATGTCTTCTGATGCAGACCCTGCATCATTTTGGTTGCCCTCCTCTGGACAGCCTCCACCCTTGTCTATGTCTTTGCGGAGATGGGGTCTCCAGAACTGTACACAGTACTCCAGATGTGGTCTTACCAACTGTCTGTACAGAAGGCCAACAACTTCCTGTTTTCTACTGGTGATGCCTCTCCCTACGCATCCCAGTATCCCCCCAGCCCTCCTTACTGCCTTGCTGGCCCACCTTTAGGTCGTCTGATATGACTACCCCCAGGTCCCTTTCCATTTTTGTTGTTGTCAGTATCTCATTCCTCATTGTGTACTCTTCCCCTGGGTTTTTGTTTCCCAGATGCATTACTTTGCACTAAATCTAAGCTGCCATACATTTGACCATTCCTCCAACCATTTCAAGTCCCTTTTTATCCTTTCCACCCCACCTTGCGTATCAACCCTGTTGCAGATCTTTGTGTCATCTGCAAAGAGACATATTTTCCCTTCCAGTCCCTCTCCAATGTCACTTATAAAGACATTAAAAAGGACTGGCCCCAGTACTGAACCCTGCGGAACCCCACTAGTAAGCCTCCTTTCATCACTATGGACTCCATTTACTATTACCCGCTGTGTCCTGTTGTCCAACCAGTGTTTTACCTAGGCTACCACCCTGGGACCCATTCCCAGGCTGGCTAATTTATTAATCTTTTGTACGGGACTGTGTTTGGAGGTGGGCAGAGAACCTATTTAGGAAAAAGGCTCGGCAGGACTGCTGTTCCAAATCTAGCATCACTACTGGACTGTATGTCCAGGCTGTAATGCTTAGTGAAAGTATGCACTGTACTACATGTGGCAGCTTTGCATATGTCCAGTAGGGGGACATCCCTTGAAGCTGCTATTGAAGCAGCTGTTCCCCAGATGTAGTAGTAAACCCCTTGACTGACATATTCAATAAATCACTTTTAACTGGTATGACTCCACTGGATTGGAAAAAAGCCATAACAGTACCGATACATAAAAAGGGAAATAAATCAAATGTGGCGAACTATAGGCCTATTAGCCTAACAGTAATTTGTTGTAAGATACTGGAACAATTGATCAAAAATACAATTGAGAATGATGTAATCAAACTAGGACTGCAGGATTCTTCTCAACATGGCTTTAAAAGAGGACTCTCTTGTAACACTAACTTCCTAGCTTTCTATAGTTATGTAAGTAGTAAACTGAATGAGGGAAAACCAGTGGATGTTACTTTTCTGGACTTGGGAAAGGCTTTTGATATGGTCCCACATAAAAAACTTGTCACCAAATGGTTTAATCTAGGTTTAAACAAATTCATAGTAAGATGGATTGGGAATTGGTTGTCTAACCGGAAACAGAGTGTTAGAATAAATTCAGTTCTTTCATACGAAGGTGATGTTCTAAGAGGTGTTCCCCAGGGTTCGATATTGGGCCCAATCTTATTTAGTTTATACATTAGTGACATGGGTAATGGTTTTGATTCAGTCATCACTAAATTTGCAGATGACACCAAAATAGGTGGAGAAGTGTCATCATTAATTAAGTATAAAGAACTAAGTGATAGCCTTAAGAAAATTGAAAGATGGGGTGAATTCAATAATAGGAAATTTAATGAAAGTAAATGTGTGCAGTGGTACATTTTGGTAAAAGAAATCAAAAATATCCACATTTCTTAAATAAAAAGCCTATAAAAAATAGTACATGTGAAAAGGACCTTGGTGTATGGGTAAACTCAAAATTGTCTTCAGGTACACATATAGCTAAAACTGTGGGGAAATGTAACAGCATTATTCACTCCATCCAGCAGCCACTTCAAAGAGTGGGGTTATTCTAGATGCCCTACAGGGGGCATGCCTTAGACAACTAGTATTGGAGCCCACTCGAGAGGGAGCAATCTTAGACCTGGTTCTCTCAAATGGAGATGGAGAGAGGATCACAGATGTAGAAGTGGGTAGCCATCTGGGAACTAGCGACCATCGAACAGTATGGCTCACAATAAACACAGCAATAGAGTCAAGCCATACAAAGGCAAAAGTACTGGACTTTAGAAGGGCTGACTTTGCCAAAAATGGGTGAGTGCCCTAAGGAATGCACTAGCAAATGGGCAGGAAGGGGGTGGAAGAACAATGGGAATAATAAAACTGCCATCACAGAGGTAACGAGCCTTTGTGAAGCAAATAAACAAAACAAACGATGTAAGAAACCACTATGGTTCTCAAAGGAAGTGGCAGTGAAGGTTCAAGAGAAAAGAAAGCATTCAGGAAGTACAAGGAATCGTAGAAGGAGCAGGACAGAGAACTGTATCAGTTAAAGCAAAAGGAAGCTGGGAAGGCAGTCAGAACAGCAAAGGTCCAAACCAAGGAAGAGATAGCCAACTCAGTTAAGAAGGGGAAAAACCTTTATAGGTACATCAGGGGCTTGAAGACCAAGGGAGGGATAGTGAGGCTTAATAAAGGGGAGGAGGGTGGGCAGAGGGAGACTGTGAAAGGCAGAGATACTAAACAAATATTTTTGCTCAGTATTTACAAATGAAGAGGGGAGGTACACTAAACAAACAGTAGAAACACTGTGGATACAGGAGTTGATACCAGCCCATTTACAGAAGAAAGGGTTATGAAAGAACTCTTAAAACTAAAGGTGGACAAAGCAATGGGGCCTGATGGGATTCATCCCAGAATTCTAAAAGAACTAAGGGTAGAACTACTGACACCACTGACTACCCTCTTTAACAAATCATGGGAGGATGGGGTGGTTCCCGAGGACTGGAGGAGGGCAGATGTGATTCCCCTTCACAAAAGTAGGAGCAAGGCAGAAGCAGGAAACTACAGACCTGTTAGTTTAACCTCAGTGATAGGGAAAATGATGGAATCACTTCTGAAGGAAAGAATTGTTGACTATCTAGAGGCCAGAGGGGCACAGGACCCTAGGCAGCATGGATTCACAGCGGAAGGTCATGCCAGACGAACCTGATAGATTTCTTGACTGGGTGACCAAAGTAGTAGATCAGGGAGGGCTGGACATGGCTTACCTAGACTTAGCAAGGCATTTGACACAGTCCCACACAAAGATTAATATAAGTTAGCCAGCCTGGGAGTGGGTCCCAAGATGACAGCCTGGATAAAGAATTGGTTGGAGAATAGGACACAGAGAGTAATAGTAAATGAAGTCCACTCAGAAGAAAGGGGGCTAACTAGTGGGGTACCGCAGGGTTCAGTATTAGGACCGTTCCTCTTCAGTGTCTTCATAAGCGACATTGCAGAGGGACTGGAAGGAAAAGTATGTCTCTTTGCAGATGACACAAAGATCTGCAACAGCGTTTATGCACAAGGTGGGGTGGAAAGGATGAGAAGGGACTTGACAAGGTTAGAGGAATCATCAATGTATGGCAGCTTGATTTAATGCTAAGAAGTGCAGGTAATGTACCTGGGAAACAAAACCCAGGGGAAGAGTACACAATGGGGGGTGAGATACTAACAACAACAAAAATGGAAAGGGACCTGGGGGTAGTCATATCAGATGACCTAAAGGTGGGCAAGCAATGTGAGAGGGCAGTAAGGAGGGCTGGGGGGATACTGGGATGCAAAGGGAGAGGCATCACCAGTAGAAAACAGGAAGTTATTATCCCTCTGTACAGACAGCTGGTCAGACCCCATCTGGAGTACTGCGTGCAGTTCTGGAGACCCAATCTCCGCAAAGACATAGACAGGATGGAAGCTGTCCAGAGGAGGGCACTAAAATGGTGCAGGGTCTGCACCAGAAGACATATGAAGAGAGACTAAAGGAGCTTAATATGTATAGCCTCGAGGAAAGGAGGAGAGGGGACATGATAGAAAGCGTTCAGTACCTCAAGGGAATCAACAAAGTCCAAAGGGTAGCATCTTTCAAAAAAGAGGTGTGCAAGAACAAGGGGCTAATTGCAAAGATATAGAGGGGCGTCTCAGAGGTAATTTAAGGAGCTATTTTTTTCTCAGAGAGGGTTGTGATGCATGGAATGGTCTTCCGGAGGGAGGTTGTGGAGTCAAAACAGTGGTGGAATTCAAGCATGCATGGGACAGTCATAAGGCCATTCTAGGTGGTGGGAGTAGGAAGAAGTAGGCTGCTGGTTAACTAGGATCTACAGCTTATCCAGTAGGTAGGGAAATGGGCAGACTGGGTGGGCCAAGCGGTCCTTATCTGCCATCAAATTCTATGTTTCTATGTTTCCATCAAAAGAGCATTCATTTCTAGGAACAAAGAATGTGTCCTTAAACTATATAGGACATATGTCCTACCCCATCTCGATTATGGTTCACCGATCTGGAACCCATATTTAAGAAAAGATATCATACAGATTGAAAGAGATCGGAGGAGGATGACAAAATCTATTAAAGGACTCAATCACATGGAGTATGGGGAAAGACTTGTTAGTCTATACTCTTTAGAAACCAGAAGAATTAGAGGAGATTTATTACTTTTGTACCGAATTTTGAAAGATGAGGCTTTAATAGCACAATGTAAAACAAGAAGGATCCAGAAACTAGTTAATTCAAGATCACATGATAAGCAAATATTTATACATAGGGCAAGAACCAATACGCATCAATGCTTTTATAATATACGTACACCAATAATTTGGAATAATCTGCCCAAGAATGTTGTGGAGTCTTCGTCATTAGATATATTTAAAAGGTGGTTAGACGAATATGTATTACACAAGATTGTCAATAGATAAACCCGCTATGAGTGGGAGACAATTAAATGGGCTTACGGCCTACTTTGTCTATACACACCAAGTTAATTGAATGGGTCCTAAGTCCTAATGGGGCCGGTTTTCCTGCTTTTGCATTGCAGAACTGTATATAACTGACTATCCAGTGGGAGACTGACCTCTTGGTAGCTGGTGTACCTTTTTTCACATCCCCATAGGTGAGGAACAATTGTTGCCTATCCCCCTTATGATCTTTGGTGTGAGATATATAATAGCTCAGAGCTCTCTTCACATCAAGACTGGGAAGTCCACGTTCACCTGCGCTAGAATGCTCAGTGAAAAAAAAAAAACACTGATAGTGTTATGGATTGATTTAAATGAAAATCTGATACCACCTTGGGAAGGAATTTTCTGTTTGTCCTGAGTACAACCTTATCATTGTGAAAGGACAGATAATCCTTGTCTACACACAGAGCCTGAGGCTCACTTAACCTTCTAGCAGAAGTGGTGGCCACCAAAAACACAGTTTTCCATGTCACATAATGGATGTGAGCTGAAGACATGGGTTAAAAAGATGGCCTCATAAGTTAAGCAATCCAAATATTCAAGTCCCACCCCGGAACAGGTTCCCTGATGGGTGGGTATATGTGACACAGACCTTTGCAAAACTTCTTGAAAATAGGATCAGCTGCTATAGAGGTGGTCCTACCCACGGAAATGTGGGCAGAGATAGAGGCCAAATGAACTTTTAGGGAAGGATGCTTAAGGCCCTGATCATGCAAGAAAATGAGATACTCAAGGAGAGTTGGGATCCCTGCTGAAACAGGTGTAATGCTATGTAAGCTACACCAGGAGATAAACCTTTTCCATTTAGCTGAATAAGTTTTCTTAGTAGAGGGTTTTCTATACCCTTTCAGTTTATGCAATATCGCTTGAGAGAGAGATTAGGTTTGCAAATTCTATGTCTTCAAGAACCAAGCTTTGAGACTGAGGGAGCTGAGGTTGGGATACCCTATTTTCCCCTGGTGGGAAGTAAACAAGTTGTGCCTCCGAGGAAGATGTATCAGTTTGGATACCAACATGGATAACAGTAGGGGGTACCAATGCTGTCTGGCCCAATTTGGGGCAATCAGGATCATAAAAGCAGGCTGAGACCAGAGTTTGATCAGGACTCTGAGGATGAGAGGGAAGGGAGGAAAAGCATACAGTCTTCTCCACGACCAATCTAATACCATGGCATCCACTGGAATTGTGCCTCTGGCTGGAGGCCTGCAACAAAACAGAGGCAGTTTGTGGTTTTCTTGAGAGGCGAAAAGATCCACTTCTGGGGTACCCCACCTTCTGAACACTGAGTTCAGTACCTGTCTGTCCAGGGACCACTCGTGGTGACCCTGATTGATTCTGCTGAGGGCATCTGCAAGGATATTGTCCTTTCCTGGGACATGAATGACTTGCAGGGAGGCCTTTAAGGAATAGGCCAGATCCCACAATTTCATGGCCTCTGCACACAGAGGGTCTGATCTTGTGCCACCCTGCTTGTTTATGTAATATATTGTTGTGGTATTGTCTGTTCTGACCTGTACCACCTTGCCTTGCACCAGATGAGAAAAAGCCCTTAGAGCTAGTAGCACTGCTCACAGCTCTAAGAGATTTATGTGAAGAAGAGATTCTGCACTGAACCAAGTCCCATGGATGGTGTGCTCTCCCATGTGAGCACCCCATCCCAATAGAGAGGCATCTGTTGTAAAGCTGAGGAAGGGGTCCTCCCTCTGGAAAGGGACCCCTTGCCTTAAGTTGTCTGAATTTTTCCACCACTGTAAGGCTTGAATAACAGCCTCTGTTACTGGAACAATTTTTGACATTTTGTCTGTTCTCTGTGACCAGTGAAGCCTGAGGTGAGATTGTAAATCTCTCATCCTGTACCTTGCCCCCAAGACTATACCTGCTGCTGCAGCTATGTGACCCAGAATCTGCAGAAAGTGTCTTGCTGGGCAAGGCTGGAGTAGTTTGAATGAAACAGCCAGATCGAAAATACTTTCTACCCTGTCCTGAGGAAGGAAGGCCCTTCCCTGGATTGTATCCAGTTCTGCCCCTATGAATTGTAACACCTGAACAGGGGTAAGCACAGATTTCTCCTGATTTATCAGGAATCCTAGAGACTGCAGTAGATGCATTGCTGACTGCAGGTGCTCAGAGACCTGCTGTGGAGACTTTCTCACAATCAACCAGTCATCCAGATAAGGGAAGACCAAAATACCTAACCTTCTTAGGTGTGCCACTACTACAGCCAGGCACTTTGTAAACACCCTGGGTGCTGAGGTTAGTCCGAAGGGAAGGGATGTGAACTGGAAATGACCTGAGAGGAGTCTGAACCTGAGGTATTTCCTGTGGGACTGCCTTATTGGGATGTGAAAATAGGTATCCTTTAAATCCAAAGCTGCCAGGTAGTATGGAAGTCAGGGTGACCATCTTGAATTTTGGTTTCACCAGATATTTGTTGAGAGATCCGAGATCCAGAATGGGTCGCCATTACCCATTTTTCTATTTGGTCAGAAAATAATAAGAATAGAAACCCCTTCCCCTGTGGTGCACTGGCACAGGCTCCACTGCCTTCATGTGACGCAATTGCTGCACTCCCCTCTGCAACAGCTTTCCCTCCATGAGGGAGGCTGATCTGAAAATCTTGATTTTAGAGGAGGATGGGATGTGAAACAAAGGGATAATCCTCGATTTACCACCTCCAGAACCCACTTGTCTGTGGTGATGGAAACCCATGTCTGGAGGAAGTAAGTCAGTCTGCCCCCTATTGGTACTGGGGAGGCGACCCTGACCAACCGGTCAGGGATTTTGTTTTGGGGGTGCCTGAGCTTGAGCAGAGTGGGAGCCCGTTCTGGAACCCCTCCTGCCCCTAGATCTGAAATACCCAGTCTGCTGTCGGAAGGGCTGTTGCTGAAAAGCAGCTTGGCCCTGGTAAAAGGGCCTCCGAGACCTATCTCTGCCTCCCCTTCCATAAGGCCTGTATGAGGGAGAAGGCCTGTCCCTGGAGGAGTTACTTTTATGGGTGACCTTGTATTCATCTACCTTCTTCATGTAATCCTCGGTGTGTTTACCAAACAGGGAATTATTTTCCACAGGAAAGTCCAAGGCCCTAGTCTGGGTATCCTGGGTTAAATTAGTAGCTCTAAGCCATGCCAGTCTTCACAGAGCTACCGTCAGAGCCATCCACCTGGCAGCATTGTCATTAGCATCAGCTGCCATCTGGAACTGGTACCTAGCAGCTTCCAGACCAAATCTAGCCGTCTCTGCCAGTTCGTCAGAGAGGGGCGAGGGAGCCTTCTCTGACATAGCCTATAATGATTGCCACAGTGTCTTTTGATACTGTGCTGCATATGCCTGGTAATTAGCTTGCCTCACACCTAAGGAGGCAGCTATATACCCTTCTTAGACATACCCGCCTATTTTTGGGAATCCTTCTCAGGAGGGTGGCAGAAGAGAGGGACCCTCGCCTTCTCACAGGCTGCCTGTTGGACTATACTTTGGTGGTCAGGGTGAGAGTATAAAAACTCAGCCCCTTCCCTGTCCAACTGATATTTTTTATCAGACTTCCTATCCAGGAGAGGAATAGTGCTAGGAGTCTGTAGAATCTTTAGCAAGTCTTTCTTAAAAAACTTGTTAATTGGCAGGAGTATCTTTTTTGTGAGTGTTAAGCCCATCCTCTCCATATATTCGGCCTCTTCCTCATCATCAATGACCTCTGTAGTGGTCAAGTGCAGAGCATCCATTAATTTTCTAATGAAAGAAAAATGTGATGAAAAATCCTCTGACCTAGAAGGAGAGCTGAACTCCTGCTCCGGAGAAATTTCAGGCTCTATTGGCTCATCTTGCTCAGGCTCCATCTCCCCATAATCCTCAAATCCAGGCTCCTGAGATTCAGCAGGAACAGTTGGAGTTGGAGCCCTTGGAGGAGTAGGGTGAACAGGCAAGAGACCTTGTAAGGCCTGCATAATTTTCATAGCCTGGGCTATCTCCTCTGCAGATGGCAGGCTGTGAGGCACAGTAGTAACCCCTTGAGGTGCAGAAGCTCAGTTTTCTTGGTCTTTTTGGAGGGGGGCCTGAGAGTCAGCCGGACCACTCCCCCTTTTTAAACTGCCAGAAGCACCCTTATATGGGGTGGTAACAGATGGCATAGCAGTTTCACCCGTATGTTTAGAAGGCTGGTTAGAGCCTAATGGACCACTGTCCACTCTTTTTTCAATAGTTTTTTAAGGAAAGGACTTACAAATATCACAGTCTGCTGAGAAGTGATCAGACCCCAAGCAGACTAAGCATAAATCGTGTTTACCAGCTTTTGCAAACACTTCAGGATATTTTTAAAACCTGGGGACCAGTATTTTTCTTTGGTTTTTCTTGTAACTCCATTTCCAGGAGAAAAAACCCACAACCGTTTACTAGTATTCAAACTAATGGTTTTCTCTTTTTTTTGTGTCAGTTCAGAAACCAGTTAAGGTTCCGATAAAGAACTGATGAATTTTTTTTTTTTTAAACTTTCTCCTGGTCCTACCCAGTCATCTTGTCCATGGTCTTTTGGTCAACATAGCGAAGGTGGACCCGCATCATTCAGTGTCGGAGATTTTTTGCTTGATTTTCTCCCAGTCCCATCCTCTGAGAGCGCTGATGCAGAGGACTTGCTCCAGACGAACCACGCAGATGGACGCTGTCGCTGCCGCCCACAGCGCCCCTCCACCTCTGGCTCCTGTAGAAAACAGGCATTCACCCACCGCCTCCCGTGCTTCCACAGGCAGTAACGCATGGGCACTGCTGCCCTTTCTTCACCCGCCTCGCGGAGGAAGACAGCATCCGTTGGGACGCTTATCCTACCGGGTCACCCGAAAGCCTAGCCCCGAACCCGTGGTGTGGTGGCATCCGTGCTCAACCCTCAGCGCCACCGGCTGGCCCCAAAAAGAACTGGTGAATTTTGAAATCGAACCAGGTCAGCGGTTCACAGAAACTGGGGTATCGGTTCAAAACAACCGACCGCACGGTTCCCCAAAAACACAAATAGCAAAGTTGAAAATAAGAATTAAATACTAAATAAACTAAGATAACGGTGAAAATACACCAAAACTAACTAAAAATGTCCCGGTTCCCCAGCGGTTATACCGAACCATGAGGAACCAAGAAACACAACAAATTTTAACCGTAAATAAAATTAAACTAGTTAAAAATATAACAGGAACTATACTATAACAGAGACAAAGGCAGCAGTTCAAGTAATGACAAAATATACTTATTTAAACTGGCAACTACTCGAACAGTCGAGAGGGAGATCTCCAGGCCTCTAACTTGTCAGGCAGAGTAAGAAATCTGATACGTTGATGGAACATTGCAATACATAAGGGCAGCAGTTTGAATATGTGTCTTGAGCAAGGATAGGTTCTATCATTTGCATATAGTTCCATTTCTCCGTGCAGCTCTACTTAGGAGGCAGACTGCATACAGTTACGAATATAGAAAAATACATGGGGCTACAAGGTCATGATAGTTCTGTTTTCCCATCAAGTGCTTCCTGTCCTAGTGCCACTTGAAGAACCTGCTCCTTTCCCTGACATAGGAACAGAAGTACAACTATGAGTATATGGAGGGCTTCCTGGAGGAAGAGGCCAACACTATAAGGCACTCCCTGGGTTCTGCTGTCTCCTCTGACAGTCTGGATACAGTACATTTCACCCCCAGGTCCCCTCCGGAGGAGGCATCCTTTCAGACCATGATTCAGTCTGTCCGAGAGAACCTGAACTTTTGTTGTAGAAGAGGAGGATTCGTCCCAAAAAGGACTTTTTCCACCAGTTTACCCAAGGGTTCCCTGCCCACCCGTGCCTCCACAAACCTTAAACTGGTCTCCAGAGACCCTCTACCCCCTTCCTGGTTTCTGTACTAACACGTCTCTGTGTCTATCCATGCATGCTTGAAGCCTTCCACCATTCTAGCCTCCATTTAAAGCGTAGGCTAGAATGGTGGAAGGCTTCAGCCATGCATGGGACAGACAGAGCGGCATATCAGTACAGAAACTGGGGGAGAGGTGCCAGAGACCAGTTAGGGTCTTTTGATATACAGTAGACAAGGAGCCCTTTGGCAGACTTGTGGTTGTCTGCTGACAAATTCTGTTTCTATGTGTGACAGGGATGAATAATGCTCCTTTTCTATTTGTTATGCAGAGAGTTAAAGCAAGGATCCATATCTTGTCCTCTCCTATTCTGCCTCTTGTCCGTCTCTTGCCTATATGATTGCGCAATCCAATTTTCCTTGTGGCACCTAGGAACTGGCCACTCCGTTGGCACAATTTCCCCATTATCTCCCACCCTTTGCTTGCTGTTTCTATCCTTTCTTTCTCCCCTTGATTCTATGAGGTTAAAAAATATATGTGTTAATCTTAATGGAAACTGGGATCCCTTGGTTTGCCACTGTATATGATTATATTGTTGAAATGACTGCAGAAAAGCTCTTTGGGTTTGTAATAAAACATATCCGTCTGAAACACAGGGGTTAACCTATTTTGACCTCCACAAGCTTTTCTGCAAATCTGCCAGCAGGAAAGCAGCTTTGGACAGAATGCAATAATTGGTGGCACCTGTTAAGAAGTCTACATGTACTCTTCAGGCTGCTCATAGGAATGGCACTTACAAAGTTCTGTTATCTTTTGTGAAAACAGGAGATACAGCTTAATGAGAACAAGATGCAGAATTTAATTGCAAGGGAAAAACATCTTATAAAAAGAGAGCAATGTTTTGTTTAGATACACAACTGAAGATTTTAAAGAGACTCTCAAATCAAGGGCTGTGTTTTTGTTTGTACTGTCTTTAAACAGCAACTTTACTGACATTTGCAGAAATGTCCCCCAGAACCTCTGTAGGTTCCTTACCAGTTCCAAAGTCTTTGGGAGCTAGAAGAATTTTAAAGTGGCCAGATTTTTGGATGGAGAGGATCGAAATTTGGCTCCATGAAGCCCTGACACTTAGATCCCTTCCGCTTCCTTGTGTTTGCTTTTCGCCCCATGCTAGCATGTTCTGTGACATATCTATATGAAGAGTGTGTGAGGGCACACTCCATAAACCACCATAAGGGGCTGGCATATGCACGGCTTTTTAAAAATTTTTAATAGTTCAGGTTCAGATTTGATATTATATCATAGCACCGCTCAACTAACAGCCTTGTTAGTTGAATGGTGGCCTTGTTTTATCCAAATTGGTACCCTGAACTATTAAAAAAAAAAAAAAAAAAAAAACATAAAAATCAGCCGTTACAGTAATCTATGGAGCGTGCCCCCACACTCTCCATGTAAAATCTAATAATAGGTGCTTAGCATGGGGAGGCACGGAACACAAGGGTGTGGAAGGGATCTGCGGCTCTCTGCTCCACGGAGCCAAAATACGATCCCTTCCATCACCAAATCTTGCAACATTAAAATTCTCCTTCTGTCTCCCACAGACTTTGGAGCAGGTAAGACTCCTCTAAAGTTTTTGTCCTGAGCACCAGGAAAGGTGATCTTTAAGAAGAGCAATCCTGTACAATTTAATTTTTATTATTACTGATAATAGTAAAATGCCACTTTATTTTTATTTATTTATTTCAGTTGCAGATTAACACCTTTGAGCCAACAGGCTCTTTTACAAAGGTTCCATGTCAGGTAGACAAACAGACCAAAAATTACAAGGATTCCATTACAATAGGACAAGAGACAAAATTATAGAGGTAGTTTGGTGAGCATTGCAGAAAGACAGAATACTGACGGGCTATACAAGCAGGCAAGTAGGCGATTGCATTGACTATATTGTACAGGTACTGGAAGTGCATTTTGCCATGTGATTCACTATATTGTTAAGTCCACGAAAGGCATCAAGTCAAAATTAGGGAGGAGTAGCCTGAGGGCTCTGTCGCCAGTGAGGAAAAGGGGTGGGGGTGGAGCAGGAGGTGAGGGGACAGCCACCCAGGAGCTTTGTCAGGAAGGGGGCGGAAGAGCAGGGGAAGTGGATGGGGGAATAGATCATGGTGGTGATGGCCGCCTGCGTTTAGTGGTTGCAAATTTTATAACTCCTCTTGGTTTGCCTCTGCTTCCTGACCTATGCCTCTACCACACTATGTTTAACTTCACTTAGTTCCTACCAGGTTTCCTCAGCCTCTTTTGTCTTAGTGCTTGGGAAGATGCTAGCATGGCAGCCTAGAAAGGCCTGGCACACTGCCTGCTGTACCTAGAAGGGCTGACAAACAGCATCTTGCCCACAGGGACAAGACATGCTAAGTTCTAAACCCAGAAACTAAATATGTGGAGTTCACATCTTCCAATGACATGTCTAAGATGCCCCAGCACATGAGTTCCAGACCTTCTGATAAGGAATCCAGGAAGTCTCATATTATGGGGGAACAGTCTTTTGCCTCTGATAATCTGTGCCTTCGAAATAGCAGTTACGTAAGAACTTACCATAACAGTAGATCTTCGAGTGAAGTTCCTGCAGTAGGTCTTCACATATAGGACAGCGCCCCTTGGCGTCAGGTTCGAACGGCAAACTTGTAGCTAGCAATCATCAGCAGGGACCGCCCCCCGACATCAGCCGGACTATTAAAGGGGCGGTCCCGCACCCGCCCTCCAGTTCTTTTCCACCGGAGACCTAGAGAGAGGACAGCAGAAAGAAAGGAGTAAACTCCTGGGACCCTGTGCCCAGGGACTAGAAAAAATAAAAAAGTAACATTTCCAGGAGCTGGGGGAAGGTGGGTGGGAAACTAGACCTACTGCAGGAACCTCTCTCAAAGATCTACTATTACAGTAAGTTCTTACGTAACTGCTATATCTTACTTCGAGAGAGTTCCTGCAATAGGTCTTCACATATAGGACTGAATTCCAAGCAGTCTAACAAAAAAAAAGGAATCTGAGACAAGCTTCTGGGAGGAGGAAGATGCTAAGATCCAAGGATCTGCCTTAAGCGAGAATACCTTGTAAAACTGCAAGGCCGAAACCAGCTCGACGCCTAGGGGCAATGTCCAGACTGTAGTGCTTAGTGAAGGTGTGGATGGAAGACCAAGTGGCCGCTGCACAGATCTCCGCAGTGGACACATTCCTGAAAAAAGCGTTAGAAGTGGGCACGTTTCTGGTGGAGTGGCCTTTAACTGCCCAGGAAGGGGTTTTATGTATTTCTGGTAAGTGTAGTGAAAAGAGTTAACCAGACACCTAGAAATAGTCTTTTTTTTTTTTTTGCATAACTCTTTTTTTATTAAAGTTTTTTGCGCTCTTACGTACATATAACTTAAATAAAAACTGTATACAGAAATACAAACAAATTGATCTAGAAATAACAATCAACAATCTAGATTAAAAAAAAAAACAATATTTACATTGGTCCAAATCCATAAGGTCCAGTACAGAAAATTAAAATCACATTATGTCTCTGTTTAACCAGTATAATTCATTATCACGGAGTATCACAGGGTAAGTAAAGTAAATTAAATTAAATTATACTTTACCACTGAACACCGGTAGTAGTTTTCCTGTCCTCTCATCCATCTGTAAAGACCACCAGCGCTTCATCTGCTCTAAGTGTTTTCAGGAAGGGGTCCCATAGGTTCATAAAGCTATCTGATCTTTCACCTAAAAGAGCGTCTTTCCAAAGTTAAAGCTTTTAGCACTAGGGTGTGCCATTTTGTTATAGTAGGAAGGTCCCCTGAAACCCATGTGTTCAGTATAACTTGTCTAGCTTGTGAAAGTAGGATCCTTACCCACCGTTTCTGTAGTCCCCTTTCCCCTTCTTCCCCTTCTACAATGCCAAAAAGTAATCCTAGTAGTGAATTATTCACTGAACTACCCAGCATCCTGGCTATCTCTTCCACTACCTTCCCCCAGAACCCTTGTAGTCTCGGACACAGCCAGAAATAGTGGAAATATGTCCCTCTGTCCTTGCCACATCTGCCACAAGTTTCCGGGACCTCCGGTCTAAACCTATGGGTAATTATAGGGGGGCAGCACAACCTGTGTATAAATTTGTAGGCCATTTCCTTCTGTTGTTGCAGGATAGAAGACATGTGTGATTCCAAGATGAGAGCCCAGCTCTGGTCATTTATTTGTATTCCTAAATCTCTTTCCCAGAGTCTTCTAGTTCTGTGGGTCATTATGTTTCATACTGTTGTGTAAGAGGTGCGTGGCTGCACTAGTAATACATTTGGGATCTCTTCTAGCCTTAAAAATCAGTGCCGCCATTTGTCCCAGGGTGAATCTGTTTCCCCACTTCTATGGATTGCTTTTACAAAATTCCTGACTCAAAAATATCCAAACAAGTGGTTATTCGGGAGACCCATGTTCTCCTTTAGGTCCTGAAAGGAACGTAATGTCCCTCCCCTATAGAGATCCCGTATACTCTGAATACCTCTCTTCTCCCACAGCTCAAATTCAGAGTACCCCATACTAGGTATAAAAAAAGAGTTTCTGGCTACCGGTAAAAGGGTGGTTTCTTCCTCCCTCCCTCACCCGAAGGGTATTTTTAATCTGTTGCCAACTGCTAAGCACCTGTACTACCAGAGGGTTGGGATTATATTGGGCTCCATATACCTTCCTGCCACCTTTCATCAGATAGGCAGTTAATCTGCCTTTTGCTTCCATTTCCTCCAAGTCTAGCCAACTGGCCTCCGTAGGTTGGGCTATCCAGTCCTTGATAAAACGGGTCTGTGCCACCAGGAAATAATCCCTCCGTCAGGGAAGTTCAGGCCTCTTGCCTTCATGTTTGTTTTAAGTCGTTTTAAAACTAGTTCTGGCTCTCTTTCCCCTCCAGATAAAGTCTGAGAAAGCCCTCTCAATCCTTATGATTTCCCTTTTTACTAACCCCACCAGAAGCATTTGCAGAGAGTATAGGAGTCTAGGCAGCACATTCATTTTTATACGGTTAATACGTCCCAACCAGGATACCGGTAGTTCCTGCCATCTTCTGAGTTCCTCTGTAATCTTCTTAATTATAGTGCTATAGTTCAGTTGGTATAAATCAGAGATATTCTTCCCAATGTATATCCCTAGATACTTAAATGAGGTCTGCACTTCCCTATAACCCCCTCCCAGCTATTCTCATAGGGCTTCCTTGGCCAAGACATAAAATCTCTGACTTATCAATGTTTTATACCCCGAGAAACCCGCAAATCTCGAAATCAGAGACAAAAGAGGCGGTATTGAACTTTCTGGCTCTCTTAAGTATAGTATCATGTCATCCGCATATAGGGATAGTTTGTGATGCTTCCCATTTGCCCCCATCACTCCCTGAATTTCCGGGCAGTCCCTTATTGCTATGGCCAGGGGCTCAATTGCCAGGCCGAAAAGCATTGGAGACAGGGGGCATCCCTGTCTCGTTCCATGGTGCCACGGGAAGTTTTCTGATAGGGATCCATTCAGCAGCACTGAAGCTCTTGGGGAAGAATATAACACCCCTATCATTCTAACAACCTTCTCTCCCAGTCCAAATTTAGCTAGAACCTGAAAATGATATTTCCATTCTATTCGGTCAAATGCCTTCTCGGCATCAAATGACAGTACTGCTGTTAAGCCCGGATGCAGAGAGGAGCATCGGATTACAGTAAGGGTTTTCCTGACATTATGGTAAGAATGTCTCCCTTGTATAAACCCGGTTTGATCAGGATGTATTAGGTTTGGGAGTATTCCATCCAACCTGGATGCCAAGACCTTTGCATAGATCTTGGCATCCGAGTTAAGGAGGGATATCGGACGGTATGAGGCACAGTCCTTAGGGTTCCTTCTGGGTTTGGGTATTACACATACAATGGCCTCCCCCATAGACCTCGGAAGTATGCCTCTTTCCCTAGCCTCTCTGAAAACCTCCCATAGAGTGTTCACCACCTTATCTTCTATAACTCTATAAAACTCCACAGGGAAACCGTCAGGGCCACTTGCCTTACCAGTCTGTAGCTGATGAATGGCAGATTTAATTTCCCCCTTGGTGATCTCCCTGGCCAACATTTCTGCTTGCTGAGGGGGTAATTTCGGAGTTTCAATTATGTCTAGAAATTCCTTCACTTTTTCTAGGGATCCACCACCCTCTGATTTGTACAGCGCCTGGTAATAGTGTCTAAACCTATTTTTTATTGCCCCCTGGTCCTTAACTGGGTTTCCCCTGTTGTCCCTCACCTCCAGGATCCTAGATGCCCCTTGCTTCCCTTTAATGAGGTTTGCCAGCAGTGGCCCTGGCTTGTTGCCCCATTCATAAAACTTGTGTCTGAGGTAAAAATAGTGTTTCCGAGCCTCTTCATAAAGGGTGTTGTTAAGGGCCTCCCTAGCCGCCGCTAGCAGCTGTAAGACCTCCTCTCCCTCGCCCCTTGCTGCCCGCCATTCCAATTCCTGAACTTTTAATTGTAGAGCCTCTTGTTTTTTCCGTTTGTCCTTTTTGTATCTAGCCACAAAGCTTATGATGGCTCCCCTAAGGTATGCCTTCCCTGCATCCCACAGTATCTGTTTGGAAGGTGCAGATATACAGGTTACTCACCTGTAACAGGAGTTCTAGGAATGGTATATGTTGTTCATCCACACTTACTGGCAGGTTCCTTGCCGCTTTAAATCTTGCCGGAAGGTCTTCAAGCTGGCTCCTCCCACCCACGCGCATGATAAAACTCTCGGCTCCACCCCATGACGCCAGATCTAGCCCGCTGGAAGCCAGGTTGTGTGTTGAAGCCGGAGAGGTCGGGTGGGTTGTGTGGATGAACAACATATACCATTCCTAGAACTCCTGTTACAGGTGAGTAACCTGTATTTCTAGGGACATGGATATGTTGTTCAAGCCACACTTACTCTCGGACTCCTAGCAGTTCTACGGGAGGAGGGAGGCAAGGCGCACACCCCCTACTTGGGAAATAAGGACTGGAGAACCGAGGTCCCAAAACCAGCATCCCGGCGTGACTCAAGGTCGATGTGGTAGTGGGTAATGAAGGTGTGTGCTGACTTCCAGGTAGCAGCCCTGCAGATTTCCTGGATAGGGACGTCCCTGGAAGCAGCCACTGAAGCAGCGGTATGGCGGGCAGAATGAGCTCATATCCCTTTGGGAGGCTCCATGCCCGCCAACCTATAGCAGAGATCTATGCAGGAGGTGACCCACCTGCCTATCGTCCGCTTGCTGCAGGTCTGCCAGGTGCGGCTTCAGCGTAGGGTGACAAACAGCTGATGCACCCTCCCCTGAACTCTCTGCTGTCCGTTCCTTGTAATAAGAGAGCGGTCTTCTAGGTCCGAGTATGGAGCCTATATTCAGCCTCAGAGGTGTGATTGGGGTAGAACATCAGCAGAGTCAACACCTGGTTAAGGTGAAACTCCGACACCACCTTTGGAAGGAATTTCGGGTGGGGGCGCAGGACAACCTTGTCCCTGTGGAAGACCAGACAGGGAGACTCGGAGTGGAAGCACCTGGCTCTCCATCCTTCTGGCTGGCGTATAGCCAAAAAGAAGGCGTCTTCCACGACAGGTGAGAGATGTCACACTCTGTGCATCGGTTCAATGGCTTGCCCATGAGCTAGCCACTCAGTAGATCCCACGGAGGTGGAGGTTCTCTCATCGGAGGGATATGTGATCAAGGCCTTTGAAAAAGTGCCCAACCACCTTCTCCTGTGCCACCGATTGCTTCCCGGCCAGCACCCGGTAAGCAGAGATGGCTGCCAGGTGCACCTTAAGGGTTGTCGACCGAAACCCTAGCTGAGAAAGGGACCACAGGTAGTCCAGAATGCTGGCCAAGGAACAGGAGAAAAGGTCCAACCCCCTTATCCTGACACCAAATGGAGAATCTCTTCCATTTGAAGGCGTAGCATTTTCTGGTCGACTCTTTACGGGATGCCTCAACAACGTTGAGGACCTCGTCGGAAAGACCCAAGGCCTGGAACTCTAGCCGCTCAGGAACCAGGCCATCAGGTGCAGGGACTGAAGGTCCGAACGGAGAACCTTCCCCTGGTTGACTGAGATCAGGTCCGGGCGGGCTGGAAGCCGCCTCGGGAGCCTGGAGCTGAGGCTGAGGAGATCTGGATACCAGAACTGGCAGGGCCAGTCTGGGGCTACCAGAATCACCTGCACCGTGTCCCTCCTCACCTTGAGAAGCACCCTGTGGATCAAGGGAAATGGGGGAAAGGCGTAGAAGAGGCCCAGGGTCCACGGCCTCGAGAAGGCATCCCCCTGCAGTGAGCCCTGCTGAGGGGGGCGGGCATGAAACAGCCTCAGCTTCACATTCTCCTTGGAGGCAAACAGGTCCACCTGAGGTGTGCCCCAGTGAGAGAACAGATCGTGTACTACCTCCGGCAGGAGAGACCACTCGTGAGATGCAGCACCTATCCGGCTTAGGGCATCGGCCAGAGGTTGGAGGCCCTGCCACATGGATGGCTAGAGATCCACTTCCTGTCTGCTCACGAGAGACCAAGTGCGGAGAGCTTCCTTGCACAGAGGCAAGAAGCGCGTCCCGCCCTGGCGGTTTAGGTAGTACACAGTCGTGGTATTGTCCGTCTGGACCTGGACCACTTGACCCCGTACAAACGGAGCGAAGGCAGTGAGGGCTAGTCAGACTGCTCGAAGCTCCAGCAGGTTGATGTGGCATTGAGACTCCTGAGGAACCAGAGGCTGTGCACTCTGAGCTCCCCCAGATGGGCACCCCAACCCATCAGAGAGGCGTCGGTCGTTAGAGTGACCGTCGGCTCGGGGCGGACAAACGGGGTACCCTCCTGCAGATGAGCTGGAACGATCCACCACTGGAGAGCGTTCCACATCTCCTGGGTCACTGGCACTGGCTAGTCCAAAGGGCCGGAGCGCTGTGACCATTGGTGGGCCAGTCCCCGCTGTAGGGGCCGCATGTGCCAACGGGCCCAATGGACCACGCTAGTGCAGGCCGCCATGAGGCCCAGGAGGCGCAGGAAGTCCCGGGCAGGGCGCAACTGCCCAACCAGAAATGATAGGGCAAAGGAGGAAAGAACCTCGGCCCTGTCTTCATGGAGCCGTGGTTTGCCCAAGAGAGTCAAGCTCTGCCCTGATGAGTTGAATCACTCATGCTAAGCACGAATTCAATTTGGCCTCACTGATGAGGAGGCCAATCTGAGAGCAGACCTGGAGGGCCAGATCCCTGACCTGCTCCACCTCCTGTCTGGAGGGGCTGCAATCAGCCAGTCGCCCAGGTAAGGGCACACCAGATCTCGGCGCTTGCAGGAGAAATGCTGTCACCACTGCCATGCATTTGGTGAAGACCCTGGGAGCTAGAGAGAGGTCGTAAGGCATGGCCCCAAACTCGTAAAGGGACCACTCTGCCCCGAAGCAGAGGAATTGCTGGTGGGACAGACGGATTGGGACATGAAAGAACGCATCCTGGAGGTCCAGAGAACAGAACCACACGCCTCGTTCCAAGGATGGAGTAATCTGTGCCAGAGTGACCATCCTGAAGGTTCGAGACCTTAGAAACTTGTTCAGGTCGTGTAGGTCTAGAATGGGGTGCCAGCCCCCCGTCCGTTTTGGGACCAGGAAATACCTGGACACAAACCCTGGGTCTGGTGGAGGGTCTGCCACCTCCCTGATCACCTCCTTCTGGAGGAGCAGGGCAATGTTGGCTCGACGAGCCGACAGAGAGGCCGCGGACCCCGTAGCCCCCCGTGGGGCAATGGCCCGATAGGGTGGGACCAGCTCAAATTTCAGAGGCATACCCTTTCCTACCACTTCCAGCACCCAGCGGTCTGTGGTGATAGTGGACCAAGCAGAAAGGAAGTGGCGGAGCCGCCCCCCACGGGGGGAACCCAGGGAGGAGTGACGAGGTTGGGGGCGACACCCCTCAACCCGTCACTGAGCAGGCTTTGAGGAAGGAACGACCGAGGGGCCTCCTGGGCCTTTCCCTCCTGGCTTCCTGCTGGAGGAAGCTGCAGGCTTGGCTTTGGGGTGCCAAGTGCAAGCCTGCTGGCCCTGATGCTGGTGTTGCTGGGCCTGACGTGCCGCAGGGGCAGAAGGCCGAAAGAGCTTACACTGCTGCTGGTGACCTTTGCCCTTCTGGGCAGACGTGACCGAGTCCAAGGTGGCATTGGACTTCTCGATCCATTGAAGATGACCCCCCACCCCGGGTCCGAACAAGTCGGTACCCAGGAAGGAAACGTCTGCCAGCTTGTGCTGGGTATCCACCGTGAAGGTGGAGATCCGCAGCCAAGCTCTGCGGCGCATGGCCACTGCGGCCACTACTGACCAGGCTCAAGAGTCTCCAATGTCTAAAGCAGTTTGGAGCTGTTGCTTTGCCATTGCCCTTCCCTGATCCTGCACCTGTTTGACCATAGTCTGGAGGTCAGCCGGGAGATGAGGAATCACCTCATCCAGGGAGCCCAAAAGGGTGTGGGAAAAGTGTGCCATCAGAACGGCCGAACTGGCCTGACGAAGGTCTAAGGAGGACGCAGCATAGACTTTACACCCAAAGTAGTCCAGTTTCTTGGACTCTTTATCGGGTGGCTTCTCCATGTTCTGAGCGTTTCCAGAGCGCCGGAAAACACTGTCGGTCACCAACCCCTCCACAGAGAGGTGATCAGAGAATCCGGAGAGTGAACCGGTGGGAACAGCATACTTTCTGGCCATCCTGCCCGAAGGTGCTAGACAAGAAGCCGGCCGCTGCCATAGCTCCAGAGCCGGGCCAACAATGGCTTCAGCCACAGGAAAGGCCTCCGTAGGGGAATCCCCTCGGTCCAGTATCTCCGTGAGGGGATACTTAAACCCGTTTCAAAGCGGGCTGAGCTTCATCCCAGTAGATTCCGAGATCAGCCAAAGCATGCCCAGGAACGAGGACGGGCTCTCGTCCACCGATTGACCCCCAGTGGACTCCAGGTCAAGGGGCCTGGAGAACAGCGAGGAATCATCGTCAGACTCCGAGGAGTCTGCAAACAGCTGCCGTGGGCCTGAGCCACCCTCCACTTGCCGAGGCCGATCGGGAGTGAGGGTGACCGACAACCGATGGGGCAGACCCTGACCCGACCAAGAATCCTTGGTCGGTGCCCCAGTTTTAGGTTGTGGAGGTGGGGTTCCACCACAATGGGTGGCGCAGCTGATTTCGACCGAACAACTGGCGCCGGCTTCAGCCCCTCAATGACCACGAGGGGTTGGTTTCGGTCGCTCTGGTGACAGCCACTTAATGGCCGGGGAAGGCGATGGAGTCGGCTTGTTCCCGGTCAAAAGGAGCTGCTGCCACATCAGATCCTCGTAGCGCCGATGCAATTTACGCCAGAGCCGATCCTCCGAAGAGGACAAAGACAAGGATGAGCGGCGCCGCCGCCGCTTCCCTCAGTGCTGAGACCGCCGATGTCGGCGGGATCGGCTGGGAGGAGTCGGGGAACCGGCCTCCATCGGTTTGGGAACCTTAACTGGGACTCCGCACAGGAGGCACAGGCAAGTCCTCGGTTTCCACTGGGGGAACCGGTGAAGAAGGGTTGTCGGCTTCTCCAGTCGACAGCCCATCTGATGGGTCGAGAAAAATCTCGACTACGTCGACGGGTGTCTTGGCCGGCTGACCTGACGGGAACACCGTGAAGCCAGCGACCTTAGCCGCAACCTCGATTGAAGCTGAGTGTCGACTATCCGGGGAAGGGGACCTTTCCCGCTCCCACGAATGTCGACGGTGGGACTTACCCTTAGAGTCCTTCTTCTTGGACCGAGAGGAATGTCTCGAAGGCCCCTCTCCCTTAGTGGAGAGGGATTGACAAAGCTCCTTAAATGAAGCCATGTAGGAGGAGCCCAGAGAGAGCGGGATAAATGCCACGACCGAGGAAGAAGAAGATGCGGCCTGGGCCGCCTCCTCCTCAAGGGTGATCATTTGTTCAAGCTGTTCGGCCGAGCCTGCAGCCGCGGACACTGCCCAACGGGGCCTCCTTCGACTTTACCGGAGGAATACGCCTCTCAGGGCACCCAAGTTGTAGTCTGGCAGAGCGATCCTCAAACGCTGGTCGAGAAGGACTTGCACACCCGCAGGCTCGCGGATCGTGATCGCCTAAGGCAGTAAACGCATGTGGAGGCGCGGATCGTCCGGGACATCTTCTGCCCACAAGGCACCGCCAAACCGAGTCGATTTGTCCATCGCAGCCGTGAAGGGAAGAAAAGACCAAGTCTAGTAAATTTTAATAAAAGTTTCGGTTTAACCGACGAGTTAGGATCCAGGCCTAAAACGCAGAGCACAAAGGAGGGAACCTGAGCTTCCAAGCGGTAAGGAAGATTTAGCGTCATGGGGCGGAGCCGAGAGTTTTATCACCCGGGTGGGTGGGAGGAGCCAGCTTGAAGACCTTCCGGCAAGATTTAAAGCGGCAAGGAACCTGCCAGTAAGTGTGGATTGAACAACATATCCATGTCCCTAGAATCCTTGTTTAAGTCAATGTATGATGCAAACTGATCTTTAAGGTATGTTCTACATTCCTCTGAGCCCAACAAGTACGAAGGAAAACGCCAAAAGGATTCCCCCTGCCTCTTCATATCCAATTCCATAGTAGCCATGACCATAGCATGGTCCGAGATATGTATAGGCCCATACCCAACATTAATTAGCTTATGGTACCACCCCGCCTCTATATAGATATGGTCAATCCTGGACCATGTTTTGTGTGGGTTAGAGAAGAAGGTGTATTCCCTAGATGTTGGGTTGGCAGACCTCCAAGCATCCAACATATTTAGCTCTATCATTCCCCCCCTCCATTTTCTCATGCAGTTTCTTCCCTTCGCCCTACCTCCGGAGTGATCCAGGAGCGGGTCCGGGATGCAGTTAAAATCTCCCCCTAAGATAAGCCCCCGAAATTGTTCTTTTACTATGATATCCAGGATGCCTTGGTAGTAGGCCGGGTCAAAAACTGCCGGCACATACACACTGCCAAAAGTCATCGGGGTATCATACAGTGTTCCTTCTATAAAGATATATCTACCCTCCTTTGAGTCTTGTACTATCCTAGACAGTTTAAAGGGAAGGTGTTTGTGTATCAGTACAGCTACTCCCCTCTTGTGAGAGAAGTATGAGGCAGTGTAGCATGCACCCACCCAGTTCCGGGCTAGCTTCTGGTGTTCGGTGGAGGTTAGGTGCGTTTCCTGAAGTAGGGACACCTCAGCTTGGGCCTTCCTCAATGCTGTCAGGACGCAGGTCCTTTTAATTGGATTGGAAAATCCCCTAACATTCCACAAAATAATATTCAATTGTTCTTTATTACCCATTATTACTGGTCTGTATTTCTATAGTTGTCTTAAGCCCCCTGCTTATTATAATACCAGCCCCAAGAGACTCGTATAAAATTACTTTTTCCTTTCTTAGAGAAATGGACCTTAAAACAAAAGTTAAACAGACATTTAAGCTTGTGTATCTTATGACACACTGTATACATCAGCATCTTAACAATATTTGCTATGAAAACAACAAGTATCCTCAATAGCAGTCGAACAACACTTTTTAACAAACTATTTACAACAACCCCACCTCTCCTTATCCTCTTTAGTAACATACAGTACTCCCATTGGGATCATAGTATATACTTTCCCCTCTTAAAAAAAAAAAAAAATAGAGCCTTGTGTCTTGGCGCTTGTTGTGTGTGCCCAAGCCCCAAGCTCGTCCCCCCCCTCCTGTTCATCCTATTAGCTGCTTTTTAAATCTGTTAGAACTTCGCTCATAATGACCATTCATGAGCTAGAAAGGCCCTCTCCCCCACTTTAAGAATATGAACCTCCTCTCCCTCTCTCTCTCTCTCCCCTCTCGGTTTAGCTCTCCTGTGCAGGTATAAATCTGGACATTCCCCAGGAGGTTCAACTGCAATTTCCCTTCTCCCTCACTCCCCCCACCCCACCCAGTATCTGCCTCCATCCAAGGTTGCACACGGGAGAGAGAGTCCAAAGAACAAACAATGAGTTTGGTACAGTTCCCTCTATCACCCTCCCCAGGCAACCAGGCAATCAATGTTTCTACTGTGCATAAATGGCAGGATCTAGACTACAGACATTCTCACTGCCTGCACGCATGGCCGGCTCTGCAATTCAAGTAACACACAGACCCAGCCCGCGTGCTGCGTCAAATCATGGCACAACCTAATGCCGACAGAAATGCAAGAGCGACAGAAAGAAAGAAGGGGAGGACTCACTTTGTGTGCGCAGGGTAGGCCGCGCCAATCCAAATATCACATGCAGGCCCGCCATACACACCAGTCCTACCTCCCCGTCGGTAGCATCGCGGATCCCCTTAGCTTGGCGCTCAGAATGCAGCGTTCATTTCATTCCCCAAGTTGTCCCTCAGCACAATCCAAACAGTCACAGTCCCATTCTGCTCATGTTGCTGTTGAGTTTCCGGGAGGACTGTTCCCTCTCTTTCCCAGCAAGACCGCCACAGAGGTAGTCCGGTTCGGCCTCAGCTATACAAAGTACCCGGAAGGTCACTAGGGGTGAAAGACCATATTCAGGCAGTCCAACAGAAACGGAGAAATCCAGTCTTACTCAGTCCAGGGTCGCCCATCTCGACTTGCTTGCTCTTCTCCCCCTATCTCCTCTGACATGCTCTACAGAGAAGAGTGAGCAAAAACAGCAGAGCGCTCACCCCAGCTTTTTCTTTAGCTCTGCCATGAATGTTGCAGCTTTATCTGCTTCCCAGAAGCTGTAGGAGGCACCCTCATGTCGGATCTTCAGCGTGGCAGGAAACACCATGTACCACTTCACTTTCAGTTTTTGGCACCCGCTATTATTTCATTAAAAGCCATCCTTTTCTTCCCGATCCGAGGGGAGTGGTCTTGCGATAAGTAAAGCCTTGTGCCCTCGTACTGCAGAGCCAAAGCACTTCAGTATGCATTCCATACCTCCTGCCTATCTTGGAAGTTATGGAACCTGAAGATAACTTGGTGAGGGGGTTGGCCTTCCGGCGGTTTAGGTTGAACCGCTCGTTGTGCCCTAATTTATAGCACTCCCCTTTTGTCGATATGCCGAGAAGGCCCAGCAAAGTCCTCGCACAGAGGTCCAGTATATTGTTACCCTCAGGGAGGCCCCTCAAGCGGAAATTGGCTCTCCAGTGGTAATTTTCTTGGTAGTCCATGGCCTCCCTGAGGTCTGCGATTTCCTTCTCTAAGGCCATCATCCTCTCCGGCAGGGGCTCCAGAAGCGTCTTCAGCATTTGATATTCGGGTTTCTGCCTCTTCAATTCTCTCCTGCTGCAGGGAAATCTGCCCATCCAGTGCCGCCAGCCGACATTCGATCTTCTCCTCGAGACTCTCCAATCTAGTAGAAAGGGCTCCCAGTAGCTGCTCCTTTACTTCGCGCCTGATCGCAGTCATTTCAGCAGCCGAGATCAATATAGGCTCACCTGCCAAATTCTGAGGGATCGGGGGCTGTTTCTTCAGTTGCTTTGAGCCCGTGCGCTGCGTCGTTCCACCGGCCAACACTACGAATTCGTCCATCCTGCGGCACGGTAGTCCTTTATATGTTAATTTGTCGTGGGTGATATTAAATTTTTAGATTTAAGGCATTTTGTTTGAACCGGAGGACGGAGCTCGACACAAACACGTCTCTACGCCATGCAGTGGTCACGTGACCCCAAAATAGTCTGTTTAGAGATGGCCTTGCCCTGGCACTGGGAGGCAAAGGCCACAAAGAGTTGGTTCAACTTTCGAACCTCCTTAGTACGGGAGGTACAGTACCTCAAAATCCGATGCACATCCAAGGTGTGCAAAAGATATTCCCCCCATTGGAATGCTGAGGAAAATAGACTGGCAGTTGAGTCTCGTCTCCGAAACCACTTTCAGAAGAAAAGAAGGATGCTCTATGGACTTACAGAGCGTTATCAAAAAAAACTTCCAAACTATATTCTGGACTGCTTCACCCAGACCATTCCTAGCTCCTATGCCCTAAGAAGCAACAACATCATCCTGTTCAAATTGCCCAAATTCAACACCCGGCTAGGGAGGGCAGCAATCAGCTATTCTCTAGCTATAGCGTGGAACACCCTACAAAAATCCCTAAAACTGTCCAATATTATACCAATTGATTCCTTTAAACAGCGTTGTACAGTTTTCTTCACAGAGAAATGTAGTTGCTACCACTAGAGCTAGCTTTGTCATCTTACAATCTCCCTCCCAAAAATTCTCCATATATGGCATAATCTTTGTTCTTCAGTTCTCCCTCCCAGGCAGATACCCCATCTTATGGCACCCGGTAATACCTTCCACCATCCTAGTATTACATTATGCTGTGTGTTTGCCATGGCCCCTCCACTGGGATATGTATACACTGTATATACTGTAAATATTAGCTTAACTTTCCTATAACCCATTTTATCATGTGAATTTTGCTGTACATCACTGTTTATAAATGTTTTTTTTTTTCCCTGTATGTATAACTGTTTATATAAGTGTATTGCTGTATCTGTTGTGTATCAACTGTTGAACCTTGACCTTAGTGGCTGTGGAAATGGCCTACCTAGACTTTAGCAAGGCATTTGACACAGTCCCACACAAAAGATTAATATACAAGTTAGCCAGCCTGGGAGTGGGTCCCAAGATGACAGCTTGAGTAAAGAACTGGCTGGAGAATAGGACACAGAGAGTAATAGTAAATGAAGTCCACTCTGAAAAAAGGGGGGTTAGTAGTGGGGTACTGCAGGGTTCAGTATTAGGACCGGTCCTCTTCAATGTCTTTATAAGTGACATTGCAGAGGGACTGGAAGGAAAAGTATGTCTCTTTGCAGATGACACAAAGATCTGCAACAGAGTTGATGCACAAGGTGGGGTGGAAAAGGATGAAGGGACCTGGCAAGGTTAGAGGAATGGTCAAATGTATGGCAGCTTAGATTCAATGCTAAGAAGTGCAAAGGTAATGCCTGGGAAACAAAAACCCAGGGAAGAGTACACAATGGGGGCAAGATACTAACAACAACAAAATGGAAAGGACCTGGGGTAGTCATATCAGATGACCTAAAGGTGGGCAAGCAATGTGAGAGGGCAGCAAGGAGGGCTGGGGAATACTGGGATGCATAGGAGAGGCATCACCAGTAGAAAACAAGAAGTTATTATCCCTCTGTACAGACAGCTGGTGAGACCACATCTGGAGTACTACGTGCAGTTATGGAGACCCAATCTCCGCAAAGACATAGACAGGATGGAAGCTGCCCAGAGGAGGGCAACTAAAATGGTGCAGGGTCTGCACCGGAAGACATATGAAGAGAGACGTAAGGAGCTTAATATGTATAGCCTCGAGGAAAGGAGGGAGAGGGGGACATGATAGAAACTTTCAAGTACCTCAAGGGAATCAACAAAGTCCAAGAGGTAGCATCTTTCAAAAAAAGAGGTGTGCAAGAACAAGGGGCACAATTTGAAGATAGAAGGGGGGGCTCAGAGGTAATTTAAGGAAGTATTTTTTCACAGAGAGGGTTGTGGATGCATGGAACGGCCTTCCGGAGGAGGTTGTGGAGTCAAAAACAGTGGTGGAATTCAAGCATGCATGGGACAGTCATAAGGCAATTCTAGGGGGTGGGGGTAGGAAGAATTAGGCTGCTGGTTAACTAGGATCTGCAACTTATCCATCAGGTAGGGAAATGGGCAGACTGGTAGGCCAAGCGGTCCTTATCTGCCGTCAAATTCTATGTTTCTATGAGGTCCATCTTGTAAATGAGCCTTGCTCAATGATGCTCGCCTGAATAAATAAAGATTTGATTGATTGATAGTCCTCAGGACTACCCAGTCCTTGTGGAAAATCAAATAAGGCTCTCTGCAAACAAAGACCTGAAGCTCTGAGACCCTTCGAACTGAAGTAATTGCAACCAAAAACAGTGTCTTCCAGGACAGGATGCGCATATCACAACTTGCTGCTGGTTCAAAAGGGGACAAAGGAAGTTTCTCCAACATAAAATTAAGATCCCAGGGAGGACAGGAGTTCCGGACTGGAGGTTTGATGTGAAGGATACCCTTCAAGAAAGTTCTGGAAACCTCTAGTTGTGCTAGGGTTTTGCCCTCCACTGGAAGGTGGTAGGCCGACACTGCAGAAAGATGGACCTTAATAGAGGAGTAACTAAGGCCCAACTCAGAAGGATGTAAGAGGTAGTCTAACACCTGGAAGGCCAAGCAAGAAAAAGGGTCCAAGCATTTAGCTGTGGCCCAGATAGAAAATCTCTTCCACTTCAAGGCGTAGGTGATCTGGTAGAGGGTTTTCTGGCTTCCACCAGGACCTGAGCAACCTGAGAGGAAACTCCATAGCGAGAAACTGCTATGTCGGCAGGTGCCACGCATGAAGATGGGGAGACTGAAGACGAGAATGGACCAGGGTGCCCTGCTCCTGAGACAGAAGGTCATGAGATAGTGGCAGAGGGACTGGAGGTTCTAGAACTAGTTGTTGTAACAGTGGGAACCAAATCTGCCGGGACCACAGGGGGGCAATCAAACTCAAGTGGGCCCCTTCTGCCTGAAGTTTCAACAGAACCTTCTGAATGAGAGGAAAGGGAGGAAACACGTATAGAAAATACAGGTTACTCACCTATAACAGGAGTTCTAGGAATGGTATATGTTGTTCATCCACACTGTCTGGCAGGTTCCTTGCCGCTTTAAATCTTGCCGGAAGGTCTTCAAGCTGGCTCCTCCCACCCACCTGGGTGGTAAAACTCTCCGCTCCGCCATGTCAGCAGATCTGGCCGCTGGAAGCTCAGGTTGTGCGTTGAGCCGGGAAGGTCGGGTGGGTCATGTGGATGAACAACATATACCATTCCTAGAACTCCTGTTACAGGTGAGTAACCTGTATTTCTAGGGACATGGATATGTTGTTCATCCACACTGTCTGGCAGACTCCTAGCAGTTCTCCGGGAGGAGGGAGGCAAGGCGCACACCCCCAATACTTACTTGGGAAATAAAGACTGAAGAACAGAGGCCCCAAAACCAGCATCCCGGCGTGACTCAAGGTCGATGTGGTACTGGGTAATAAAGGTGTGTGCTGACTTCCAGGTAGCAGCCCTGCAGATTTCCTGGATAGGGGCGTCCCTGGAAGCAGCCAACGATGCAGCAGTATGGCGGGTAGAATGAGCTCTTATCCCTCTGGGAGGCTCCATGCCCACCAACTTATAGCAGAGATCTATGCAGGAGGTGACCCATCTGCTTATCGTCCGTTTGGCTGCAGGTCTGCCAGGTGTGGCTTCAGCGTAGGTGACAAAACAGCTGGCGACCTCTCCCCAATTTCAGCCATGCGCCCTTATAATAAGCGCATACTCTAGGTCCAAAGTATGGAGTCATATTCGCCTCCCGAGGTGTGATTGGGGTAGAACACCGGCAGAGTCAACACCTGGTTAAGGTGAAACTCCGACACCACCTTCGGAAGGAATTTCGGGTGGGGGCGCAGGACAACCTTGTCCCTGTGGAAGACCAGGTAAGGAGACTCAATGCTAAGCACTTGGAGTTCTCCCATCCTTCTGGCTGACGTGATAGCCACCAAGAAGGCGGTCTTCCACGACAGGTGAGAGAGAGCACACCTGTGCACTGGTTCGAATGGCTTGCCCATGAGCTTTGCCAGTACCAGCAGTAAATCCCACGGAGGTGGGGGTTCCCGCACTGGAGGGGAAATGTGATCAAGGCCTTGAAAAGCACCCGACCACCTTCTCCCTGGCCACCGACTGCTCTCCCGCCGCCTGTAAGCAGAGAGATGGCTGCCAGGTGCACCTTTAGGGTCGCCGACCCAAGCCCTTGACTAGAAAGGGACCATAAATAGTCCAAAATGCTAGCCACAGAACAGGAGGAAGGTCCAAGCCCTGCCTCTGACACCAAATGGAAAATCTCTTCCATTTGAAGGCGTAAGCATTTTCTGGTCGACTCTCCTACGGGACGCCTCAACAACATGGAGGACCTCCGTCGGAAAGACCCAAGGCCTGGAACTCTAGTCGCCAGGAACCAGGCCGCTCAGTGCAGGGATTGAAGGTCCGGATGGAACACCTTCCCTGATTGACTGGAGAGCAGGTCCGGGCGAGCTGGAAGCTGCCTCGGGAGCCTGGAGCTGAGGCTGAGGAGATCTGGGTACCAGAACTGGCGGGGCCAGTCTGGGACTATCAGAATCACCTGCGCCTTGTCCCTCCTCGCCTTGAGAAGCACCTTGTGAATCAAGGGAAATGGGGGAAAGGCGTAAAAGAGGTCTGGTCCAAAGCATCCCCTGCAGCGATCCCTGCTGAGGGGGCGGATGAAACAGCCTCAGCTCATGCCTCTCCCCTGGAGGCAAACAGATCCACCTGAGGCGGCCCCAGTGGGAGAACAGATCTTGTACTACCTCCGGCAGGAGAGACCACCGTGAGATGCAGCCCCTATCCGCTCCAGGGCATCGGCCAGGGTGTTGGAGGCTCCTGCCACATGAATGGCTAGGAGATCCGCCTCCAGGCTGCGCACGAGTGACCAGATGCGGAGAGCTTCCTTGCATAGAAGCATGGAGCGCATCCCGCCCTGGCGGTTAGGTAGGACATGGTCGTGGTATTGTCCGTCTGGACTCGGACCACTTGACCCCGGAGAAACGGAGCAAAGGCGGTGAGAGCTAGGCGGACCGCTCGGAGCTCCAGCAGGTTGATGTGACATCGGGACTCCCGCGGGGACCAGAGGCCTGCACTCGGTGTTCCCCAGATGGGCACCCCAACCCATCAGAGAGGTGTCGGTCGATAGAGAGACCGTTGGCTCGGGGCGGACAAACGGGATGCCCTCCTGCAGATGGGATGGAACGGTCCACCACTGGAGAGCGTTCCACATCTCCTGGGTCACCATCACTAGCTGGTCCAAAGGATCGCAGCGCTGTGACCACTGGCCGCCAGTCCCACTGAAGGGCGCATGTGCCAACGTGCCCAACGGACCACGCTGGTACAGGCCGCCATGAGACCCAGGAGGCGCAGGAAGTCCCAGGCAGGGCGCGATTGCCCAACCAGAAATGATTGGGCAAAGGAGGCAAGAACCTTGGCCCTGTCCGCCGGGAGCCGTGCTCTGGCTCGTAGAGAGTCGAGCTCTGCCCCGATGAACAGGATCACCTGCTTTGGCTCGAGTTCCGATTTGGCCTCGTTGATCAGAAGGCCAACCTGAGAGCAAACCTGGAGGGCCAGATCTCTGGACCGCTCCACCTCCTGTCTGGAGGGGGCTGCTATCATGCCAGTCGCCCAGGTAAGGGTACACCGACCTCGGCGCCGAGGGAATGCTGTCACCACTGCCATGCATTTGGTGAAGACCCTGGGAGCTAGAGATAAGGCCAAGGGCATGGCTTGAATCCGAAGAGGATCCTCCGACCGAAAGCGGAGGAATCTCCCATGCGACAGACGGATAGGGACGTGAAAGAACGCTGCCCTGAAAGTCCAGAGAGCAGAACCACACGCCGTGTTCCAGAGATGGTATTATCTGAGCCAGAGTGACCATTCTGAAGGTTCGAGACCTTAGGAACTTGTTCAGGTCGTGTAGGTCGAGAATCAGGCGCCAGCCCCCCGTCCGTTTCGGGACCAGGAAATACCTGGACACGAACCCTAGGTCTGAGGGGGGGTCCTCTACCTCCCTTATCACCTCCTTCTGGAGGAGGAGAGCGATGTCGGCTCGACGAGCCACCAGTGAGGCTGGGGACCTCCGCCCCCGAGGGCTACTGCCTCCGGCTGGGCAGGGCCTGCTCAACTCTAGAGGCAGGCCTTTTCCCACCACCCTCCAGAACCCACCTGTCCATGGTAATCAGCGGACCAGGTGGAAAGGAAGTGTCTGAGCTGTCTCTCACGGGGAACCAGGGTGAGGTGAGGATGGGGGCGACACTCCTCAGCCCGTCACTGGGCAGGCTTGGATGAGGGACCGGCCGAGGGACCTCCTGGGCCTTTACCTCCCTGCTTCCTGTTGGAGGAAGCCGAAAGCTTGGGATACCAAGGTCGAGCCTGCTGGCCCTGACGTTGCTGGGCCGGGCGCGCCGCAGGCGCAGAAGGACGAAATGGCTTAGGTTGAGGCTTGCAGCCTTTGTCCTTCTGTGCGGAAGAGACCGAGTCCAAGGTAGCACTGGACTCTCTCGATCCTCTGCAGGTGTCCTTCCACCCTAGGGGTCGAAGAGGTCAGTCCCCAAAAGGGACATCCGCCAACTTGTGATGGGTATCCAGGTAGGTGGATATCCTCAGCCAAGTCTGCCAACGCGACGACTGCGGTCGCCACCGACCTGGCACACATGAATCTCCAATGTCAAGAGCAGTCTGGAGCTGCTGCTTTGCTACTGCCCTGGTCCCGCACCTGCCTGACCGTAGTCTGCAGGTCCGCGGGGAGATGGGGGACAACCTCATCCAGGGAGCCCAACAGGGCATGAGAAAAATGTGCCATGAGGACGGCCGAACTGGCCTGACGAAGGCCGAGGGAGGACGCAGCATAGACTTTTCGCCCGGCATAATCCAATTTCTTGGATTCCTTGTCGGGAGGTTTGTCCACATCCCTGGCGTTCCCGGCGCGCCGGAAAACGCTATCGGTAACCAGCCCCTCCGCAGAGGGGTGTTCCGAAAAACCGGACAGGGAACCAGTAGGGACCGCGTACTTCCTAGCCATTCTGGCCGAAGGCGCAGGGCAGGAAGCAGGACGCTGCCAGAGTTCCAAGGCCAGACCAACAATGGCTTCGGCCACCGGAAAGGCCTCCGTAGGAGAATCCCCTCGGTCCAGAATCTCTGTGAGGGGATATCTGGCCCGTTTAGAAACGGGTTCAAGCTTCATCCTGGTGGACTCCGAGATGAGCCGAAGTAAACCTAGAAAGGACGAAGGGCTATCGTCCACTGACTGTCCTTCTGAGGACTCCAAGTCCATGCGCTTGGAGAAAAGGGAGGAGTCATCTTCGGACCCGGAAGAGTCCTCGAAGAGCTGCCTCGAGCCTGAGCCACCCTCCACCTGCCGAGGTTTATCGGGAGTGAGAGTGACCGACAGCCTATGGGGCAAACCCACGGCTGACCAAGAGTTTTTGGTCGGAGCCCCAACTAACGGCTGTGGAGGCGGAGGTTCCACCATAATCGGTGGGGCAGCTGGAATAGGCCGAACAACCGGCCTGGGAACAGGCTCCTCGACTACGGCGAGAGGTTGTTTCGACCGCCCCGGTGAAGACGACTGGGTCGGCCATTCCCCGCCAAAAGCAGCTGTTGCCACATGAGTTCCTCGACCTTCGGACGCAGCTTGGCGCAAGCCTCCCTTCGTCCGAGGAGGAGGAGGAAGAGGAAGAGCGGCGGCGCCGCTTACCGCGGTGCCGAGACCGAGACCGCCTATGACGGCGGGATCGGCTGGACCGCGAGGAGGTCCGAGACCGAGCATCTCGGCTAGGCCGAGGTCGGTGCGGTGGGGTGCCGAGAATCGGCACTCCCTTCGGCTCGGAAGATTCCACCGACGGCTCCGGAACCGGAGGCACAGCCGAGCCGACGGGATCCTCAACTCCCACCGGGGGAACCGGGGAGAGGGGATTATCAGCTTCTCCAGCCGACAACCCGTCTAACGGGTCGAGAAAAATCTCGACCGCGTCGTCAGGTGTCTCGGTCAACTGGCCTGACGGGACACCGTGAAGCCAGTGGCCGAAGCTGAGGGATCGACCGAAGTCGACTGTTGACCAGGGAAGGGGGATCTTCCCCGCTCCCAAGAGCGTCGACGGTGAGACTTACTTTTGCTCTTTTTCGACAGAGAAAACGGTCCAGAAGAAGATGGACCCTCGCCTTTCGCCGAGAGGGTCAGACAAAGCTCCTTGAAAGAAGCCGAGTACGCAGGGGCTCCGAGAGCGGACAAATGCCGCTGCCGAGGTAGAAGCGGCTCAGCTGCCGCTTCCTTCTTCGAGGGCGATCATCTGCTTGAGCTGATCCGCAGAGCCCGCAGCCGCGGACACCGCCAACCGGGCCTCTTTCGACTTGACCGGTGGAAATCTTTTCTCGGGACGCCCTAGCTGTAAACGGGCAGCACGATCCTCGAGGACGTAGGCCGAAAAGGAAGAGCACAGTTCACAAGCTCATGGGTCGCCTTGCGTCTAAGCAGTAAACGACGGAGTGCGGAATCGTCCGAGACATTTTCTGTCCGCAGGGGCATCTCCGAAAACCGGGAGTCGATTTATCCATCGCAGCTGCGAGGAGAAGAAGACCAGAGTCTTTTGAGAAACTTTTTCGATTTTTTCGAACTCTGAAGAATTAGGAACCAGTCTTAATCGCAGAGCGTTAAGGAGGGAACCTGAGCTTCCAAGCGGTAAGGAAGATCTGGCGTCATGGGGCGGAGCCGAGAGTTTTACCACCCGGGTGGGTGGGAGGAGCCAGCTTGAAGACCTTCCAGCAAGATTTAAAGCGGCAAGGAACCTGCCAGACAGTGTGGATGAACAACATATCCATGTCCCTAGAACCTCCCTGTCCATGAGAGAGACAGTGCGTCTCGCCAAAAAGCACCATGACCGGGAACGAGCGAGCAAAAGCTGGGTAGTTTTGCGTTGAATGGGGAGGCGAACAGCTCTAGGTCTGTCTGACCCCACCGAAGAAACTGGTCTTCGACTACCTCTGCTTTAGTACCCACTCGTGAGCTCTGGCTACTGATCGGTTGAGACTGTCCGCCAGGATGCTGTGCACGCCTGGTACGTGGACTGCTGTCAGAAACAGGCATGCTGAATAGTCCAACACCATAGTCTCTTTGCTTCCCTGCAAAGAGGGTATGACTGGGTACCTCCCTGCTTGCTGAGGTACCAGACAGTCGCCATGTTGTCTGTCTGGACCAGAAGTGTTCTCAGAAGGAGTAACGACTGGAAGGCCTGGAAAGCGTAGAGGACTGCTCTGGTCTCCAGGATGTTGATGTGAAGATGTTGCTCCTGAGGAGACCACGAACCTTGAGTTCTGTGATCCCCCAAATGGGTTCCCCAACCCATATTGGAGGCGTCCAAGGTGAGGGTCTGGGAGGGAGCCAGAGAGTGGAAGGGGGCTCCCACCAACAAGTTGGTGAGGTCCTGCCACCAGAGGAGGTCTTTCTGAAGGCTGTTGAAGATCATGACCAGTTGGTTCATGTCGTCCGATTGTTGATCCCACTGGACTCGAAGAGACCATTGGGTAACCCTCATGTGCAGTCTGGCTGCTGCCATAAGACCCAAAAGGGGGAGCATTGAGTGTGCTGGGGTCCATCGAGCTTTGGCCACCAAAGTGGCCTGAGAAGCCAAGGTCTCGGCTCGATCCAATGGTAAGAGGGCCTTGCTCTGGACTGTATCCAGTACCACTCCAATAAATTGGAGGTGCTGAGAGGGTACTAACTGAAACTTGGGGAGATTGACTGAGATGCCCAGCTGGGCAAACAGATCCAGAGTGAAGGAGAGAGACTCCTTCAGGCTGTCCGGGGATGGGGCTGAAAAGAGCCAGTTGTCCAGGTATAGGAACACATATATGCCCCCGCGGTGGAGAAATGCCGCTACCACCGCTAGGCACTTGGTGAAAACCCAGGGCGCTGAGGACAGGCCAAAGGGAAATGCCTTGAATTGGAAATGCTTCTCCCGGAAGGAGACTCGAAGGAAGCGGCAGTGGGCCGGAAGGATGGGGATATGAAGGTAAGCATCCTGCATATCCAAGGAGCACAGCCATGTGTTTGATGGGAGCAGGGATAGGAGTCCTTGAAGAGTCAGCATGCGGAACTTCTTGTACTCCACAAAGAGGTTGAGCGTGCTGAGATCCAGGATAGGTCGCAGATCCCCTGTCTTTTTTGGGACTAGGAAGAAATGGGAGTAGAATCCCCTTCCAAGTTGATTTGGAAGGACGGGTTCTATGGCCGCTTTTTGTAGCAGGGCCTGCATCTGTTGGTGGACAATGGGGATCTGACCAGATGGGTAAAAGGACCTTCCTGGAGGGTTTGAAAGTGGAATCTCATCTCCAGGAACTCGATAGAGTGACCTCTTTGTATGTGCTGAAGAACCCATACGTCTGCGGTGACGGACTTCCACCCCTCCAGGTGGAGACTGAACCTCCCTTCTACCGGTTCCTCCGAGGGGGATGGAGGGAGCAGGAGGAGGGGAAGCGAGTCAGGACACCGAGGGAAGCAGAGCTTTGGTTCCCGAGGCTGCTTTGGCGAACTAAGCCTGAGGAACTTGGGCTCCAGAGCCAGTGGGCTTCTTTTGCCCTGACTCTTGTTCTGGTTCTTGTTCCATCTTCTCTGGCGAAGAAAGGGCTATTTCTTTTGACCCGTCTGATACATGGAGTGCAAGTCTCTAAGAGACCTACCACTCTCTTGCAGCCCTGTAATAATGTCTTTTGCACCACCGCCAGAGGACAGAACCCCTGAAAGGTGCGTGTAAAAGGGATGACTGAACATCCTGTGCCAAACCTGCGAGGCGCAGTCATGCTAAGTGCCGAAGGCAGATTCCCGAGGCCGTAGCCAGAGCCATGGAGTCCACAGAATCATAAGTGGCCCGGAGTGCATGACGGCAGGAAGATTTATTCATGCGAACCTTGTCCAGCAGTTTAGCCCTGAGGTTTTTTGTCAGGGATGTCCTGAAGGTCCTTCTCCAGTTCTGTGAGAGAGGACTTCTGAAAAGCCACCATGTGGGACACGCAGTTCAGCGACCAGATGGCGTAGGAGGTGGACGAGTAGATCTTCCTACCAAACTGGTCAAGTTGTCTTGAGTCCTTGTCTGGTGGGGAGGGACTCAAGTGCTTAGGTTGAGGCGAACGGTCATGTGCGGCCGTGATGACCATAGAGTCAGCTTTTGGGTGTGAAGTTAGATGAGAGATCCCTTCCGGGGGGAATTAGGTTCTGTCAGCCTTCCTGGAAACAGCCGGGATGGAAGAGGGCTGTTGCCATATTGTGGTAACTAGATCCTCGTGCAGGCCCATCCAAGGGGGGATGGGTAGAGGGTCTGTGGTGGACAAGTCCAAATGTTCAGCCAGCCTTTTTCACTGAGGATCTATCTCCTTGGATGGCCAGCCCCCTGCTGTTTGAATAGTTCTCAAGAGATCCCCAAAAGAAGGGTCCTCCAGGGGGGATTCTTTTGGATAAAGTTCGACCGGTGAACGAGGTTCAGAGAGGTCGATATTGGAATCCTCATCCGAATCCAAGGGCTCCGAACCACTGGGAAAGGAAGGATCCATCCCGGTGTCGCCCACTGGAAGAGAACCTGCAGCATGTCCCAGAGGAACAGGAGGAGGAGGTGGTGCTCTGGGCAGAGGAATTCCTTCAAGCGGCTGGGACAGCCTAAGTTCTGCAAGGAGTTGTGTCCTAGCATCCTGCCACCACACAGGGACAGATTCGCGATCAGGCGATGGTGGTGGAGGAGGAGGCTGGTACCTGGGATACCCGGCCAAGGGCTAGTAAGCAGGATGATGCCAGTAGGGGTACTGGTACCCTGCAAACCTCAAGGGATAACCTAACAGAGGATATCCAGTTTGCGTTGGATATCCAGGCATCGGGTATTCCGGTGTCGGGGGCACCAGGCCCGGCGTCGGATGAGAAGGGTCCGGCGGAGGGCCACCAGGTGGCGGAACATGGGGGTCAGGTCCCGGGAAACCGCCAGAGGGTCCCGCAGGAGGAGCTGAAGACCTGGCCAGGGGAGGTGCTAAAGGGCTGCTGGGTAGCGGCAAGGGATCAGGCATAGGGCCAGAGGGTCCCGAAGGGGGGGTGGGGGCTCCATACCTAAATGATCCCGCTCCGGCAACGGACCCCTAGGAGGAGGGGGATCTGGAGGTGGAAAAGAACCAGGCGAAGGGGGAAGCTCTGGAAGAGACCCCAACGACAGGTCTGGGAATGATCCTGATGGAAGGGAAAGGTCGGAAACGGGTGTCGAATCCCTCGGGGTAGAGACTGGCAGGGATGAAGTATCCCCCACAAGCACACATATCCCGGCGTCGGGGTCCTCAATGGAGCCTGACGGCAGAGTAGATGTGGCTGTGCGGTCAACAGAGGGTCCATCGCCCGGCTTATCAGTCACGACCGGGCTGGCTGCGGAAGAAGGACCGCGGTCAGGCTTATTGGTCTGGGCCAGGCACCCGGCAGCAGGGCCAGAGGGCGACTTATCAGTGGTGCTATGAGTGAGAGAACTGATAAGATACCTCGAGAGAGGCAACCCCCAGCTGCTCACATACCTCGGCAAGAGGGGGAGAAGGAGTCCGGCCCATGAAGCGGGCTGGTGCTATAAGAGTGGTACTCACGGTTCTGGAAGTGGAGGCCTCCCTTGCAGCGGCCAGGCTTCTCTCCGGCGCTTCTCATATCCTTCTTTTTCTTTCTTTTTCTGGGGGGAGACAACAACCTCTCCCTAAGCTCCTGGAGCTCCTTTTCCATAGAAGCCAGCCGTAGGGTCAGAAGGTGGGCCTCGAGAGTCCGTGTGGCCTGGTTGAACCCTTGGCAACTAGCACACTCAGCTGAGTTGTGCTTAGGCCCCAGGCAAAGGAGGCAGCGGGAGTGGTCGTCCCTGTGCGGGATTTGGGCGCCGCACTTGGAGCGCTTCTTCTTAAGACGAGACGACATACACTTGTTCGAAAAATTCGGAGAAAAATATAAAGAATAAGACGAAAATCGTCGAATATGGAGCGGGCGACTGATCACTGTTCTACCACGTCTGTTGAATGAACTGAAGCGACGGTGGGAAAGAACTGGAGGGCAGGCGTGGGACTGTCCCTTTTATAGTCGGGCTGACGTCACGGGGCAGTCCCCGCTGATGAATGCTAGCTACAAGTTTGCCTTTCGAACCTGACGCCACGGGGGGGAGGCAGTCCTATACGTGAAGACCTACTGCAGGAATCCTCTCGAAGTAAGATCTGCCAGCACAGAGGTAATGTGTCTGTCTGCGACGCCGATGACCTGGGTTCGGGAACAGACTCTGGATGTTGGGAGGGCTGGTCAGGAGGAGAAGAACTGAGCGTCCTAGGGACTGCTCTCCTTCTTGGGGGGGTGTTAGTGTGTCCGGCATGCTACAGACCTCCAGCGGAGGCTGGAGGGATCTGCTTTGCTGGCACCATATTGGGGCGGATCGCCACTGCACATCCCCGCCCCCCACAGCACACACAAGTATCGGCCCAGTGTGTAGAAGCCCTGCTCCACCGCCTCCACTGCCAACTATGTTCGATGGGTGGGGTCCCACTCCCATGGCCCCACCTTTGGGGTAAGCCAGGGCATGTTACCGTGACCTTAGGAAGGGGCGCCCGCCCGACGGCCCCGCCCAGGGGGGTAAACCTGGGCATGGGGAGGCGGCAGCGAGCAGGAACGGAGATCCCTGAGGGGATCAGGAGCCAAATAAAATAAACAGCTTTTATTACCAATTTTATAAATGACTCAAGTTATTAAAGATGGCTACCATTAGCAGTTTTTAAAAATCCTTTTCCTCTAGTTTACTTTTTTTTTTTTTTAACTTGACATACTGGATTCATTCAGTGGATGCAGTAGGGGAGTCCTAGCACACATTCCCCCCTCCCCCGGGTTCAGAATACAATTTATCCAAAAGACTTTGATTAACCACAACCACAGAGTGGTTTCACTCCCTTGTGAACCACCTGTTTTACTGCATTTCATCCTCACCCACGGTACGTTGTGTGCCTACCCCCTCCTTCTAAACCTACTTTCTATCTATCCTAATTTGTTTACCCTTCCCTACTTTTCCTAGGGGTTATAACCTTTGTTCAGTAATCAATTGTAAAACCGGAGCCAAATTTTATAAAATCTTTCCATTGCTTTAATGCCTAGGCTGTACTGTATCTCCAGATTAATACAGTCTACAAACACATTTCTCCACAAGATAAAATCCGGCGGGACATCATCCTGAGGAAGCGCGCATGCGCAAAACCGGTCGGGCCTTTTGGAGTGGGTAACACCTACATGGCACCTGGCTGCGTCTTCTGTATTTTGCTTTTGTATTTTTGGCAACGAAGTGCAGGTTTTTCATTTTATGCGGTGGGTGGTGCCCTTACTTTGTGTGTTTAGGGGACCTCATCCTTCCAATGTCTTGTACTACATCTCCTTGCATTTATGAAACCCAAGTTTATTATTTTCTGTAAATGACCATTTGGAAAACTCTGGGATCGGGAAATCCCCAACAAACAAAACTTGGGCTCAAACTGAATTTTTATGCCCGGAATTTTATTTAATGTGTTAATCTCCTTGTCCCATCATGGTTTAATTTTGGAACATTAAACCATCATGTGCATCAAGGTTCTCCCTCTGTGTTTTGCACATACTGCACATCAGTGAAATCCCTGGATTCATCTCGTTAAGCAGATGGGTGTATAATAAATTATGTGTATAATATCAAATTAAATTTGATTAAGTCTGTTATTAATTGTTAAATTTATAAGTGTAATGGCTTCCATCCATTTATTTTCTGGTATATTAAATTGAAATTCTTTCCCCCAAACTTTGTTTTAATTTTGTTTGTTGTGTATCTTGTGCAGAACCCAAACTTTTATAAATTGTTGAAATAATTTTATGAATTTGGTTTTTGTTTGAAATCTAGGATTGTAATGTAGTTAGTTTGGGTTTGTTTAGTCCCTTCCACATCAACTTAACAATGCTGGCTCTAACTCTCGTAATTAAATCCTTTCGTATCTGGAAGATTATATTCATTTTTTAACTGGGCGAAAGTTAAAAAGTTCTCTCCAGTGTATAAATCTCCTATGTCCAAAATGTTATATTTCTCCCATGGGTTGTATTCATCAATTCTATGCCTTAGACTATTTCCTTTAATGTTAATAGAACTGTGCATGTTAGCCCTAATATTTTCTTTCATTTCTTTATGGTATTTGTCCCAAACCGTAAGGGTGAATCTAATACATATATGTTGGTTAGCTTTTAAATTTTTGCTTTTCTATCTGTTTTATACAAATGGTGGTACTGTTTCCCATTAAAAAAAGTAATCTTTCATACTATGTCCACCAAGGAAAGTATTTGGCATAATATTCTGTAGTATGACATAGTATTGCGGACGTCTATATACTCTAAAGTTTCATAAATTCAAACCCCCCTTGTTCTCTTCTTGCCATTAATGTTTGGATTGTAAGGATTGTAAGCCTTGGTCTTTTATTTTACCAAAGAAATTTCTGTATTTTCTCCAGGTTTTTTAATTGTTTACTTGACACTATCATAGGAAGTACTGGAAAATATACCGGACTTTTGGCAGGATACTCGTTTTAACCACTTGGGATCTCCTCATTAGTCATTGGCAAATGTACCCATTTTTCTAAACCTATTTTTATTTTTTTCCTATTAATAATTTCATATTATACTCCATAGCCACATTAATGTTCCTGGTTAGGAAGATGCCCAATTATTTGATTATGACTCTCCTAATGGAGAATTTATTAAATTCTGGGGGGGGGGGGGGCTCAATTACAGTTTAGTATCAGTAGCTCAGATTTCTTCCAATTTATCTTGTAACCCGAATATTCTCCAAAAGATGTTATTATTGCCATAATGCTACTTTAGGGTTTGTTTTATATATGACATTATATCATCTGCATATAGAGACAATTTTAAATTTCTTTCCCCTACCTGAACCCCTTTAATTTCTTCTGTTGCTCGGATTTGGTTAGCTGGAGGGTCTGTTGCGAGGGTAAAAAGTAGTGTGAAGAGGAGGGCATCCCTGCCTGGTTCCTCTAGAAAGTACAACGTTTTCTGAACTCTGCTGGTTTATTATAATTTTTACCAGGAAGTTCTCATACAGCATCTTAATCCAAACTATACATTTTTCCCCCACCCCTGCCAATTCAGGCACCCTAAACAGGTAGTCCCACTCGATACTGTCAAGGGCCGTTCCTGCATCCAATGAAAGCAAAATTGTTTCTGTATCTCTGTTGCCATCAATAACATACAAAACATTTCTAATATTACTAAAGAGGTACTCCAGCCCCAAGTGCTACATTGCGAATTAGAATAAGCATACCCCAATAAATCTCTTACCAAAAAGTAGATTTTTTACATGACTTCATTTGAAAGTTATGGGCTATTTTGTAGCCCTGACTTCACTACCTGCTCAAAAAAGCCAGTTTCAATGAAGAGCTGCTGTATTTTTTTTTTTTTAATGCATTTTTGGAGTGGTCCATTTCTCAAGGGTTGCGGGATGCTGAGTCAGCATGCCTCCAGGCTGCTGATACCATTTGGGGTGCTACTTTACTGAGCCCGTTAGGAAGTCATACTGCTACTAGTATTGTAATGCTGGTAACTTCATTGCTGTTTGTCAGTGTCTGCTTTACAATATGTTTTAATAAGGGCCTTATATGTGATAATTCCTACTAGGGGTGGAAGCACTAGCCCTGGTAAATGATAATTTTAATGTGAGAACAACATAGATGAGCCTAAACTGGCTGCTACTATATCATGCCAGACCTAGTGGCACATTGTATAACTACTTTGTATTGTGTTACTTATATGCTGTATGCTTTAAATACAATACTATACACTAAAGTGCAACAGATACCGAGAAACAACAGATAAAATTATAAATACATACATTACAGAGGTAATATCAAATGTACAAATGCACAATTCCACATACAATGGACAGGGGTGTGTGGGGGCGGAGCCCCCCCAAATGCAGAGGTAATATCAACATCGTTTGATAAATAATACATACATAAAATAAACTGTCCCCACAGACTAAAATAAACTATAAATGTACAAATGCATGATTCCACATACAATGGATGGGCGGGCCGGAGCCCCCCAAATACAGTGGTAATATCAACATCATATAATAAATAAGACAGACAAGCCACACTGTTGTGCAATATGTCCTATGTGCAATATGATGGTATTTTGTTTAGTGGGGGGGGGGCCTCCCCTCCCCCCCTTGGAGCTCTGTAAATAGTACTGCTCGTGAAAAAAACAAGGGGGGACCTGCTGTTAATGTTCTTGTGTGTTGGGTCACTTAGAAATGCTGTGAAATATGCTGGTATTCTGTAAAATGGAGGTAATGTGCAATATGGTGGTATTTTGTTTAGTTGGGGGCTCTGCCTCCCACACCCCCCGTCGGAGCTCTGTAAATAGTATTGCTCATGGGGAAAAAAAAAAAAAGGGTCGCCTAGTCTGTAAATATAACTCCTTGGAAACAAAAATTCAGGTAACATTTGTGCAATAAATTCCATTTGTTTTTGCTGCAAGTACTTTATTTTCATTCCCCATAGCCTGCTATTATTTATGCATTTTACGAGGTATAGTTAATGTATCAGTTTACTAAGCATAGTTCTTTGTTGCTGCCACCTGACGTTGGTGGAGCACGTAAGTACCATATTACAGGCAGCATTTCAGAATTGCACAAGGAAGTTTGGCACGCTAAAGTATTGCCCTGAATTGTAGGTCAAGCAACAGCCTGAAAGGGAGAAAACACTGAGCTGGCTACTGCATATTAGAAACTCACAGTAAGGTTTCAAAACAGCACTACCTCTCCCACCCCAATTTACAGGGAGATGGAATAACCGTTTTAACGTGCTATCCTGAGAAATCACCTCAATTATATGACAGGTGAGAATGATCACAGCCTTTCACCAGATCAGTTATCCAGTCTGCAAACCTCACAGGAATATGCTATGACCCAGCATCCAACAACCCTGGAGAAAAGGACCACATCAAACACGCACAAAACAAATTGATTTGTTAACTTTATTACAAAACCTAAACACACATAGTTTTTAAAGCAATGTTTTTTGAATTGTGCTGCCTGCTTTACTTGTGAAAACCACTGCACTTGATCTTTGAACTCTGGAGAAACAGGTTCTATCAGCTCGCTGACAGGAAGGACTAGACTGAGTTCAGGAGATGACATCATCATCAGCTCTTCACTGAAATTGGCTTTTTTGAACAGGCAGTGAATTTAGGGTTGTAAAATGACTTGCAACTTTTAAGTTACAGATCTCATTTTTGGCATGAGGCTGACTGGGGCTATGCTGATCCAAATTCTAAATTTATTGATGCTAGAAATTTTGACCGTAGTCCCTCTTTAAAACGCCTTCTCGGTTTTACAAAACCTGTGTGGTCATCTTTGATTAGGGTTGGTAATATGTTTTCCAGTTGACCAGCAAGAATTTTAGTGCATATTTTTTGGTCTGAATTAAATAATATTGGGTGGTACAAAGCGCATTGCCTTGGATCCTTACCCTCTTTGGGGAGTAAAATTATTAATACCTCTCTAAATGTTTCCGCCATTTGTTTTTGTTGAATAAAGAAATTAAATAGAGCTGTCAACAATGGTATTATCCCATCACCTAAAATTTTGTAACATTCAGCTGGAAGTCCATTCGAACCCGGGGTCCCCCCCCCGTTTTCATTTTTTGATGGCTTCTTCCACCTCCTCCTTAGCTATTAAGTCATTTAACATTTCTCTCTGTGAATCCAAGACTGGGGGAATTTCAATTTGAAACGAGTTACTGTTACCCATATACATATTGTTTGTTTCTCATGAATACAAAATGGAATAACATTTTTAAAATTCTTTATTAATACTCTGCTCATCTATTACTACCTCATCCTCCCCTAAAATCTCTGATCATTCTTTCAGTTCTCTCTTTTAGAAGTCGGTATGCCACGACTTTCCGTGACTTATCTGCTTGAGCATGGTACTTAGCTCTGGTTTTAAGTATTATTCTTTCTATTTTCCCATTCATCAGCGAGTTCTATTCTCGTTTTAAATTATTTAGGGCTATTAGGTCTCTTTCCTGTCGCTTATGCATGTGTGTCATTTCCACCCTTTTTAAAATACTTTTCTAATTTAGCCACCTTTTTTTTCTCCCCCTTTTGCCTTATACTTGTTTGTGTCCCCTCAGGGATGATTTTAATGAATCCCAAACATTTAATGAGGTATCCTAATTCCAGTTAAAGGCCAAAAAGGTTTCTAGATGTCCTCTTATGTAACTTACAAAATCTTGATTTTTATAGAACTAGCACACATTTCTGACTATAAGAAGCACAGCAGCACACAGACTGTTTATTTATATTGGGTGTGGCCAGAGAACAGGAAGAAAAAATTACTCACTGTAGTAATGTCTCTTCTTAAGGGATCACTCACTAGGTTTACACTTTATGCAGCCATCTCGGCAGACAGTGACACCCCGGAGACAGAACCTATGCACATTTTAGAATTTGGAATGTAGGTTCAAGGTACATCCGAAATCTAATAAATAAATAAATAAATAAACAAATAAACTCTGCATCCATGCTCCACTCTGGCTGGTGCTCAGATCTGTTTCTAAGCCAGAGTGGAGCAACAACTAGTGAAACTAGCTAAAAATGTGACCAATTGGCCCAGTGGCGCTGAGGGTTGAGGCACCTGACGCCACACCTCGCACCACGCTGGCGACCCGGGTTCAGGCGTGAACCTGGGTCGTCAGGAAGAATAAGTTGAGCATCTGGGGACTGCTCTCCTCTCCCAGGAGGGTTCCAGGTGCCACCACTCTGCAGCGGCCCTGGTGACGGCCGGGGAATGCGTCAGAGTGGTGCCAAGAAAGGCAGAGTCACGGCGACATCATTGCGCCTGCACTCCGAGGCCGAAAAATGGAGGAAATTTGGCGTACGGTTTGCGCAGCTTGATAGCTGCTACTTAGCCGGCCTGGATGCGTGTTCGCATGCTGGTGTGGATCCTGGCCTGGCGCGGGACATGGGGAGGTCCCTTCGAGGGTACAGCTGCATATCAGTTGCTACTAACTCCCTCTGGGGTCGGCGGCGGGGGTGGAGCGGTGGCTAGAAAATTGGCAGGTCAGTGGCTGCAGGAGGCTAAAATAAGAGTAAGATAAAAAAAAAAAAAAAATGTGACCAAAACAATTTTGAAAAATTTTCCACAGAATTTTTAAAACACCAGACTGCAGCAGACTTGTGAAAACTTATCATATAAACCATAACAAAACTTATCATATAAAACTATAACAAGCTTATAATTCTAACTGCAATTGTTTGGGAGTACCATTCAGAGATATGTCACAATCTCTCATCCCTTACAGTACTTATTGCCCTTAAAACTGGTCACTTATAAGTGTCTTGTCACCACTCCAGTGGTCTGGGAGCTTAGACTTTCCCTTATCCTCTCGGTGTGCTCTGAATCTCCTTCTGCACTGTAAATGGTAGAAGAATTCTCTCCCCTTCCTCTCCTTCACTGGGAAGTGCTTTGGCATACAGTTTGTTCAGAAGGTGCTACAGTGCATTAAATCCAGTCCTTATCCTACTCTACGCTGGGAGTTTATATTTGTAATTAAAATGTTATTGAAGCATTTTAATAACAGTATCTGACAGGACCACTGGGTTTACAAGACAAAACCTGGACGAGGCAAGCCCCTTGCAAATACAACTCTAGATATCAGTCTCACGCCTGTAGCTTTGGGAACATGACTGCCACAGTTTAAGCCGAGTTATCAGTGAGTTTAGAGCTGGGTGGCCCAGAGCCGACTTTCTAAGTTGCCATCCTAGTCTGCAGCTCATGCACGCCCTCTACACTGGATTTAATATTTGGCTGACCTGTCTTGATGAAGTCTGCAGTTGAAATTAGGTTTGCCACCCTTGCATGTGGAAGAAAGGTCTGCCCTTGCAGGGCACCCAGTTCTGCGCCAATGAAGTTCAGAACCTGAACTGGTTCCATTTGTGACTTCTGAAGATTTATGAGAAAGCCCAGGTCCTCTAATGTGCTTTATGTCAGCTGAAGGACTCTGCTTCCTGCTGTGTTTTTCCTGAGACCAACCAGCTGTCCAGGTAGGGAAAAACCAGCACACCTTGCCTTCTCAGATGTGCTGCCTCCACAGCTAGGCACTTTGTGAAAACCCTTGGTGCTGAGGTGAGGCCGAGAGGAAGGGCTATGAACTGGTATTGGCAGTTTCCTAGCCTGAATCTAAGGTACTTTCTGTAAGTGAGTCTGATTGGGATGTGAAAGCAGACATTTTTCAAAACTAGTGACTCCAGCCAGTCTCCCACCTGCAAATATGGCATCACTGAGCCCAGTGTGAGCATTCTGAATCATCTTTCTTTCTTTCTGTGTTTGTTCAGATAGCATCGAAAATGGGTCACCACTCCCAATTTTTCTTGTGGGTAAGGAAGTATCTGGAGAAGAGGCCCTTGTCCCATTGTGTAGCAGGCACTCTCTCAAACGCTTGTGCTTGCAGCAATTTCTTCACTTTCAGTTCCGACAGCATTTTTTCTGTTGGTGTGTGAGGTTGAAAAACCTTTGGGTCCAGCAGTTTGGGGAATTTTCTGAACTGCAAGGGCAAACCCTGGCTCACTACTTCCAGGACCCACTTCTCTGCGGTAATCCTCGATCACTCTTGAGAGTAGTGAGCCAACCTTCCTCCCACCGCCAGTGGATGGGTGACCTGGGCACAGTTGTCAGGGGTTTTGTTTTTGCTGGGACTTATGGACTGGAGTTGCAGCTGTACAACTGCTGCCCCTTCTCCCCTGCCCCTACAGTAGCCTCTTTGAGGTTGGACAGTCATAGGCAACATAAGGTTGGTAGTTGACCCAACACATCTACCTCCCCTTCATAAGGTCTGTATGAAGTGAAGGTCTCTTCTGCAGTACTGCTCTTCATGTAAGCTTCTGTTCTGTCACCAAATAGTGAGCTTCTCTCAAAGGGAGAAATCCAGAGCTTTTGTCTATGCGTCCTGGGAGGTTTGTGGTTCTAAGCCAGGTAAACCTCCACAGGGACTCTGCATGGATCAGGACCCTTGAAGCAGTGTCATCTGTGTGCACTGCCAAATGGAACTGGCACTTTGTAGCATTAAACTGCTGACCTACCTGTATCAGTCATATCTTGTGCTAAGTCACCAGTTGCTTTTTTGCTCAGTGCCAGTATGGAGTTCCACAGTGCTTTCTGGTACTGAGCTGTGTATGCCAGACGAGCTGTCATATGCACTTTTTTGACTATACTAACCAGTGTCCTGGAATCTTTATCAGGAAGTTAATTATTTAACAATTTATAGGCCTCCTGCTGTCATATTCCACCCATGGAGAGAAGCCTGCATCTCTAATCTGATTTACAACCACCTAGTATTTCAAAGGCTGCCTTTTTTGTCTCTGCACATATCCAGTTATTTACTTCCTTATCAACAGAACCGTCACACCCATGTGCAAAACATTTATCAGTTCTACCAAATGTATTTAAGTTTGTTTTTCTGTAGGAACTGCCATGATCTGAAGAAAGGCTCTTTGTAGCCTGAAAACATGCGCTGTATACATTTCTTGTTGGTCTAACTAAAAGTAACCAATTACCCACGTTGTTCATCTTCTCAGGAGGCTGAAAGGAGAGGGGCACTTTGGACTCGTCACATGTAACAGCCTGGACCACCCCTCATGAGCAGGGTGGGAGTACAGGCACTCAACCCCCTGTCTGTCCACGTGATATTTTGTCTCAACTTTATTATCAATGCCAGCAGTTGAGGTGGGTGCTGCCTTGACTTTGCTAGTAGAGCAAACAATGGAGTGCTGTGATCAGCAAATAACTGGGGGTGCTGGTGTGAAAGGGCAGCAAGCCCACACACGAACAGTACAGCAAAGTATACACCAGCACTCTTTGCCTCGTACAAAATGATGTAGGTCAAGTCAAATAATGAATTCAAACGTATTTTATAAATCCAGCCAGACCAGAGGTCACAGGAGATGAGCTACCTGTTTCAGCTGCCGACTTCTGGCACCAGTCTTCATCAGGGGTCATGATGAAGACTTGTGCCTGAGTCGAAGCGCTGGAGCAAGTAGCTCCTTCTCCTGTGACCTCTGGTCTGGTTGTGGATTTATTAAAATACATTTGAATTCATTATTTGACTGGACCTACATCATTTTGTATGAGGTAAAGAGTGCAGGTGTATACTTTGCTGTACTGACTTTGCTAATGACTTTGAGGGATTTATGAATGTGAAGAAGCAATCTTCTTGTGGGTGATAATCCCATCATATCCATGAATTCCACTTCCTCTTCATCCTCCTCAGTTTCATGGGAGGAAATGTTGAGGGTGTTCACTATCTGCCTTACAGAGGAATGATAAAAGAGTCCTTTGAAAGCCTAGGGGGAGAGCCAAAATTTTACTCAGGAGAACCACTTGGTTCCAGGAGTTCTCCTACCTCCTCACCTTCATAATATATTTCAACATCCTCCTCCGCAGGCACTGGAAATGGAACTGGAGCCAGAGGCTGGAGAGGAGGGGCAGGCATATTAAACAAACGGCTCATAGTTTGGAAAGCTTGGAAGAATTGCCATGCCTTTGTTATGTCCTCTGCTGAGGGCATCTCTTTTAAGCCAACTGTGGGTTCCTTTCCTTTTTCAAGAGGAGGTACACAGACATGTTTTCTTTTTTTTTTTTTCCTTACCAGGCACCATTTCTGGTGTCTGCTCAGAGACTTTTTTATTTTTGCTGGATTCAGGGTTCCCCTTTTTAGACACCCTGATTTCTGTACCATCTTTAGAAGCTTTATCTTTTTCTGTCCCCTTTGACAGGAACTGCTGCTTACTTTGAGGGGTTGGACCCTCATCTCAGCCTGTTGGTGACACAGAGGCAGACCAAGAAGCCATAAGAAAAAATTACTTGCCATAGTAATATTCTAACTTCCAGGGGATCCCTCATTATGCTTAAAATATGCAGCAAGCCTGGCTGATGAAGCTGCCCCAGAGCGCATGGAATTGAATTTAGAACGCAGTTCAAATCTCTGCCTTGTGGGTGGTGCAGTGTTCTACAGCATAACGTCGATTCTTCCGGAGCCTAAACCAAAAAAATACGCCCCCCCAGTCTACAAGCCTAGCCAGGCAATATAAAAATATAAGTCCAAACTGCACAACAGGGTGGCCCAAGGCCAAGTATGGCAGAACAAGAGATTTTAGCAAAAGAAAACTGTGAATGTCAACCAGTAATGCTCAGGCAGACAAATATAAAACACAAGTGGTGACTGTAGTTCTGGAAGGGGGGGTAGGGTGGAGATTTAAGCAGAATGAGGTATCCCCTAGAAAAAAACAATATCACTATGTTAAGTAGTTTTTTCTTCAAACCCCAGGAATCCCTCATTATGCTTAACATACGCAGACTACAAAGCAGTACCTTGGGAGGCTGGGTACAGAACCTTCTTGGGGAAAAGGTTCTTGCATCACAGCAGTGCCAAACCTGGCATCTCTTCTGGACTGTATGTCCAGACAATAGAGCTTTGTAAAGGTGTGAACTGTTTTCCACATGTCAGCTTTACAGATTTCCAACAAGGGGACATCTCTGGCTGCTGCCACTGAGGCAGCAGTGCCAGGAGTGGAGTGTGCCCTGAGACCCTGAGGTGGCCATTTGCCAGCTTTGGAGTAGCAGAACTGATTGCAGGAAACTATCCAGCAGGCCATGGTCCGTTTAGAAGCTGGTTTAACCTTTCCCATCTCATCATATGTGAGAAATAGCTGAGAGTTAGACGATCTGTGATCTTCGGTGCACACAATGTAGTAGCCGAGGGACCTTTACACGTCCAGGCTGTGCAGCTTCTGTTCGCCAGAGCTGGACTTCACTGTGAAGAACCCAAGAAGGGTGATGGACCAGTTCAGATGGAACTAGGACACCACCTTGAGAATCTCCTGTTGGTCCTCAGAACTATCTTGTCCCTGTGGAAGATGATACCATTAGGATCAGTGCAGAGGGCCTGCATCTCACCACACCCTTCTGGCTGAAGTGATGGCCATAAGGAAGACTGTCTTCCAAGTGACATCACTTCAAATCTGCAGAGGCCATAGGCTCAAAAAAGGGCTCCATGAGCTTATCTATACAGGTGACCAAGTCCCAGGGAGGGACAGATTCTCTCATCAGTGGATACATATGCAGGAGACCTTTGAGAAATCTCTTGAAAATAGGTGAGAGGCCACTGTTTTCTGCTTACCTACTGATACAGAGGCAGAAATAGCAGCCAGGTGAAGCTTTAAGGTAGCAGGTCTGAATCCTAGGGCCTGAAGGTGTAACAAATAGTCCAGCAGTGAAGGCAGATCTACTTGAAGAGGGTTGATCTGCAGGGGGGGCACACCAAAGGGAAAGTCTTTTCCACTTAAAGGCATACGTTTTCCTAGTGGCAAGTTTCCTGGAGACCTTAAGGACTATGAGGACCTGGGTCTGAGAAGTGAAAACTAAAGTACTCCCAACTCCTCAAGAACCAAGCTTTGAGGTACAAAGACTTGAGGTTCGGATATGTCACTCTGCCCTGAAATTTGGTCAGCAGGCTATGTCTCAGGGGGAGCTAGATGGGCTTCCTGGTGGATAGGGTCAGGAGCAAGGAGTACCAAGGTTGCCTGGCCCAGTCTGTAGCTACCAGGATCATGGATGCAGGCTGGCTCCTCAGCTTCAGTAGCACTCAAAAGAGGAGAGGAAATGGAGGGAAGGCATACAGAAACTTTCCTGTCCAGTCCAGGAACAGAGCTCCCATGGGGACTGTATCCACTGCTGGAGGCCTGCAACAGTAGAGTGGAAGCTGGAAACTGTCCCTGGATGCAAACAGGTCTATCTCTGGTGTGTCCCATCTTCTGAAGACAGTGGCCAACACCTGCCTGTTGAGGGTCCACTCGTGGTGTCTCTGACAGATCCTGCTGAGGGAATCTGACAGAACACTGTCCTTCCCTGGGAGGCGATTTCTGAGAGGTGGACCTCTAGTGAGTTAGCCAGACTCCAGAGTTTCATGGCTTCTGTATACAGCTTTGAGGACCTTGTTCCCCCTTGCTTGTTTGTATAATACATAGTGGTGGTGTCTGTTCTGACCTGGACAAACTGACCCTTGACTTGTGGTGTAAACGCCTGGAGAGTCGGGACCACTGCTCTTAGCTCCAGCAGGTTTATATCCCCCCTGGACTCCCGAGGACCCCAGACACCATTTACTGTTAGGTCCCCCAGGTGGGCACCCCAGCCCAGCATGGAGGCATCTGTTGTCAGGATAGCTGTGGGAGCTTGTACCTGAAATAGTACATGCTCCCTGAGGTTGTCTGTTTCTTTCCACCCATGTCTAGAGCCTACAGCAGCGTCTTTTGTGACTGGTACTAGCCTGAAAAGAGGGTGTTGCTTTTGTGACCAATGGGACCTTAAGTGGAACTGGATGTCCCCAATTTGAAACCTTGCACCTGGCCCTACTGCTGTAGTGTAGGCCATGTGTCCCACAAGCTGGAGGAAAGTGTCTTGCTGGCCTGGACTGCCCTAGGATAAAGGAATCTGCCAGCCCTATAAGGTTCACTACCCTTTCCTGGGGCAGGAATGCTTTGCTCTGCCAGGAATACAGTTCTGCTCCTATTAACTCCAGTAGTTGTACTGGCTTTGTTTGTGACTTTTGCACAATGATGAGGAAGCCTAGTCCCTCTAGTGCTCCATGTGATGTGGAGGGAATCCTTGACCTGCTGATGGGACTTCTTGACTATTAGCCAGTCATCTAGGTAAGGAAAACCTACTACAGTAAATTTTTTTTTTTTTTTTTTTTAAAGCCTGTAGGTCCTGTCTCCTTTTTGGGTCTGTCAGTCATGCCAAACACTAAAGACACTGAAAAAAATGTTACTGATTCTTAAAGTTAAATCTGTCAACAAAAACGCAATCCAGTTCCTTAGACTGAACTGCTAACGTAACTTACTTCAGAAGACACACATTTAGTAACTGACATCTCAGTTCCCTAAGAAAAAGGGAACCAAGCAGGATTAAGTAAAAAAAAAAAAAAAAAACGCAAAAGCAGTTACACAGAAAAACCCTAAAACTTTAAACACACAATAATCTCGGCTCCCTGAAGGCAGGAACTGCACTGAAAAGCGGCCTTCTCCGGTTCCTGGGAACCCATATGCAACCGAGAAAGAACCACTAAAACAATAATAATTCATAAATAAGTCTCTAACTAATGCAGAGTTATTGGGAAGTAACTAAAATAATAAATACAAAATCACACATACCCCCATAATGCAAAGCATCATGGGTTGTATATGCAAATCACCACAAAATGTTATGCTGGGTTAAACTTTAAGCAGAATGCATGGTGCCAAAAGGGCTCTCACACAGTCTGCAAAGCGTGCCAACAGAAGGCACAGACACGTGTTTCGTCCTACCAGGACTCATCAGTATGCCTCATCTGTGTAACATCCCAGTGGAATGAACCAGCTACCCTAAGTTGCTCTATCGGGTTTGGGTTGTGGTGAGCACAATAAAAACAAAAAACAAGCTAAAAGACAAACAACCTTAGTGCATATGCACTGAGGCAAGGGTTACCCCAAAGGGCATTGGCCGGGAAGCCAAGTTTCAAAGAAATACAAAATCGCACATACACCCTTTGCAAACTGTGAGAGGCCTTTCGGCGCCATGCATTTCTGCTTAAAGTTGAACCCACCATAACATTTTGTGGTGATTTGCATATACAGCACATGATGCTTTGCATTATGGGGGTATGTGTGATTTTGTATTTCTTTGAAACTTGGCTTCCTGGCCAATGCCCTTTGGGGTAACACTTGCCTCAGTGCTTATGCACTAAGGTTCTTTGTCTTTCAGCTTGTTTTTGGTTTTTATTGGGCTCACCACAACCCAAATCTGATAGACCAACTTAGGGTAGCTGGTTCATTCCACTGGGGTAACATACAGATGAGGCACACTGATGAGTCCTGGTAGGACAAAACATGTGTCTGTGTCTTGTGCTGGCACCCTTTGCAGACTGTGTGAGAGGCCTTTTGCCACCATGCATTTCTGCTTAAAACTGAACCCAGCATAACATTTTGTGGTGATTTGCATATACAGCCTATGATTAAGGCAGAATTATTTATACAATTTTTTTTAACAACATTTCATGGTGCCTGCACAGTGAAAATGCAGTATTTCAATTTACAAATAAGTCATTGTAAATGTAAAAAAGTAACATTTTAATTGCTTTTATTAAGGAAAAAAGAATAAACAAGCTAGGGTTATTAAAAACAGATTTCAAACACTGAAGCAACATTTTTTTTACTATGCAAAATCTGCTAAATCAGTTCTGCTGCAGCAGTGAATAAACTTTTAAGTTCTCCGTCTTGATGCTGCATCTGTTAACAGTCAGCATGAACCCATAAACGGGAAAATGAGCGCTCCCCATTAGCTCTGTGTACTGAGACAAACAGACAACTCAGGGCAATATTATTTAAATTCAGGAATCTGTCCTTACAAGAGATCCAGAACTGTACAATATCTTTTTCGCCATTGCAGAGTTGACTGCACTGAACATCCGTTATGTAAGATCGCAGTTCACCTCTTGCTCGCAGGTTCTCTTCGAATGTCAGGATACTGAAGCATATCTCCTCCTCAGATGCTGCCATGGTAGAAGGGCAGGTGGGGTCAAATAGGCGGACAGCAGCAAAGAATTTAGCAGCAGACTAATGAAAGCTGCCCGTCCCTGACATGTAGTTTTGAATTTTTAGGGCACACGCAGACATTGTGTTTTAGTGGTAGGATATGCAGTGCTTTCTGCTTTAACTTCTAAAAAAGTGGCAAAGTCCAGCAAATCATCAAAATCGAGGTGAGACTTGATCTCGTCACCTTCATATTTCTGCAGCATCTGCACCGGGGCACAGACAGCTACTTCATTAATTTCAAAAATCACAGATTGAGCTGATGCTAAATTGACAACTTCTGAACAAGCAGTGCTTTCGTCTTGAAAAAATTCAACATATTCATCTATGTGCTCTGAATGATAAAAAAAAAAACAAAAAAAAAAGCATGAAACCAGGAGTTCTAGCGTGTATCTACGGGCATTGGGGGTAATGCAGAAGACACCTTTTGCTGCGAGGAACTGTTTGAACCTTGCTTTTCGTGCTGAACATGCAGTGAATGCTTTTTTTTTTTTTTTATATAAACACAAACTACAAACTCATTCACCGAAGTGTAATTTTAGCACCAGATGTCACCAAGCAGGTTCAGTAGGTGTGTAGAGCAAGTGACATGTATACCATTCAGCAAAACATGTTTTAAACTGGACTCCCAGCACTTGTTCATATACATGGCATTATCTGTCACAAAAGCAGAAACATTAGTATATGAAATTTTTTTTTTTTTTTATACTTTTTATTTATATATTTTATCAATGTTCTGCACATTACATATCACTGATGAAGTACATACAGATTTGAAATTATACTCGACTGAGGGCGCCACCCCTCTTAATACACACATAGAAATTTGAATAAAAAGTCCGTACTACATCTTTAAGATACATCATCGGGGGGTACACAAAGTTTTACCTTACTTATTAACTGTATTTCACCCTAAAGTCAGCTGTGGCAAAGAGCCCATGAGCTACATGAATATATCTACAAAGGTATAACTCCCTAGCCAATGGCTAGATTATTAAATAAACTCTGTTTCTTATACAAAGAAAGTGAGTAATCATGCTTTATCTCATCTTTGAGTACCTCAAGGCACTAGAACAAAAAAAAAAGATTACGCTCTGTCTTTTCCGACTCAAGTCATTCTGATTAGCAAACCGTCTCCCAGTCATAACATCCGCCTAACGTTAACTTAGAAAGAGGCTTTCTAAGGACTAAATACAAAAATATAACTGCAGCCATCTGGATTTTGATTGGCAAACCAATTTGTAAGCTATAGTCCACTATCAGAAAGTTCACAGCAAATTGTAAATCTTATGAACTTAAAGTTAGTTTGTTCGCTCAGATAATATTCTTACTGTGAACAGGCTGTAATCAGGTTTCAGCAGTAGCTTCTTCTTCCTCCTCTGAGGAGGATCGAGATATACAGACTCTCGAAGGCGACTGGCTGGCACATGTCTCCGGGTCCATTTCAGGGCTTCTTGAGAGTCAGTGAAGATGTAGATCTTCCCCTGGTGCGTGATTCGCAGGCGGGCCAGAAAAATCATGCTGTGCGAGATTCCTGCACCTCGCAGTATTGATCGCACTCCATCAAACCGCTTTTTCTTTTGCTGGGTCGCATAACTAAGATCCGGATATATACTGACCTTCTCCCCCCTCACACAGTAAAGTCCTCTTCTGCCTGGCCAGTGAAAGAAGGAAATCTCTAGTTCCAATTCCATCGAGGACTAGCACAATAGCCCTGGGAACTTCCAGATTTACTTGACGACCCCTTGTTGTGACCTGTAGGCCTTCTGAATAGAGATCTTACGCTCTGCTAGGTGTTGCCCAAATTGTGATTCTAGCCATTCCTGCATAAATAAAGGCAGATGGTCACCCTCTGTTTGCTCTGGTATTCCGATCACTCTCAAATTATTCGCTCTTGCTTGATTCTCCAACATTTCTAGCCTTGCTTGAAGATGGGTGTCCTCTTTCACTAGCTTTGCAGACACTCCGAGAGCTGATTTCGACCCCTTCCCAACTTTCTCCATCTCTGTTTTAATAGTCGAAACATCTGCTTCTAATACAATTACCCTACTGGTCAGGGAATCAAATCGGAACGCCAAACCCTCTACTGAGGAGACTGAACGGTTCATTTTTACTCCCAAACTTTGTAGAGTTTCCTCATGAGATGTCTCAGTTTCAGAAGTAGCAGGGCCTTGAGCTGACCTCGTGGCGAGCAAGGGAACTTTTTGTTTGCTCTTTACTCCCTCCTGGCCGGACCTGTCCTTCCTTGGATTGCCCATAACGATGCTGCCGATCTTCCGCTTGTCAGTCCAGCCATCTTCTATACTTTAGCTGCCTTATAAAGCATAAAATTTTAACTTTTAAATCGTAAATCGCAGAGCTGCTAATCCTTGAGACCGTCTTGCTCGGGCTCCACAGCCCCCACCCCCGTATATGAAATATTAAACTTCTAAAGACAGTTCAAGACAGCTTGTGACACAGTCTTGTAATTGGTAGCCTGTAAAATGATGCAGTCCAACAATATAGGCTCTGATTTGGTTCCAGTGTTAATTTCACCAGCAGCAGAATGGATTGACTGGATTGATGGCACAGCTACAACGTTTTAAAATATATCTGTCCTGTATGTCTGTGGTCTTGTCGCAAATAATTGACACAGACACTGCTTCTGAGACCCTTTTTGTAACGTCTGTGATATGGTAGGAAGAAACTTTTGGCAGATGCTCAGTTCGTAACCACTGCGATATAGGAATGACACCGACAGATTTAATATTCTCCTCGAGGTAATTGTGCAAGGTAGGGTTATCTAGTGTGTGCAAAGGTATTTTAGCAGCTGTAAAAGTTTCCACTAATGAAAAAAGAGCTGCCTTTCTGGTCTCTTCATGAGCTGATTTTGTGCTAAAAAGTTCATGTACCATGACTTGCTTTTCTACAGAAGCAGAGGCTTTAGCGTCCAGCTTTCTTTTTTTTGCCAGGTGGACAGAGGCTTACGGGTGTCTGTCACAGGATGCCTTCCGCTTGTGGTCTACAGCTATACTGCAGGTCGAGCAAAACATGATCTGACCAGAGACATGAAAGGTACCTTTTTTGCACTGTGACGACTTCTGCTTAGCAAGCACATTTCCAGTTTTAGATGCAGGTGAAGGTTTGTTTGGCACAGACATTGTTATAAATCAAGGAGCTCTCAGCAGTGTCCGATGCAGTGTCTGGTTTGCATTCAGTTAGTAGCAGGTGAAACACAGAAACATAGAAGTTGACGGCAGATAAGGACCGCAAGGCCCATCCAGTCTGCCCATTTCTTTTTCTACCTTATGAATGTGCCATCGGCCTTTGCTCTGTCAATGGCCCATCTATTCATACTCATCTGTATTGCTCCCTTATGCTTATCCCATGCCTGTTTAAAGCCATGCACTGTATTCATATCCACCACTTCCTGAGGTAGGCCGTTCCATGCATCCACCACCCTTTCTGTGAAAAAGAACTTCCTCACATTACCCCTTAATCAGCCTCCCTCTAATCTCATGCTGTGTCCTCTTGTCCTGTTATTTTTCTTATATTGAAACATGTTCCGACGTTCACCTTGTTAATGCATTTAAGGTATTTGAATGTTTCGATCGTATCACCTCTCTCCCTCCTTTGCTCTACGGTATACATATTGAGCTCCGTTAATCTGTCCTCATATGTTTTCTGATGCAGTCCCTGCATCATGTTGGTTGCCCTTCTCTGGACTGCCTCAATTTGGTTAATGTCCTTGTGAAGGTGTGGCTTCCAGTACTGCACGCAGTACTCCAGATGGGGCCTAAGAAAAAATTACTCAACATAGTAATGTTGTTTCTTCTAATGGGGTCTTGCTGAATTCAGACATAATGCAGTTAGCCCCAGCACTTGAACTGCCCTGGAGAGGAAAGAGTTAACTCTATGCAGAAGCATAGAACGCTGAGCTCGAGCTCAGTTTTCAAACCTCTATCTGTGGTACTTCCCAGTGTAACCATCAGATTCTTACAAGCACACTAACTAACATACTACAGTATGGAAATTGTTCAACATATAGCCAAAGGGCAAAAAATTCTTTTTGTGCCCAAAAGACTCAAGTCGAGAACCCAAGAAGGAACGGCAGTGACAATATTTTTTTTTTGAACTTAGATTTTTATTGGTTTTTCATTTTTTAACCATTTACAATTGATCTCCTTTACAGGGTATACATAACAGAAATACATTCGTCTTGGAGTTAAAATCATTTTGACAGGACAATATATAAAAGCTCATGACAGAAATTTCCATTATAGCGCTTCTTAAGTTTAAAAGCATCTTCATATTCATTTTTGCAGGCTGGACTGAGTAGAGAGGGTTCTACCACTGGATAGAGAAGGTACCACCCTCTTCGCACTTCAACTGCATCTAAAAAGCTCCGTCAGTCTTCCTTTCTCCTCTCGACTAGTGACTTCCAACCCTTTTCCCTCAGATTCGTCCTCATAAGTTATAGTACACATCTGAAATCTTTCTTTATCTTATAACCTGCCTGCAACCCTTCCACTTCCTATTACCTTTCTCTTCCCTTGATGTAGTTCTAAGGGAAAGGAAGAAAAAAAACCTCCACCTCATCCACGCCTAACCCTCCTTTTAAATTTGCAGAGAGGGAAATGGGGCCTTACAGGGCTCTGTCTGGGGTTTAATAAGAACTAACAGTTCACGGACTGTTTGCATCTGTCATCTGAGTTGGTTGATTGAGGTCAGGCATCTATGGCCTAATGTCTTTTCAGGGCCCTCTACCCAGATATCTACCTAGTTTATTTATCCAGCTCATTTTGTCAGGAACTGGTGAGCACTGCAGTGCCGCTCTTGATCTCCACATATTCATAAAATGGGAGCCATCTTGAGTTAAATTTATCAGTTTGCAACCTTAGTATAGCCAGTAAGGGCTTCCATATTCTTAATATTGATCACATTAGACCACCATTTTGAATATGTCACTTTTTCCATGGAGAGCCACCTTTGTGTGATGGCTTTGGTGGCTGCTGCTATTAGTATAAAAATAAATATCTTTGTGCCTTGGTCTTAACCTCGGAAGTCCCAAGACCACATGAGGAAAATCCGGCAAGTCTTTTTAGTTGCAGTATTTCTTTTATGGCTAAGGTAACCTCTCTCAGAATTCCATCAGCTTCTGACAACTCCAAAATATGATATTGAGAGCCTTTATCCGCATCCCTCCAACACTTATTATTTGAGAAAGCAAACTTAACCAATTATCTGGGATGATAAAGTACCTAACCCAGATTTTCCACCTAAACTCTTCCATACCGGTGAATTAGTAGTTTTATGAACACCCTGCCATATAAGTAACCAATCTTTGTCTGATATCTGACCCTCATATTCTGCCTGCCATTTATTTTCTAGAGCATGAACCTGCAGTGTCCCTGAGCCTTCCTGCAGAGTTGCTGTATGTATAGAAACAAGTTTTTTGAATCTCCTTTTTGGCTCCTCAGATATATGCATTTCAGCGTGGGGCTGGATCACTCTGTATAGCACTCATCCCGACCAGCCTAGTGACAAAGTGTCGGCATTGAAGGTATCTAAAAATCTTTTTGGGGAGTTCAAATTCCTCTTGGAGCTGTGAGAAAGTTTTCACCCTCCTTACACACCATCTGATGTAAATATTGGAGTCCTCTGTCTGACCATCTCTCCAGCAAGCATCTGCTTGTGTTGCTGGAAATTGTGGCAAATACTTCAGTGGGATATACTTCCAAGTAGGAGAAAATATCTCCCACCACTGTCTGACTCTAAGCCAAGTTTTAAGGGTATTTCTAGTCAGATATTACTTGAAGATTTTAAGGTCTGCAACCTTAACTACCCAAGGTAGGTACCTAAGGGGAACCAGGGTGCGCCTCTTTCCTCCATCCTGCACTACATCCTCTCCTTTTCGGGCAACAGCATTTTCAGTACTGGAACTGTCTGGGCCGCTAAATAATATTTTAGCAAGTCTGGCACTCATTCCCCTTTTCTTTTCGCGGTTAGTATGCTCCACTTCTTATGTGGACGACTGCCCAAATAAATCTAGATAGCTTTTTCCTTAGCTCTCATTCCTCCCTATCTATGAGAATGGGTAGTGCCAAGAATAGGAACAAAATCTAGGTAGAATGTTCATCTTGATAGCTTCAACCCTATTCATGAAACTAAGGGGTATGCCCTGCCACCTCTGTAAATCTTCAAATACTTTTTCCTTTAGTATTTGGTGGTTATAAGAATATAATTTGTTAAGGTCTATTGGAATCGTCACTCCCAAATATTTAATTTTGTCCTTAACCCACTTAAAGGGTAAAAGGTTCCTTAGTTCCATACCTGGCGGTCCACCCAGACTCAAACTCTCCGTTTTTTCTACGTTCACCTTGAAACCTGAAATCCGACCAAATCTGTCTAACTACTGGAACAGAGATGACTGGGTCCCCCAAGTACAGCACTGCATCGTCTGCATATAACGAGATCTTACTTTCAATATTGTTTATTAGTATCCCCTTTATATCTGGACTTTGACGGATGGCTTGTTAACGGTTCCATAGTCAACGTATCAACAGAGGAGACAAAGGACACCCTGTTTGTTCCCCTTTTATATCAAATCGTTCTGAGCATAAGCCATTGACTCTAACCTGAGCAGTTGGGTTCTGGTAACACATGCTCACCCACCTAAGAAAATTTCCCCCACCCCATTCTCGACATCACCTCCTGCATATACACCCAGTTCACTCTGTCAAACGCCTTTTCAGCGTCAAGAAAACCGCAACAGGATTTGTATTGCTGGGATATCTGTACGAGACCATGTTCAGGAGTTTCCTAATATTATCCTGCAAATGCCTGTCAGGTATAAATCCTGTTTGATCAGAGTGAACTAGGAGCCTATACATTGCTGCAGTCGGGAGGCCAATATTCGGTTAGGATTTTTAGGTCTTGACTGAGGAGAGATGGGTCTGTAGGAGGAGCACTGAGATCTGGGTTTACCAGGTTTGGGATGACTGTAACCAGGGCTTCTTGCCATGATTTTGGGAGTGACCCTCCTCCAGACTGGCATTATATATCCGCACTAATTTGGGTACTAATAACTTGCTAAATGATTTGTACCAGTCTGCTGGTAATCCGTCCAGTCCCGGCGTCTTCCCAGTTGGAGGTCCTTAATAGCTTTAAAAAGTTTCTTGCTCTGTAATTGTGGCGAAAGTGTCTCCTGTATCTTTACGGAAGGGTAGGCAACTTTATAGAGTCCAGAAAGGCCAAGGTCTCGATCTGACTCTCGTCTCCACCTCTGTTCTGTGTAAAGTTCTTTGTAAAATGCCCTAAACTGCGAGGGCAATCTCTATTGGCTTGACCAAACTTTGTCTATATTCACATTATCCTCATTGCTGAGACATGTCTATCAGCCTGTCTCTTCACGAAGACGGGAAGGCTAACAGTCTCAGGCCCTCCCTCCCGTCCTCATGATATTTTTGATTACAGAACCTAAGAGGCCTTCAGCCTTCCTCCTCCATTTCTTGCAGCTCTTGTCTAGCCTGATTCAAATCCTTTAATTATTTTTTCGACCCTGTATTTTCTTTGTGCCTTGCTTCTAAGTTTGAAATTTTCCCTTAGGGTCTTTTCTTTCCTTTTCATCTGTTTTTCTTGGCTGAGGCATAGCTAATTATTTGTCCTCTTACCACTGCCTTAAGGTGTCCCACCACAACATTGGTGAGCATTCCCTCCAGGTGAGTCCTGTTCCAGGTTTGAAATCGTCTTATCTATAAGTTTTTTAAAGGTTCTTCATTTAACAGGGATACATTTAGTCTCCAAAGGGGAGTTTTGATCTCTTGCCCAAGGTGAGTTTCACGAATGTGGACTATGATCTGAAAGGGTAATAGAATGTATCTTAGATTGTTCGACTATGTGTAAATCAGTTTTGGCGTAAGAAAAAGGTCTATTCGTGAGTATGGTTTTGTGCCCCGAGAAAAAAGTATAGTCTCTTTCCCTACATGTTGTTCTCTCCATATCTACCATACCTGATTCTGACATCAAAGCCTTAAGTTTTCTGCTTGCCATTTTATTAGTGTTTAAATTGCCCGATGAGCGATCCATCTGTGGTGAGATAACTGTGTTAAATCGCCCCCATCAGCACTAGCCCTTGAGGGTAGGCTTGCCACCTTGAAAACTTCTCCTAAAGCCTGGTGTTCCTACATTTGGAGCATATATATTGACTAGGTGTAATGTTTTGTTATGCATTAAACAGGTCACCCTAACAAATCTACCCTGGAACCCTTCTTCTGTTGAATCAATCTTCAAGGGCTGTTATGCCTAATAAGTATCGCTACCCCTCCATTTTTGCTCTTGGGAGTGCAGGCTGCCTCACCTGATCCACCCATCTCCTTCAAAGCTTAAAGTGCTCCATCTGTGAGAGTTGTGTCTCCTGCAGAAAAACCACATCACAACCCAAGAGCTGAAGTTCCGACAGTAACCTAGATCTTTTCACTGGAGAGTTAACTCCTTTTACATTGTATGAAATAATATTCAACGAGACATCTGATATCTGGGGTACATCCATTGTGTGCAGTGGCCCGACCTATTTAGTCCATAGTTCTCCATCCAGCCTGCAATAGCTAAAACTAAACACAAAAAATTCCAAGACTTTAAAACATAAAAGTTGTAGTACAACTTGGTACTAATTCGGTACTATCAGAACGAATAACATTAAAACTATATACATAGTATCGATTGTTGTTCCCAATAGCTTTATGTGAAACCCACGGCAAAGTCCGTGGAGGTCTATTCGACCCAAGTGGTGCCCTGAAGGAGGGCAGGAGGTATAAGTGAGTTCCTATAGGGAGCTCCTGACACCCTTCAAACCCGCTACTTGAGATCGAACTGAAATTTATGAGTTTGGTTTCAAATTCCTTCTAAAAGTTCCTACTCCGCCATCTTTTTTCCCCTAAACTCTGCCCTCCTCCTAACCCTGTCATCTCCTCTTTAGACTCCACCTACTGTTTCGGTCTTCCTTCACTTATTTTCTTCGCTATCCCTGGAAAATTGTTTCATCCCTGCCAATCAGGCAGTATACTAAGTTTCTTATCTGTCCCCTGCCTCTACTTCTAAATCTTCTTGGCCTTCTTTTAGTGTATAGCCCCTTTCTTCTTCATCTCCCTCCCCTTTACCTCCTGGGGCACCTCCTTTTTTAAGGAAACATTATCCCTTTTCCTGATTCCAACTATTTGTTTTTCCCTGTGAACAAAGATGTACCTCCATCCCTATCCCATCCGTCTTTCTATCTCAAACTACTACATCAATCCCTGGCTTTCATTTTGTTGGTTGCTCTTGCCCCCAATGAAGTTGGTTCTATATGTTTTGCCTTTGGTTTTAGTGATCCCTGTTTTTTCTCCCCTTAGCTTGCTTCCTTGGTGTGTCAACCCGCTTAGTGCCCCCCATTCCCTTCCTGTTACTTGCTTATAAGAACCTCTATCTATCTATGTTGTTTCTCTGCCATTATAGTCATTTCTTTCCTTCCAATCTTCTCCTCAACCTCAGCTAAACCCCTCTATCGAGTACTTCTCATCTTGAACTGTGTTCTATCTTACCTTAAGGGGTCTTCAATGTAGTCCAGGGACCCAGCTCCACCAGCGCCATTTTATAATAATGAGAAAACTTATTTATATCTATCAGTCCCAAGTGTCACTTCCATTTTAAGGGGACCTGCCATTTGTTAATCCATGGAAGTCTCAAAGTTTATATACAACGGACCCTCCTTCACTAGGTCTGGTCATTTAGATATATATCCAGTTAGTAAATCCACGCTATTTCCAATCTTTTCATTCAAGTCCTTTGTCTTGACTTCTTTTTCCCCAGCTATGGCAGGTCCTTTGTCTCCTGTAAACGAAGTTTTGTTTTAGTTATCAAGTCCTGAATATCCAAGCGGCCTCATGTGGATAGGAACCTGGATTTGCCCTCTTTCTTCCTCTGAGAGTTCGAGACTCTGGTCCACACCTCTGCTTTCAACTTACTCTCCAGCCTCTGCATTTCTAAGTCAGGATGCTATTTCTAGACTTTGAAGAACTTTGCACTGCTTCCACCAGATCTGAAAAGACTTTGACCCCACTATCAAATGTACTTTAATTCTGGCAGGAATAACATTTGAGCCTTTATGCCTTTCTTGAGCTTTAACTCTCTGATGACCCCTCTGACCATTTGTCTTTCTGACTGTAGTGCCACGAGAAATCCTGGTCAAAAAAGATTTGTGCACCCGTGATCTAAGACCCTTTGTCTCCGCTCTTGTAGTATCCAGTCCTTGCTTTGGAAGAAAAACATTCTAACAATTATGGAACATGGTCTTGCTGTTGGATCCTGGGGTTTGTGCAACTGAGAGATCTGTGAGCCCGATCAATGTCCATCTTAATATCTGGGGAGGGGAGTACTGCATGCAATATATGTAGCACCAAATCAGCTTGTTGAGGGAATCCCACTTCTACTCTTCTGGCACTCTGTGAATTGAAGTTGTTTCTACGAGATCATTTTCAAGATCTTCCAATTTTACGCTTGAGTTTTCTATCTCTCGCAGTAACAGCAAAAGAGCCTCTCTGATCGCTCTTGCGTTTCCGAGATAAGTGGTGAGGTTAGATGCATTTAAAATTACCTTCTTATTTAAAAGTCTGTATCTCTTTCTTAAGGTCTGATAGGGATAGATCGATTCTGAACTGTGAGAGCATTTGCTGTAATGTCCTTTGCATCGCTTCCAATCGACGTTTCTGCAGTATCAGGCTCCCCAGAGGACTCGAGGCTGTGCGCACCGGGCGTGATCGGCCGCCGAATCCTCCACATGTCTTCATCTAGCACTAGTTGCTTTAGTTTTGTAAACTGCTCCCACGATTTGGCGCCTACTTCTGTTGCTTGCCTGCATCTTATTCTCCTAGGAATTGATCGTTCTGCACTAAGGAGTCGCGATTATTTTGAGATTTAGCCTCATTCATCAGCGCGGGAGCGGAGCTGCTGTGTTAGCTTGGTTTCAGGCTATCTGACGCCACCGAACGGCAGTGACAATATTAAGTATATAACACAGAAAAACAACATCCACCCCACCCAAGAGGGAGAGTGCAAAGGTACACCCTGAGGTGCAACACTGTACCTGCCAGCCCTTCCCAAAACCAGGTTCTGAGAGGGGAGGCGGGGAGTCTGAATATAGCAAGACTCAATTAGAAGAAACAACATTACTATGGTAATTTTTCTTTCAAACAACATGAAGTCTTGCTGTATTCAGACATAATGCAGACTATCAAGCAGTCTCTTTGCGGAGGAGGGAATGCAGAACCCACTTGGGAAGAGGTTTGCAGTACTGTTGTGCCAAATCTAGCATCACTCCTAGCCTGGATGTCCAGGGAGTAATGCTTGCTAAAAGTACGTACTGTTTTCCAGGTGGCTGCTTTACAGATCTCTAACAAAGGTATATCTCTGGCCACAGCTAGAGAAGCAGATGTACCCCTAGTCGAATGAGCCCTCAGGCCTGAAGGGGGAGTTCTACCCAACTTGTCATAACAGAACTGTGTACAAGAAACAATCCACCTGGCAATAGTTCTTTTAGTAGCAGGCTTACCTTTCCCCACTTCACCGTAAGTGAGAAAAAATTGAAGACAGTCATTTCTATATGCCTTAGTATGCTCAATGTAGTAGCTAAGGGCCCTCTTAACATCCAGACTGTGTAACCTTCTTTCAACTGAAGAAGAATGGTCAGTGAAAAACACAGGGAGAGATATAGACTGGTTCAGATGAAAATCTGATACCACTTTGGGCAAGAACCTCCTATTGGTTCTTAGGACCACTTTGTCCCTATGGAAGGAGATGAAGTCAGGTTCAACTGACAGAGCCTGTAACTCACTAATCCGCCTGGCAGAAGTAATAGCTACCAGGAACACAGTTTTCCAGGTCAAGTACTTCAATTTGGATGAAGCCAGAGGTTCGAAGGGTGGCTGCATAAGCTGAGCAATAAAGACATTGAGATCCCAAGGCGGAGTGGGCTCCCTAAAGGGAGGGTTAATGTGAACCAGGCCCTTGAAAAATGTTCTGAAAACAGGAAGAGATGCCAGGGAAGAGCCCTTCCCTGCTGAGAGGAATGCAGAGACAGCTGCTAGATGAACCTTCAGAGTGGCAAGCCTAAGGCCTAGGCCATTCAGATGAACTAGACAGTCTAAGGTTGTGGAAATGCCTGCAGGATGCTTTTCTGAGAGCACCAAATACTGAACCTTTTCCATTCTGAGTTGTAGGTTTTTCTAGGGAAAGGTTTCTTGGAGACCTTCAGAATATCCAGAACTCCCTGAAAGAGACGTAGTGCTGCATATTCTTACTCTTCAAGAGCCAGGCCTTGAGATTGAGAGACTGGAGATCGGGGGTATCAGATCTGCCCCGGGAGGAGGACAGGAAATTGTATGTCCTGGGCAGAGACAGGAGACATGACACTGACATGGACAGCAGTAGAGGATACCAAGGCTGTCTGATTCAATCTGGAGCCACCAGTATCACTGTGCAGGGTTGAGTCCTGATCTTGATCAGAACTCTGAACAGCAGAGGGAAGGGAGGGAAGGCATAAAGAAACCTGCCCTTCCAGTCCAAAATGAGAGCATCCTGGGAACCGTCCCCAGAACTGGAGGTCTGCAACAAAACAGAGGAAGCTGATGATTGTCCGGTGCTGCAAAGAGATCTATCTCTGAAGTGCCCCACCTGGAGAAAATGACCTTCAGGATGTGAGGATCCAGGGACCATTAGTGATGTCCCCAGTGAAATTCTGCTCAGAGCATCTGCTAGTACGTTGTCCTTCCCTGGAAGGTGTACTGCTACCAGAGAAGTCTGAAGAGAATAGGCCAGAAACCACAGCTTCATGGCCTCTGTGCACAAGGTCGAGGACCGAGTGCCTCCCTGTTTGTTGACGTACCACATTGTGGTGGTGGTGTCTGTCCTGACTTGGACCACTTTGCCCTTGCCTGAATCAGAGAAGCTCTGCAGGGCTAGGAAAACTGCCCTGAGTTCCAGGAGACTGATATGAAGGCGAGACTCTTGTGGAGACCAGACCCCTTGAGCTGTCAGGGCTCCCAGGTGGGCTCCCCACCCTAGCAGAGAAGCATACGTAGTTAGAACTACTAATGGGACTTGAGGGAGAAATGAAACCCCTTGTCTGAGGTTGTCCTGGTCCAGCCACCACTGGAGAGCTTGGACCAGAGTCTGAGTCATTGGAATCAGTTTGGTAAGTGAATCCTTCTTTTGAGACCAAAAAGACCTTAGATGAAACTGAATATCCCTCATCTGGAACCTTGCTCCCTGCACCACTGCCGTGGAAGCTGCCATGTGGCCCAGGAGCTGGAGGAACTGTCTTGTTGGGTGGGAGACCTGAGGTCGAAAGGAGGAAGAGAGATCCAGCAGGGCCTTCACCCTTGCCAGTGGAAGGAAGGCTTTTGCTTGCACAATGTCCAACTCTATGCCTATAAAGGTGAGAAGTTGAACTGGTTCGAGGACAACCTTTGGAAGACTGAGAAGAAACCCCAAAGAGCTGAGTAGGTCCTGGGTAGTTTGAAGAGCTGACTTGACCTGTTAAGGTGACTGACCCACTAAGAGCCAGTCGTCCACATACGGGAAGATGGTGATACCCTGTCTTCTGAGGTAAGCCACCATTACTGCAAGGCACTTTGTGAACACTCTTGGAGCTGATGTTAGTCCGAATGGCATAGCTCTGAACTGGTAATGGCCTGAAGGCAACTCGAACCTGAGGTATTTTTTGTGGGAGCACCTGATAGGAATATGGAAGTAGGCATCCTTGAGGTCCAGAGATGCTACCCCGTCCCCTGGCCTTAGAGAGGGAAGGATTATTCCCAGAGTTACCATTTTGAATTTGGGCTTTGAAATGTGTTTGTTCAAATACCTTGGGTCTAGGGTGGGTCGCCACTCCCGTTTTCTTTGGGGTAAGGAAGTACCTGGAGTACAGTCCTTTTCCCTTGTGCTGAGTAGGAACCTTCTCTGTAGCTCTGAGAGCTAGAAGACAGGAAACCTCTGCCTCTAGGGCAATGGTTTCTGAGAGTGATGCAGGTGGAAAAGACTTGGCTCTCTTTTTTGGAAAATTTTTTAAAGCCGAGGGCCAGTCCCTGGCTTACTACTTCCAGGACCCACTTGTCTGAGGTCACAGACTTCCAGGCCTTGAAGTAGTAAGCCAGCCTGCCTCCTACTGGAAATGGGGAGTCGACCCGGGCTGACACATCAGGGTGTCTGCGTGGCAGGAGCCTTAGACTGAGAGGAGGAGGAAGCAGCTCTGCTCATCCCCCTCCTGCCCCTCCATCTGAAGAACCCCTCTCTGTGGGAAGTGAGATGAGGCCTAGGCTTGGTAAAAGGGCCTGCCCCTAGACTGCTGCTTGTGCGGAGTGGCTTGCCTTTCTTTGGCCTGTGCACTCCTGTGCGTGGTCCTGTATTCATCCATTTTCTTCATGTAAGCCTCTGTCTGCTCCCCAAACAGAGAGTTACCTGCTACAGAAAAATCCATAGCCTTAGTTTGGGTATCCTGTGAAAGGCTAGTACATCTGAGCCAAGCATGTCTTCTGAGAGACAAAGATGTAGCCATTACTCTAGATGCCACATCACAGGAGTCCACAGCAGCACAAAATTGCACTTTGGATGCCTCAATTCCATCAGCAGCCACCTCCTCCAGCTCCTTGGCTAGCTGGGGAGAGGCCTGTTTAGCCAGTTCCAGAACTGTATCCCATCCGGATTTCTGGTACCTGGCTGTGTAGGCCATACAAGTAGCCTGCATGAGTCCCAAAGAAGATGCCAAATACTGTTTTTGAGCCAGCATCCACTTTCCTGGAGTCCTTATCCGGGGGGGGGGGGTGTGTGAAGCCAAAGGAATGTTAGCCCTGTCACAGGCTGCAGCCTGCAGTACCCCAACATGGCTGCAATGACTATAAAGGAACTCCGCAGCTGAGCCTGATAACAAATACCTCCTGTCCATTCTCTTATCCACAGGCGGTACTGAATTAGGGGTTTGTAAAATTTTGTGTGTCTGCTTCCCCAAGGATTTATGAAGCGAGATAGACAGTCTTTTGGACTCTGGGATGTCCATCATTTCCACAAAATCAGGCTCTTCATCCTCCTCTGCAGCTTCAACCAAGGGAAGCTGCAGGGTTTCTGCCACCTTTTAGTAGAACAAAAAATGTGAAGGGGACTCAGAGAGCCTGGGAGGAGAGACACCTGAGGGCCTGTCTGGGGAGATGTCCGGTTCAATGGGCACATCCAGACCCCCCTGGTCATCATCATCACTGGGATAGTCTTCGTCTCCCTCCCAATCCTCATAATAAACGTCTGCATCATAATCCAGAGGAGACGGATCCGACTGAACCGACCATCTAACCGGCCGTACCGGTTCAGAAGGAACCGGTCTAAGCGACTGAACAATGCTAGCCGCTTTGGCTATTTCGTCCGCGGCTGGAGAGTGCGATACCGGATCCAAACCAGCAGACTGGCGTTCTTTTTGATGGAACCCACCCCTCGGGTCGGCTCTCCTTGCCCAAAGGAGGTACCGCCGTTTAGGCCAGTAGGCATCTCTCAGGTTTGGCCACAACCAACCGGGCTGGCTATCCGACTCTACGGACTTTTCGGCCTCCCTTTCCTTCAGCCTACTCAGTCTTTTGTCTAGAGTGGATTTAGGAATGTTTTTACAGATTTGGAAGTCTGACTTGAGGTGGGCAAACCCCAGACAATAAACACAAATGAGGTGGGGGTCAGCCTTAGCAAAGGCCTCCCCACACTCAGTACAGTGTTGAAACCCAGTGGGTCCGGTTTTCTTCTTGGCTTTCTCAGACACGTCCAACCTAACAAATTACTCTATTACAGCTTTCCAGCCAGGTAATATAATAACCGATCGGTTACAAACTGTGTCACGGGCTTTTTAAAAGAACCGCCAAAAAGTCCAGTTATTTTGAAACCGATCAGTACCGGAACACCACTCTAATCCCAGAAATAAAATTAAACAGAATGGGTCGGTTCCAAACCGGACCGACTGGAAAGAAACCGAAGAAAAGAACAATTTCCAACTTTTTCACAGAAATAAAACAGTCACTACCTATCTACACATTACCTGTACTGTAGACAGAGGCTGGAAATCCAAAAATAACAAAAAACTATATGGTTTAAACCGTATGCTTTACTTTTACCGAACCGAGCAGAGGAATCTCTAGAGCGACTTCACTGTTAGGAGTAAAGAATCTGACGGTTACACTGGGAAGTACCACAGACAGAGGTTTGAAAACCGAGCTCGAGCTCAACATTCTATGCTTCTGCATAGAGTTAACTCTTTCCTCTCTGGGGCAGTTCAAGTGCTGGGGCTAACTGCATTATGTCTGAATACAGCAAGACTTCATGTTGTTTGAACCAGTGTCTTGTAAAGAGGGGATTATTACCTCCCTCTTCCGACTTGTGATACCCCTACTAATACACCCCAACATCCCCCTAGCCTTACCTTCTGCTTTAGTGGTCTGCTTGGATGGTTTCAGGTCATCGGTGATGATGATGCCGGAGTCTCTTTCTTCCTTTGTGACTGCCAGCAACTCCCCTCCCAGCCTATAGGTGGCTTCAGGGTTTCTCTTCCCTATGTGCATGATCTTGCACTTCTTTGCATTAAACCCCAGTTGCCACTCTTTCGACCATTTTTGCTAGTCTATCCAGATCTCTTCTCATTCTGCCCACCCCATCTGGATCATCTACTCTATTGCAGATCTTGGTGTCATCTGCAAACAGACAAACCTTACCCTCCAGTCCATCTGCAATGTCACTGATGAAGACACTGAAGAGGACTGGCCCCAGGACTGATCCCTGAGGTACCCCATTTGTGACTTGCATCTCTTCTGACTGTATACTGTTTACCACCACTCTCTGTTTTCTGCCCATCAACCAGTTTGCCACCCAGTTGACCAACTTCTGACCCACCCGAGCCTACCCAGCTTAATAATCAATCATCTATGTGGAACAGTATTGAAAGCTTTGCTGAAGTCAAGGTAGGTGACATCAACGGCTCCCCCTTGGTCCACCACTCTGGCTACCCAGTCAAAGAAATCTACGACATCAGTTTGACAGGACCTTCTTGTTGTAAACCCATGCTATCTTGGATCCTGTGCTCCTATGGATTCCAGGTGTTGCACTATCCTTTCCTTAAGAAGTGCCTCCATAATCTTGCCCACTACTGAGATAAGACTGGTCTGTAGTTCCCTGCCTCCTCCCTGCTACCACTCTTGTGGAGCGGGATCACATGAGCTCTTCTCCAGTCTTCTGGGATCTCTCCAGTGCTCAGAGACTCACTAAACAGTTCTGATAATGGCTCTACTAGTTCCACCCTTAGCTCCTTTAGCACCCTGGGATGTATGCCATCAGGTCCCATTGCCTTGTCCACTCTGAGCTTATCGAGCTCTTGTAGGACCCTTTCTTTTGTGAAGGGACTAGTGTACACCTCCTTCCCCCGTGTCCATGGTGCTGAGTTGTGGGCCCTGCCCTACCTTCTCTTCAGTAAATACTGAGTAGAAGTATCTATTTAGGATAGATGCTTTTACATGGTCCTCCTCACATGCTCCCTTTATCCCCTCTGATCTTAGCAATAACCACTCTGGACATTCTCCTTTCACTAATTTATCTATAGAAAGTCTTGTCACCTTCTTTTACTGTTTGTACTAGTGTTTCCTCGGGTTGGGCCTTTGCCTGCCTTACTGACTTCCCTGCTTCCCTTAGGGAAGTTTGGTATGCCTCCCTATCTTGATCCTGCTGTGTTCCCTTATGTTTCCTGAAAGCCAGCCTTTTGGCTCTGACCTTTTCTGCTACTGTTTTTGAGAACCAAAGTGGTTTCCTTCTTCATTTGCACTTCCTTTTTTCTCTAACACAGTGCGATGTTGCTTCAAGTATTGCATCCTTAATGCTTGCCCACTTTGCCTGTACCCCCTCACCTGTATTTCTTTTTGCCAGGGCTAGCTTAACTCTGTAGACATCTTATCAAAGTCGGCTCCTCTGAAGTCCCATATTTTTGCCTTGGAATGGGATGATTTAGTTCTAGTGGCCAAACTGAACCATACCATGTGATGGTCACTGGCCCCCAGGTAACCTTCTACTTGGAGATCTGTGATCCTTTCCCTGTTAGTCAGTACTAGATCTAGGATAGCCCTGTTTCTTGTGGGTTGTTGTACAAGTTGTTTGAGAACCTCCCCCTGAAGGGAATCCACCACGTGTCTAGTTCTGGCAGATGTTCCTGCTGGTATGGACCAATCTGTATCTGGCATGTTGAAGTCTCCCATTATCAGAACCTCCTCTTTAGCTGTCATGTTTTGTATATCTTCTAACAGTAATGTGTCTATGTCATCTCCCTGGTCTGGAGGCCTGTACACAACCCCAGTTCGTATGGCTGGTGAAATAGTTGTGATCAGGCATTAATGACATCGTGGACCACAGTCAGAGTTTTAATCTGGATCACGTCTCTGTTTATTGACTGCAAATTGCGAGATCAACAGATACAAAGGCTGTAGATAGCAGAAGAGTTTTAATTAGGAGCCGGTCACTTTTAAAACACAGCACGTTGACAGGTCTCAGTTAACTGACTGCAAATTGACAGTTTAACAGAAAGAAAGAATTTAACTAGCAGAAGTAGCAAGAAGAGTGGTTCAGAGTTGTTAAACAGTTTGTTTTTTATTTTATGAATGGCAGCACGAGAAAAACAGACACAAAACTAAATCAAAATATTATTTTTTTGTACATTTCATGCTATGTTGTAAATAAACGAGAATTACACAGACGACTGCAGGTTTCACAGAAATCGTGAATTCCGTGTGCTCCGCGATTTAATTACTGCCTTACCCATGATGCTTTGCATTTTGGGGGTATGTGTCATTTTGTATTTCTTTGAAACTTGGCTTCCCGGTCAATGTCCTTTGGGGTAACCCTTGCCTCAGTGCTTACGCACTAAGGTTCTCTGTCTCAAATAATAAAACTGAAACTTTAAAATAAATAAACCATAAACGGCCAGAAGTGAGGAGATGACTTTGGGGTGACTGCTCTCTTCAGTGGAGAAATAAATCTGATGTTAGAAAGCTGGGTGGAGTGTGACCACTTAGAAAATGGACTTGGGTTGGGGGGGGAGCATCCTGACTGGCTGAAAGCCATGGGCAGGCATGCATTTATTTTTCAATAGAGCCCACTGAAAAAGAAGTGCCAATTTGGGGTACCTCATTACTTAGGGTATCATTGAGCACCCTGAATTTGCAAACTGACCAGCAGTCATGTTTTTCTCTCGCTTAGTGGGCAGCTTGCCATGCCCCCCACCCCATGTGTCTCAGTTCCGTTTAATAAAGTAAAAAAAAAAAAAAAATTAATAATAATATAAAAATGAAACATAAAACACTGCCTACTGTTACACATTTCCTTCTTTTCTAGACCGCAGCTCCATTATGGTCACACGAATCCCTGATGTTGCTCGATCTTAAAAAGACACAGAAGCTCTAAGTCAAATGGACTGCCTCCTGTCAGATGCAATTATTGCCCCAAATGTAAAACCATAAGAGCGCTGTTCATTTAAAAAAAAAAAAAAAAAGCTGCCACCCAAATGTTTTCTAAAGAAAAGTGCCACACAATGCTACATGTTTAAGTCCATTAAAAAAAAAACCCACAAGATTCAAATAGTTAAGTAGCGGCAGCATGTCATCTGCTCACCACTACTCTAAGACACCATGCTCATCCTGACTGCAGTCCTGCTTCAGCGCAAACAAAACAAGGAATCCTACCTTTTTATAAGGGGGAAAAAAATATTCTCCCCCCACAGAAATCCTATGGCTAATCACCCTCTCAGTGTCCCAGACAATGTTGCAGTCCCGGTCACCACTACAACAAACGGCTACTAGCAAACACTGCTCGGGCCACAGCTTCAAGAATGCTCAGTTTCTGCTCTAACAGTAAGCTCACGTCCCTCTCCGTTATGGTTGCTCCACATTGCAGAACGCTGCTTTCCTGACTCAATCACAGCTGTTACATTTATTTTACTATTTTGCAAGGTGACTGTGTATGTGTGTGTGTTGGGGGGGGCTGGGAATGTAACCATGGCAACCATTTTACTGACATGACAACCAGCTCCAAACCACATCATTCTAACACAGGTGGAGGAAATACTTTATTACAAAAGTTATTTTAAATGAATTTATTAATTTCTTATTGAACATTATTATTTTTTTTAATTTTCACTTTTTTTTTTTTTTTTTTTTTTTATTAACAGTGCCCATTTTCTAAACACAATAATACTTTCCCGGGTGGGCGGTATTGGCCTATACCGGACCTTCCAGGGGCTATAAGGCCCTTCGCTTGTGGCGTCGGGCATCATTATGCCCCTGGGCGGTCCAGTATAGGTCAATACTGCCCACCCTGTCGGGTATTACTGCTTACACAGCAGAGTTTGAGCTTCATTCTAAAGTTCCATAATTGGTATAAAGTTCCAGAGCTCCAGGGCTGCTCATTCTAGGGAAATGACTGCACAATGTGAATATACTGATGGCTTCCTGAGGTTAGAAACATAACACTTAGACTCAGTTCAGCTTGTATTTCACATTATCTCTGTATTTCTCCTCCCAATTACTTACCGCTGCAATCATTTGTATGAAAATAGGATCCTTGCTCTGGAAGAGTTATCCTTTGCTGTTGCTCAGTCCCTGCCTGATATCATAAATACACTGTTTGTGGTATCACAGTGACTCCCCCACAGCACCAGACGGCGATGTCACAGCAGAGACTTATGATTGAACGCTAAGAAAAAAATTACTCACCTTAGTAATGTTGTTTCTTCTAATGGAGACTTGCTATATTATAGACATTAGCAGTTTGTTCCAGCTCTAGAACTGCCCCGGAGTGAAATGGTTAAAACCATTCCAAAATAGAATTTTGGCACGAGAGCAGCTCTATCTGTGTCCTTTCAAACTTGAACTGTCAGATCTTTACGAGCCAAACTCACTAAGGTCTGTGTGGAAGCTGTAACCTACACTAGCCAAATGGCTACCTAAATAATAACAACCATTGATGGTCCCAACACCCAAGACTCAAGTCAGGGGACCAGAAATACTAACACCATTCTAATAATATGAAAATGGAACATAACTATAATAAAACACACACGCGCACACATACACACCCTCAAAGTCCCCAAAGGGACAAAATGCTAACAGGACATAATAGTGCCCACACTAAGTTGCCCGCACCCACCAAGTAGAGGTTCTGGAGAGGGGCAGGTTGGGGAGGTTAAAATATAGCAAGACTCCATTAGAAGAAACAACATTACTAAGGTGAGTAATTTTTCTTCAAACAACATGAAGTCTTGCTATATTATAGACATTAGCAGAATACACAGCAGTACCTCCATGGAGGAGGGCAGAACCTACTTAGGGAATAGGCTCTGAAGAACAGCTGTGCCAAACCGAGCATCTCTCCTGGCCTGGACATCCAGGGAGTAATGCTTGGTAAAGTGTGTACCGTTTTCCAAGTAGCAGCCTGGCAAATCTCTAATAAAGGATATCTCTGGCAGCAGCTAGAGACGCGCTGTACCCCTGGTAGGATGATGCCTCAAACCGGGGAGGCTCTGCCCACTTCTGATGATAAATTGGATACAAGAGACAATCCACCTGGCTATTGATCTCTTAGTGGCAGGTTTGCCTTTCCAACTTCACCATAGGTAAGGAAAAGTTGGAGGATTTGAACCTGTGACCTTTGGTACGCTCTATATAATAACTAAGAGCTCTCTTAACATCCAGGCTGTGCAACCTCCTCTCACCTAAGAGGAGTGATCAGTGAAAAATACTGGAAGGGAGATAGATTGATTAAGATGGAAATCTGAAACCACCTTAGGCAAAACTTCCTATTAGTCCTAAGGACTACCTTATCCCTGTGGAAAGAAATAAAGTCAGTCTCCACTGACAAGGCTTGCAATTCACTTATCGTCTGGCAGAAGTGATAGCCACTAGAAAAACAGTTTTCAAGTTAGGTACTTAAGCTCTGCAGAAGACAGAGGTTCAAAAGGGGTTGCATTAACTGGGCAATGCAAACATTAAGGTCCCAAGCAGGGCCGGTTCCCAAAAGGGAGGATTAGTATGGAGTAACCCCTTAAAAACTTGGAAAACACAGGATGAGAGGAAAGAGGGATGACTCCTTCCTGTTGACAAAGCATATTGCCAAATGACTCCTCAGGGTAGCTGGTCTGAGACCCAAGGAATTAAGATGTACCATGTAGTCTAACAAAAGGGCAATTCAGCAGATTCTGGGAAATATTTTTCCCAGCACACCAAATGGAAAACCTTTTCCATTTAGAACTATAGTAGTCCCCAGTGGAAGGCTTTCTGGAAGCCTTTAGGATCTCAAGAACACCCTGAGAGAGGTGTAAATCAGCAACTCTAACTCCTCAAGAGCCAGGCCTTGAGGTTGAGGGATTTGAGGTCCGATACCAAACCCTTCCCTGGGCACAAGTCAACAGATTGTGATTCCTGGGGAGGCACAGGGAAGATGGACTGTCAGAGACAGAAGGAGTGGGTACCAGGGCTGCCTGGCCCAATCCGGGGCAATCAGAATCACCCTGCAAGGCTGAGATCTGATTTTGACTAGTACTTTGAATAGGAGAGGAAAGGGGGAAAGCATAGAGGAACTTCCCCTCCCAATCCAGAAGAAGGGCACCCAGGGGAACTGAGCCCAGCACTGGAGGCCTGCAACAGAACAGAAGAAGTTTGTGATTGTCTGGGGCTGCAAAAAGATCTATCTGAGGGATGCCCCACCTGGCAAAAACTATCCCCAGCACTTGAGGATCCAGGGACCATTCGTGATGGCCCTGGGAAATCCTGCTGAGGGCATCCGCTAGGACATTGTCCTCCCTGGAAGATGAACTGCTATGAGGGAAGTGTTCAGGAATAGGCCAGAGACCACAACTTCATTGCCTCGGTGCACAAGGCCGAAGACCGAGTGCCCCCCTGTTTGCTGGATGTACCACATTGTTGTGGTGTTGTCTGTTCTGACTTGTATCACCTTGTCGTGGACAGATGCAGAAAAGTTTGAAGAGCTAAAAGACCGCTCTGAGTTCCAGCAAATTGATGTGGAGCAGAGATTCCTGGGGGACCAAACTCCTGAGTGGGAAAGGTCGCCCATGTGGGCTCCCAACCCAGAAGGGAAGCATCTAGTGAGAGTCAAGTCGTAGAAGGGGAAATGAAGGGGACCCCCGCTCTTAAATTGCTCTGATCCTGCCACCACTGGAGAGCTAGGATCAAGGTTCGAGTCACTGAACGAACTTGAAAGGGGTCTCTTCTCTGAGACCAAAAGGTTCTCAAATGAAACTGAATGTCTCTCATCTGAAATCTGGCTCCCTGCACAACAGCTGTGGATGCAGCCATGTGCCCCAGGAGCTGCAGAAAGTGTCTTGCTGGTCGAGACCTGCAGAGTGAAGGAAGAGGCCAGAGCCACTAAATTCCTTACCCTTTCTGGGGAAGAAAGGCTCTGGCTAGCTTTGCCTGGACTGGTTCCAGAACCGACTTTGGTAGGTTTAGCAGAAAACCCAGGGAGGTGAGAAGCTGCTGGGTGACCTGCAGGTGAGATTTTACCTGTTCTGGGGACTGGCCTACAATGAGCCAGTCGTCTAGATAGGGAAAACAGCAATCCTCTGCCTCCTTAAGTGGGCCACTGCCACTGCTAGACACTTTGTGAATACCCTTGGAGCAGAGGTAAGGCCAAAGGGCATTGCTCTGAACTGGTAATGACCTGAGGGCAGTTCGAATCTGAGGTACTTTCGATGGGATCTTCTGATTAGGACATGGAAATAGGCATCCTTGAGGTCCAGGGAGGCTAGCCAGTCCCCTGGCCTTAGGGAAGTAAAATCATTGCCAGAGTTACCATTTTGAACTTTGGTTTCAAAAGATGTTTGTTCAGATATCTGAGATCTAAAATGGGCCGCCATTCTCCTGTCTTTTTGGGGTAAGGAAGTATCTGGAATACAGACCCCTGCCCTGATGCAGGGGAGGAACCCTTTCTACTGCTCTGAGAGCTAACAGGGATGAGACCTCTGTTTCCCAGAGCGAGGGTCTCTGAAGCACTTGCAGGTAGAAAAAGTATGCTTCTCAACTTGGGAAACTTTTTGAAGCTGAGAACCAGACCCTGGCTTACTACTTCCAGAACCCACTTGTCTGAGGTTAAAGAAGCCCAATTCTGACTGAGTAAGCCAGCCTGCCCCTACTGGTACAGGAGATCGGCCCTGGGCACCCCATCAGGGTGCCTGTTTCAGAGGAGCTTTAGGCTGGGGGTGGGAGCAGGTCTGCCCCCCTCGTCTGCCCCTGCCTCTGAAGAAGCCCCTCTGAGCAAAGGCAGAGGAGGCCTGAGTCTGGTAGAAAGGCCTGTGGAAGGCCTACCCCTACCCCTGGGGCATGCCTTTGAGGGAGTGGCTCGCTCCTTAGCCTGGGCACTCTTGTAAGTAGTCCTATATTCATCCATCTTCTTCATGTAATTTCTGTCTGCTCTCCAAACAGAGATTTTCCACCACAGGAAAATCCATAGCCTTAGTCTGGGTATCCTGTGACAAACTAGTACACCTGAGCCAGGCCAACCTACGAAAAGCTACAGATGTGGCCATGACCCTAGAGGAAACATCATTAACATCCACAGCAGCATGAAACTGAACCTTAGAGGCTTCAATGCCATCAGCAGCCACCTGCTCTAGTTCACTAGCCAGCTGGCCATGGGCCTGCTTGGCCAATTGCATAACAGTATCCCATCTAGATTTCTGATACCTAGCTACATAAGCCATATAATTTGCTTGCCTGAGTCCCAGAGAGGCTGCCATATACTGTTTTTTTTTTTTTTGCCATGGCATCAATCTTCCTGGAATCCTTGTCAGAGGATGTGAAACAAGGAATATTAGCTTTATCACAGGCAGCAGCCTGAACTACCCTAACATGACTGCATTGCTGAGAAAGGAATTCTGTATCAGGGCCTGACAATGTATACCTTCTGTCCATCTTTTATCTACAGGAGGCACAGAATTAGGAGCTTTTAAAATTTTAATTGTTTGTTTCCTAAAAGACTTATGTAAAGGAATAGACAATCTCCTAGACTCTGGAATATCCATCATTTCTACAAAATCAGGCTCCTTGCTTATCCACAGTCTCTTCTAAAGGAAGCTGGAGGGTTTCAGCAACTTTTATAAAACATAAAATGAGATGGGGACTCAGACAGCATAGGGGGAGATTCTAAAGGTCTGTCTGGGGAGATGTCCGGTTCAATGGGCACACCCAGACCTTCCCAGCCACATTCATACTGTTCATAATCCTACTCCCCCTCCTCTGGTTCATAAAATTCCTCAATATCATAATCCTGAACCACTGGGACCGGACGAACCGACCTTTTACCAGATGATGGTGGTTCGGACGGACGCTTTTGCTATGTCTGCAGCAGTTGGAGAAGGAATTTTGGACTCCAGCCCTGCTGATTTTCTTGTTTTCTTTACTGGAATTGGTTCCTCAGAACCAGCTTTTCTTTTGCCCGAGGAAGTCTGGCCCTGGTCAGAGGGCACTCCCTCTGGTTCGGTTGGCACCGAACCGGGCTGGCCATCCGGGTCAGCGGATTCTTTGGCCTCTCATTCCCCTGGAGCCTGCCCAATCTTTTTCCAGGGTGGCTGCAGGAAATTCTTACATACCTGGCAGTCTGACTGAGGTGGTCAAACCCCAGACAATAAACACATGTGTGTGTGGGTCAGCCTTGTAAAGACTTCCCAAAAACATCACAGTGCTGAAACCCAGTGGGCCAGTTTTTCTTTTGGGTTTCTCAGACAAAATGCCAGCCTAACCAAAAACTTGCCCTTTTAACGGCAGTGCCAGGCAAGACACCCTAACCGTGAGTTCCAACACGTGTCACGGTATTGGAAAACCGTAATAAATCCGCTTTTTAGAACCGATAAGAACCGAACCGCATCTAAAATAGTAACTTTTAGTTTTAAATGAATTTTAAACCCACTGATCGGTTCAAACCAACCGATAACTTACAAGTTCCATACAGACAAAACCTTCATTTACTTACGGTTACTACAGATAGAGCTTGAACCTAACGGTTTTGTGTTAAAATAAAACTATTCTCGTTAAATCCAACCAAGAAAACACTTTTAAACCGAGAAATGAACCGAGCAGAAGGAGAAATCTCCGGAGCGACTGTTCACTGAGGCGGAGTAAAGAATCTGACAGTTCAAGTTTGAAAGGACACAGATAGAGCTGCTCTCGTGCCAAAATTCTATTTTGGAATGGTTTTAACCATTTCACTCCGGGGCAGTTCTAGAGCTGGAACAAACTGCTAATGTCTATAATATAGCAAGACTTCATGTTGTTTGAATACAAAAAGATCATATATTCATAAAATTTCCTCAGTAATAAAGGAGAAGGAGAAATGTATAGCAGATACATGGAATGCAAGCTGAACTGAACCTAGATATATTATGTATTTTAAAGTTTTCGACAGCAGATCTTTAACTGAATTAATCAGTGCAGTTACTGAATACTGTACTGTTATCATGATCTCTAAAAACCATTTAAATTTTTCGCAAACAATGTTCAAAGTGTCATTGACCAGAAAGTTTGGCTTCACAGCTGGGACAGGGCCAAAGCAAATCACTGGCAAAGACTGGTAGGAGACCTTTTGTAGACAACATACGCCTTCTAATAAACATGTTTTTTACCGAAAAAAACAAAAATTATAGTCACAAGGAATAAGGTAACCTTACTTTCTCATCATAGCTAAACGATGATGATGATGACTTGTCTTTCTCAGACTTGTGGTGCTTCTTTTTCTTCAACTTTTTCTTCAACATTTCTTTATTTGAGTCCTTTATTAAGAGACAAGAAACAAACATGTTAAAAGAACTTTAGACAGCATCTATACAGTCTGCAAATAAAACAGCTCCTGTAAGCAGGTTTATACATGAACAGTGCCCTTGGAATTCAATGGTTCCATGGACACAGAACTTGAATATATGTAGTGCAGCAGAATTCTGTCCTCTTCATGAGTTTTTCATTCAGTTATAAGTATTATTATTAGGAAGGCAGCATGCAGCTGGTAGGGAGCTCATTAGGGGCTCCTTACAGAATTACATCATTGTTTACTCAGCTAGCCTAAGGGAAGAATGATTAGGTCATTCGGAACTCTCACAGCAGTATAAGCCACACTGTGTGGACAGCTGCCCTGGGGAGCTTAGAATGCTCAGTTTTTGAGTGAGAAGGTGAGAGTGGCAGAAGGACTGCCAGTGGGCTCTGACAGAGGGCCCAGGATTTCTCACCCTAGGCATTTGTTATTTCCAGCTTCCAGTTGAAGCAGTGGGGACAAGACTACAACAGGATGTCCTGATTCCTACTCCCTGTGAAGTGGAAGGATCTGCCTTATTCTCTGTGGACTCAAGGGGCAATCCCCTGAATGTTCTATGGTGTTTTCAGTTGCCTAGGTAATAGGACCTGAAATAGACTGTTTGGACCAGCTACCCAGAAGAGAGCCCTTCTTTTTCCCTTTTGGTTGTTCCATGCCCAGTGGACGGAACAAGTCTCTGCGAGTACTGTAAGGGAGAGTGACTAGATCTCCACATGTGCTTAGGAGAGTGGATAGTCTGGGGTGCGTGAGCTCATAGATAAGGCTGGATCACACTTGTCAGTGCCCCTAGTCTCACCAGTGTGAGTGAAGAAAGTTAAATTGTGGACCCCAGTGAGTGCAGTTTATTTTCTCTGTGTCACCCCAGTGTTGTGACATGTAAAGTATGGGACCTCTAGCATTTGAATGGCAGAGACTGTCGGCTGGGGCCAAGGGTGGGAGGGCAGGGCTTCCTGGTTCGTAAAGAGCACCAGCGTTTTTACCTGAGCAAGTGGCCAAGCTGCAGGTTAAGGTGTGTGGCTGAGTTTCACATAATTGCACCTATGTCCGAGAAGAGTTCTGAGTGTGTGACTTAGATTCACTAAATAACACTCATGGGAAAAGAGAGAAAGAGATTTGCATGTGCATGGCCCAGTGTCCACAAATGCACTTTTGGGAATTTGGGAGAAAGATGTTTCTGTTTTTGTCCATGAACTGTACTGCATGCAAGAAGAGTTCTTGGATTTGTACCTGTCCAGCCTGGACCAACTCTTGGGGTTCCACTCCGGCTTTATTTGCCATCTGTTGAATAAAGCCATACTGCACAATCCCAGTCACTGTTACGGACATTCCGGTTATTGCTTCTGGTTGTGTGGATTTACTGGGGCCCCCTCAGCTGGTTAGATCAAGCATATTCCTAGCAGCCTCCACTCAGGACCTGGGTTGTGTCATTTACACAGGGTTCAAGTTGTTTGTTTCTGTACCCTCATCCCTCTCTTCCTCTAGAAGATGAGCCAGGTATACAACCTAACGTCAAGGGTGGTACCTACCTTTTAGCGAAGTAAATAGTATGCCAGTATAAGGACACCAGTATTTTCAGATATTTAATGGGGGGTGTGCACACTAGTTAAAGAAGTCGCCTGGGGGTTACACCAATATACAGTTTTTCCAGAATGGCTGGGTCCCATTCCTTTTAACCTGAACTCCCCCCCCATCCTCATCATGTGATGTCATTGCTAACATCACATAACATTTCAGGCAATGACAGGGCTGAATTCTATCACAGAAATGAATAAATTGTGCAGAAGAAGTGAACAAATGCTGTCACAAAAGTCTAGGAGCTCTGCTACAGAAATCAGGACTGAAGTACTGTGGAGAACTGCCTAGTTCAGGACACATAACATTACATTCTTTAATAGATGCCTAAAGATGTTATACTTGTAACTTTCTTTTACAACACTGTACACTTTTTTTTATTTTGTGTTTAGAATTTACATCAAACAGAGGGAAGGATGGCCCTATGAGATACATTAGTTCATGTTGGGGGGTCTTCTGAGCTAAATGTCAGCACTTGCCAATGTAATATCACGGCTTAGACTACATCCACAGGCTTCAACCAGTATTAATAAATTATCCAGGAGATTTATCACTCCTGCAAATATATTTAGCGAGCCTACCAAGATACAGATTTACTAAGTTAGGAAGTATGGCCAAGAAACGTGAAAATAAAAGCTGTGCTTCAGAACTGACTCTGCAGAACAACTGGCAGTTCTAAAATACAGTGACTTGGTAGATCTTCAGCCCTTTGATGACGTAAATGATGGGCAAAGCTTCAGAGGCGTGGGGGGACATCTATGTGCAAGCATTTTGTTATTTAAGTAAACATTCTGAAATAGCACACTTTCATGCTTAGTCTACCGGAATCAATCATGCACACTCTGCACGATCAGTATCGGTGGACTATGTGCAAAAAACCAGAAATTTAAATACCTGTAAATTTTCTTTCTCCGACTGCTGGTTGCAAGGCTCCTTAATCACTGGTATCTTCCCTCCAGGCTTCCTTACAGGGAGGAAGTAGACTTCTGGCATGGGGACACGGGTCCCACCACCAGTGGATTGTGCTAGTCAGTTCCAAAAGTAAGAAAAAAACAGTCCAATCACCAACCCAAACAATCCACGTACAAGTAAAGACTAGAAGCATAACGTCAGGGAACAGCAACAAACATGGGAGCTCAATGGCCAACTATGTACACTGTAACAATATTTTAGAGCGGGGATGCAGCCCTACAACCAGCAGTCAGAAAAAGAAAATTTACAGGTGTTTTAAACTTCGGATTGACCCTTCTTGTGCTGGTGGCAGGGCTTCTTAACCACTGCGATATACAACAGTGGTGAGACTAGTGAACCCCAGGGCGGGAAGTAAGATAGCCAGACTGCTAAGCATCAATGATGGTCTGAGTCTGCTGCATAACCAGCTACACCCAACTTATAGAGCTTCGTAAATGTGTGGAGAGAAGTCCAGGTGGCAGCCCTGCAAATGTCAGCTGGAGAGGCGCCCCTGCTTTCCACCCACAGCCAGAGGTGAGTGAGCCTCTACGGGGATCAGGTAAAAGAACTCTAACCTGTCTATACAAAAGGATGATGGTTGATTGAATCCACCTGGCAAGAGTCCATAGATGCCTTCTGACCAGATGTGAGGACCAAAAGACTTGTAGTTTTGCACAGCAGCTCTGTTCACTTGAGGTACTGCTTTAAAGCACGTCTAGGACCCAGATCATACAATTATTTTTCCTTGTCATTCTTGGGCTTAGGGCAGAAGGGCAGAAAGACAGAAGGACCATTTTTTGACTACAATGGAAGGCGGAAGTCGCCTTTATTAAGTAACCCAGGTCACTGTGTAACACAACTGAGTCCAGATAAAAACAGTGTAAGGCTCTTTGGAAGAGAGTGAACAAATCTCGCAAATTCTTCTAGCTGAAGAAACTGTGATTAGGAAGGGGATCTTCACTGTATGATGGAGAAGGGAGGCTTCCCCAGAGGTTCGAAAGGGGCTTTTGTGCGAGCCTGAGGAACCAGACTGAAGCGCCGTATAGGAACAAAAGACTTTACTGGAAGATGTTTCAAGGTCGCCGCTCTTAAAAATCATCTGTCGTGAGGGTGGGATCCCAATGAGTCTCCAGATTCCACCAGTAGGAGTACGTCCAAGGTAGAGACCTGCACCCATACAGTTGGCAGTTGTAGCCCTTTATTTAAACCATTCTTGAGGAACCGAAGCAGAACTGGTAATGATACAGGCTGATAATCTGTATTCCTGTATAGGAGCCAGAATCAAAACTTCTGGCAAATTCTGCAACACAAATTTTGAAGTTGACTGACATCTGGAGTGTATCATCATCTTGTTAACCTCAAGGGAATATCCTAAGTGTTTTGGAGTCTTCCACTCAACCTCCATGCCAGGGAGGACAGATCGTAGAGATTTGCATGAGGTATAGACCCACTGGTGAAAAAGGTCCCGGCCGACTGGAAATTTTAGTGGTGGATCCACTAACATTTGTATTAGATGCAGGAACCATGGACGGTGGGGTCAGACCAAGATCAGCTCAACGTTGTCCGGTGCTGCCTTGTGTAACACTCTGGTCAGAATGGGAGCGCAGCCAAGAGGGAAGCAGCCAATTCTTGAGCTCTCAGAAACTTTGCTAATTTAATACTAATTTCTCTTTATTTATGAGGTTTTCTCTGCCTAAAATTGGATCTAGTGTGAAGGTGAGGATCTCAGCTATACAAGGGGCAAGTCTCGGGGGTCCAGTGCGCCTGCAACAGACTTTTTCACACCTAAGAGTCAGCAACGTGGCAGCAGGCCTGTCCAGGCCGAGAAAGCAGCAACATCTGCTGACCCACTACCGGGAGAAGTGATCCTTACCACCAGCCAGACAATGCTACAGAAACTGGTGAAAACGGTCCAACATTTGGACCAAATGTTTGATACTTTAAGGCCCCATGTCTCGGCTTTGGAGACACGGATGGATGTGTGCGAGCAAGCGTCACAGAAAGTTGAAGCTACCTGCAATAAAACTGTGGAAGCGGTCACCACACTTATTAAGGAGAATTCTTCACTGCGCCAAAGATTGGAGATAGTCGAGAACCAGGTCCGGGAACGACAGCGGAGGGTTGAAGGCTTATCGGAGGGAGCAGAGGGTGAGGACTGCCTTGAATTTGTACGAACTTTCCTGCCTACCCTATTGGGATTATTGGAGTTGGAGTCACCACTGTCTATAGAGAAATCCTACCAGCTTACACCTCGGCGTGCTGTGGCTTCCTCGACCTTACCTCGAATCTTGATGGTGGTCTGCACAGGTGTTGGAGATAGAGACAGAGCCCTCCAGTTGGCCACGTGCCATTGGGAGCTAAAGTATGGCAACGATGGGATTCAGCTCTCTCCTGATCTCTCCTTCAGTACCCAGCAATGTCAGAAAGCGTTCAACGGGATCCGCAGCCGGCTTAAGCGTTTAAAGATCCCACATCAGCTACTGTTGCTGGCTAAACTTCGCCTTTTATGGAACGGGCGGCAATATTTGTTTAATGACCCGAAGGAGGCTGAAAGACTGATGAGTTGAATCAAGGAAGACTTAACAGCGGAGCCAGAGGGAGAGGGGGCCTCCGATGAGGATTAATCTGCATTCAAGGCCTTCTTCTTTTGTTGATGTATTGTTGACTGGCGACAGTGGAGGTTAATGACTAGTGGGGTTGTTCCCTTGAGGTGGCCCTCTGTTTTGGTTTTTTTCCTATTAATCATGATGGGCGTCTGACACCTTAGGACTCCCCACAGGTAAATGTTGAGCCGTTTGGGGACCCTCTTCTGGAATGCCAAGGTTCTGTGGATTTCATGCATGAGACATGGTTGCTGTAACCACAAATTTAGAGCATTGCGCAATGTATAATTCACTACATAATATACGATAGGGTTTTGCCTGTATCCTACATTATGCTTATTGTCTGTTATTGATAGTATCTACTGTTATGGGTTTTCTGGGAGCTGGGGAGTATTCTTTCTATTATTAGACATAATCCTATAGTTATAACAGGGGAGTCTTGTGACCTTTAGGTCTCGATGGTGATTTGGACTCTGGGATCTTTCCTCTGCAGACTACCCCGGGAGCTTCCATGGCTGTATGCATTTTTGTGTTACTTTTACTGAGAGAACTTTGAGTCTTTTGACTCCTGGTACTTCCCAATGTTGTACCGGGGTCTGAACTGTTCCTTTGTAAGTGTACCTATGAGCCTTCTTGTTTGCTATCCCCCTGCCGATATAATGTTTGTAGGTTTTGGCTTGCAAATGTAATAAAAACATTATGCAAAAAAAAGAAAAGAATGGGAGGAATACTATACACTTCTTGGGGCTTTTATACTTTTTTTTTTTTTTTTAAATAAAAACACTTTGTTTTTCTCTCCTGGTTAGCCAGCCCTTCCTCCACCAGTCCCCCCAGCCCTGTCACTCCAGTGTCCACTGGCACTCACCTCTATTGCTGTTTCTCGAGGTGCCCAGCTGGCCGGGTGTGGTGCCTGCGAGAAACCGGTTTCATTCTGCCGGTCGCCATATTTTCTCCTTTAAATTAAGGTAGTGCACAATGTATACACAACTAGTTCTCCAGTATATAGGGTGCAAGGCCGCTGAAACACTTGACATTTCACTTGGCCATCTTCCAAGCCTCCTCAGAGTGAAACATCAAGATTTTCAGCGGCTTTGTTGCACTACCTATATGCCGGAACTGTATTGTGTGTACATTTTGCACTACCTTCACTAAAAGGACTTTACTACTGTCTTCTGATTGAGTCCTAGTGGTTTCTGCTGCTACGGGTGCTGATTAAACTGTGCTTGTAGACACAGTAGGAAGCATGATGTCATATGAAGGGGGGTACACTTTTTTTTTTTTCTCAACTGTGTATGTGATGTATTGAGAAATACAAAATCACACATACCCCCATAATACAAAGCATCATGGGCTTATATGCAAATCACCACAATACAGCTCATGGTGCTTTGCATTATGGGGGTAAGTGTGATTTTGTATTTCTTTGAAACTTGTCTTCCTGGCCAATGCCCTTTGGTGTAACCCTTGCCTCAGTGCTTGCACGTGGGGGTTCTTTGTCTTTTAATGTATTGAGAGCCTGTTACCAATTTCATACATGTGTTTAGGAGGTGGTGCGAGATTTGTATATAGGTTTTCCGTTATACCCTACTGTCTTTTGTTAAAATTATGTTCCTTTTCCTTTTTACATGACTCTCCTGGTTTGATACCAGTCAGATGTGATGTCTGAATTATCATCAATAAAAATCTGGAATTTAAAAAAAGAAAGGGAATGGGAGGAAAAATGTGTACAAAAGTCCGTGCTACCCTAGGGAGACTGAAGGCATCTCTTGCCAATGCTTGATCATCCCTTTTGAGAGAACAAAACAGCTGGGCTTTGGTATTTTTTCTGCAAAGACATTGACCGGATGGGCCCAAACATCGAGTGAGTAGTTAAAAGGCGCTGTCGTTCGATTTCCATTCTCCTCCTAGATGTCCTTGCGGCTGACTCAGTCCACCGTGGAGTTATCCTTTCCCCAAGATCAAAGCAGCAGAGAGGCTGTAGAGGTGATCCTTCGCCCAACAGAGTAGTTGCAGTGTCTCCTGAAGCATGTGTCTGCTTCTGGTTACCCCCTACCGGCTGATATACACCACTGTGGTCCTGTTGTCTGAAAGAATCAAGACATCCTAGTGGAGAATGGCGTCCTTGAACCTCTGGACAGCTAGGCGTACCACACACATTTTCAGAACATTGACACTGAGGCAGGACTCTAGTAACGACTATTTGACTGAGCCATGAGTTGATTCAGGTGGGCACCTCACCATCTGAAACTGGCATTTGTGGGGATTCTCACCCGCTGTGGGCATCCCACTGTGTGGCCCTTTATGTTCAGCTGCATGGTCCACCAACTGAGGCTCTCCTTCACGTGTTGTGATATCTTCACCTTGCTGTTCTTCCTGTCCCTGTGGTGGGACCACTGTTTGAGGAGAGTCGCTTGAGACAGCCAGATGTGAATCACGACCCATGGCACTGTATCTGCCAGCAACACTGTCCCTATGAGTTGCATGAACAACTGGACTGGTAGCAGACTGGTGTGCTGAAGCTTGTGAAGAAGTTTTTGTAAGTCCAAAAATGTGGCCCGTGGTTGGGAAGACCTCGTCCTGGCAAGTTCTGAAGTCTGCCACCAGATGGACCAGTGTTTATTCTAGTACCAGGGAAGTCTTGTGATGGTTGATGACAAAGCCATGGGAGGTCAGGCACTGGACGACACAGGCAACTGCTTGCTGAACTGAGGTTTGGTACAACACAGCCCCAGCTGCATGGTGGATGGCATCCTCAGAGATGTCTACTGAGAAAGTCAAAAGCGAAGCCCCTGAGCTGCAACTGTTACATACAAACATGAAAACCCCAGCAGAAACAGGCCTCACAGTCTATCGAGTCTGCTCGATTGCGCTGCTAGCCCCTCAACTTGCAGCTGCCCCACCCACCCCTCTCCTCCTCACAAGTACCCCCACTCTGTCTCATCCCCTCTTAAAACCATCTACCGTGCTACAAGCTACTACCTCCTCCAGCACAGTATTTCACTTAACCACCACCCTCTCAATGAAATAATGTCTCCTGACCTCCCTCCTGAATCTTCCCCCCTCCAATCTCATCTGGTGTCCCCCCCATGACCTTCCCTCTTCTAATCTGGAAAATCCTTCATTACTAGCCTTGTTAATACCCTTTAAATATTTAAAGGTTTCAACCATGTCCCCCCATCCCTTCTCTCCTTCAGGGAATACATGTTCAGCTCGCCCATTACTCTGTTTTTAGGTTAGTAAATGAAATCTGTGCTGCAGGGTTTAACGGAGTGTTTCTACTGTGTCTCCCAATCTCCCTGTTTCTGCCCTCTCTAAAATCCTTACCCCAGTGTTCTGACTCCCTCTCGTTTTGGATCTTCCTCTCTGCTGTTGACAAAGGTGCCTACTGGGTCTCTCTCCGATTTGACTCGTACCTCCCCAGCCGTCCCCCTCTCCCTACTAAAGCCCGATTTCTCTTTCGTTTCTCTCTCTGACTCCCCCCTCTCTTTCTGCCCCCTCGGCCAAGTCCCATTGTCTTTCACCAGTATCATCCTCGCTTGTCCCTATTTAACCTGCATCTCTTCCTCCCCAGGTGATTACAGCACCTCCGTGGGCTGGGATCCAGCTTCAAACTGCACTTGCGTTCTCCCCCCCAAAACTTCTTTTTCTAGCTCGGACACCCCAGGGAACTCTCTTGGGCATCCACCTGCTCCTCCAGCTCTACCTCCGGGCCTGAAACTCCTCCTTACTCCTGGCACCAGACCGGCTATCCCCCCGGCTCTGAGCCCCCCCAAGGTGGGGCCGCCCTATCCTCCCAGGGTGCTCCACCTACAATTTGGGCTGGGCTCGGCCCAGGAGAGGAGGGAGTCCGGCCAGTGGAGTGTAGCGAGAGGTAGGTAGTGCTGTCGCCTATCCCCAGGGGTGCAGATTTTTCTGTTTAGGTTTTGCCCTCGCCCCCACCCCCCAGGCGGAGCCACGAGTGTGCAGCGGTGTCAGGGGACATCTGTTGTGGCTCTGCGTCCCTCTTTTGCATGCCCAGAGCAGTGAGTACCTCCAATCTCCACCGGATGCCACTGCAGTGCCGGGCAGCCCTGGACCCCGAGAAAGGAGCAGCCCTCCGGATGCTCGATCCTCTCTCTATCGACCCCGATGGTCCGGGCTTGTTCCTGAACCTAGGTCGCCGGTGTGGCGTGGAGTGTGGCGTCCAGCACCTCAACCGTCAGCACCATCGGACCGGCTCGCACTTGCGGTTTTACTGAGAACAGAACGCCTTTCACTGGGGAGAAGCCACTGCACTAAGCAGTGGGCTCGCTGCCTGCAGACTCTGAGGATGGGCTGACTACCTGCCAGATGCCATCACTGGCATCCCGGGAGTTTGTGTGACCCACCAACTTGCCGAATTCCCCAAGCCGCTCAGACGCTTCATCTACAGGTACAGCCACGCTTGATCTCTGTGAGCTTTTCCCCGCCCCTACCCTTCCTGGACTGTTTTATTTATAGACCTCTGTATGTCATGTGACAAACAGTCCACTTTCCCAACTGCAGGTAACAGTAACTGCCCGCTAAGGGCAACTGCTTATTTCCTGCAGTTAGTATCAAGGCTGTCTAACACTGCGTTTCTCCACCCCACTTTCTCTCCTGCTTTACTTATATTATATATTAGATTATTAATATCCCTGGTCCCAAAGGCTGTCACATACCCAAAGGTGTCACTATAGATATAGAATATTATCGATTCTATCTTGAGATACACATCGCTGCAATAATCCCTACTTGAGGTGAAATAATGGACAGATAAATACTCTTCTTGTGTCTCAGCCTGTCATTAATTCTCTTGTACAGAATAACAATGGGTTTCAGTACAATGCACCATCAGCTTTCTGATTTGGCTGATTTGGGCTTTACTGACTTCACTTACTCTAGTATGCTAGTCTTGCCACTTAAGCACTGTAATCTCACCCCGGCATTACTTCCAAGATTCTTTATCTGCTTGGCAGTGGCATCAGCAGCTACGCGATGGCATCTCCATATTTACGTTATCCCCCTTTGCACAGCACAAGCTACGGTATCTGGTGTTATTAGCTCTCACTCTATCTGGGTATACTGAGTCGAATCCAGGCCTCATGATCAACTAACGGTGCTGGTTACAATACAAAGGGTCTACGTGTTGTCCACCTCAACGTAAGAAGTCTACTTCACAATCATGCTGAACTAGAAGCATGGGTGACCACCTATCAACCAGGTGTTCTCTGTTTGTCAGAGACCTGGCTAAAACAATCTGTCCCCGATACATGCTGCCTGCTACCTAACTACAACCTTCTCAGGCATGATAGACTGCCTCCAAAATGCACAGAGGGTGTTGCAATTTACTACAGAAGTCATCTTAATCTATCCATAGTACCAGGCCTCATTACCTCCTCATGCGAGACACTCCATGCCATCCTCAATTTGGGGCAAAAAAGCTTAACATTATCTGTGCCTATAACCCCCCCCGGGCAATCTGGCATGAGAGAGTTACTTGACCACTCTTCTCTACTGTCGGGCAAAATGAACTTATTATTCTTGGTGACGTGAACCTTAATTGGTTAAGCAAACCTCATGGCGTTCTGTTATTTTTGGTGCAGAGCTATGATTTCCAACAGATCATAGCTGACCCTATGAGAGTGTCGGTGAATGCAAGGTCAAGTACCCGCATAGACCAGATCTTAACAAATCATCTAGACAGGATTGTAGCCTCAGGCAGTCTCCCTGACGCGATAAGTGACCATTCCCCTGTTTTTGGCGTATGGAGTCCCACTACGGTCACTGTGACTCCTCCATGCTACATCTCCTTCAGGAACTATGCCAACTTTTATCAGACCCATTTCCCACATGATGTCTCTTGTATTGACTGGTCCCCGATTTACCCGTACCAAAACTCAGAAGATGATCTCGATTATTTTCTTAATAAGTTTGTCTCTCTTCAAGATAAACATACTCCTTGTCTCACTCGCTGTATTCGAAGTAAACAAACTAGATGGTTACATAAAGGTATGCTTGCCACCCTTAAGACCAAGGACAAGTTCAAAAGCTCTGGCCTCCCATCAGATTTTTAACTCCTACAGGGAGCAGCGAACTAAGTGTAAACAATTTATCAGGCATGCTGAAAGCTCATATTGCAAGAACCTATTGGTAGATGCAGCTGGTGAACTGAGGAAACTTTAGTCCCACATGAAAACTTTTTTGGGATCCAAGCAATCATGCAATGCTGAAGATATGTTATTAAATGGTGTCCACTGTAATGATCCCATCACCATTGCGAATGCCTTTAACAATCATTATTCCGACCCGTCTAAATATACTACTGCATTTCCCCCTCTAGACCCAAATTCTGCATCCTTCACCTCTAATGACACTCCAAGGAGTCCATCATTCTACTTTAAAGCCATCACCAAAATGGATGTCCTTAAACTCCTTTATGCTATACTGACAGCACTGCCACTGGCTTTGACTGTCTTGAACCAAAGCTCCTGAAGCTGACCACCCCTTTCATTGCTGGCCCACTAGCTAAAATATTCACTATGTCCCTTGGTGAAGGCCTCGTTCCAGCAATATGGAAAACAGCCAAAGTCACTCCAGTTTCTAAGAAACAGGATAAGAAAGACATAAGCAATTATAGGCCAATAGCAATACTCCCAGTCATAAATAAAATCCTCAAGAAACTAGTCGCTCCTCAAGTGACTGACTATTTCTCCAAGTATAACCTCCTGTCCCCTAATCAACATGGTTTCCGAAAAGGCCACAGCACTTAAATTGCTCCGCTACAATTCACTAATGATGTGTTTCATGCCATGGACCAGGGTCTCCTCACTGATGCTGTGTTTATAGATCTCACAAAGGCTTTAGATCTCTTTAATCACCCCTCCTATTATCTAACCTCCTATCCCTGGGTTTCTCGGCGCAATCTGTAGGCTGGTTTTACAGTTACCTATCCCACAGGACTCAAGTTGTAAACTTCAGTTCGGTGACATCAAATAAAATGGATACTGATATTGGTGTTCCACAGGGATCTATCTTTGGTCCTCTTTGGTTTTCGATCTTTATTAATAATATATGGCAAGATGTCTCCCACTGTTCGTCCTTGCTCTATGCCGACGACCTGGTCCTATACACGAGCTCAAATGACATACGTGTTCTTAACCAAAACCTTTCTGTGGCATTCCATAATGTTCAGTCCTGGATCAATCAATCAATCTAACTTTTATTTATATACGGTGCCCTTGCAATGCTCAAGGCGCCTTTACATTATAACATTAAAAACTCACCACATATCATAAAACACATATAAAAACATATTAAAACACATCCGTATAACTTAAAAATTCAACACATTCCTGAGAAGGCCTGGTTAAACAGATATGTCTTCAGAAGATTTTTAAAACCCTCTATGGTCTGGCTTTCTTGTATCTGGATCACCAGTCACAGGCTTGTACTCAGTGTTAGCAAAACACAGGCTATGCTTCTCGGCTTATCTGCCAAGTTAAAAAGCTGTCGCAACCTTTTAAACTTGCCTGTGCTGATGGAACCCCATTGGAGGTGGTAAGCTCGTTCAAATACCTGGGGGTCCTCCTTGATGAATCTCTGAATTTCAATCACCACATTACCACTATGTATACATCTGTCAATACTAAACTAGGGTTAGCATACAAAATGAGCCGTGTTCTCACCCCCTCTGCCAGGTTGGCCGTTACCAAGGGCATCCTTCTTCCGTCACCAACGTACGGGGCTATAACCTACAGCAAAGCATCCAAGGCTTCCGTACATAAATGGGATATAACCTATAACAATACATTTTATTTTTATTTATTTATTGAAGACAATCGGAATTACAATCCTTTGAGTCATAGACTCCTTGCAAAGGCTCCACGTCAGTACAGAAAGAACAAACATATATTGGTATTATACTGTATATAGGTACAGTATATACATTGATTCAAGGATCCTGAGATGGATTTTTTGGTCTAAGCTGTGACCAAAAGGTTGATTACAGATTCGGGGGGGGGGTCCTAGTTGAACTCTGAGTCAGTTTTAATATACATTGTGATTGCGGGACCTGAGGATGTTTTCAGGGGTAAGGGTGGGCATTTATATCCCTGATATTACGGCTTTACTGCATTCATCTGCAATCTGCACTAGATAAACTGCTAGCAACGAGCTTCCTTTAGTGCTCTGGAGATGGTGGAGGCGTCTCGGTTGCAGTCACAGGTGGCTGATACAAGGAGAAGGTCCTTGAAGCCAGATTTAAATTGACCAAGACTAGGGGCTAGGAAGATAGAGGCTGGTATGCTGTTTAGCCATAGGGGAGCCCTGTATCGGAAGGATCTTTGTCCTAGGGTGGTCCTACAGTGGGGGACTAGAAGAGAGGTGCCAGTGGTGCGACTAGGGGCCCTTCTGTGGGAGATGGTCTGGATAAGGGGGAGGAGGCCTTTTGGGGCTAGATTCATGAGAATTTTTTTTTGCTTGGAGGGTGGTGTGGTATTTAAGCCCATCTTCGAAGGTGAGCCAGTTAGCATGCTTGTAAAGCTCACAAGTGTGGGTGTTTCTATCACTCCCAGTGACCAGTCTGCAGGCTTTACTGAGAGCTATGCTGATGCTGTGTAGGGCCATTTTGTCGGAAGAACCATAAATAATAATGCCATAGTCAACCAAGGATAGGACGGAGGAAGTTACAGTGAGATGTAGGGCCTGCAGGGGAAGGCAGTGCTTATGCCTGTATAGGATCCCTAATCTGGTGTTTACAGCGGGGGAAACGTGTTGGATGTGTGTGTGGTAGGTGAGGGAGGTGTCCAAAGTGACACCCAGGTATTTGAAGCTGGCGACCTGTTCAAGAAGGAGACCCCGGGAGTCTGAGATGAGTAGTGGAGCATTGCTGAGTGGGCTTTGGCAGTGGGCAAAGATCATCGACTTTGTCTTGCTGTAGCTGAGTACTAGGCGATGCTCATGAAATCAGGATTCAATTTCACTAAAAAAGCCTTGTAGGGCGGATTGTAGGGAGTTAGGATTGGGGTGTTTCCAAAGCAGTACTGCATCATCTGCATAGAGCAAGAGCTTCCCAGTGCATAATTGAGGAAGGGAGTTTAAGAATAGGGTAAAGAGCAATGGACCAGCAGGAACATCTGCCAGAACTAGACTCATAGTGGATTCCCTGCAGGGGGAGGGCCTCAAACAACTGGTACAGCAACCCACAAGAGACAGGGCTATCCTAGATCTAGTACTGACTAACAAAGAAGGGATCACAGATCTCCAGGTAGAAGGTCACCTGGGGGCCAGTGACCATCACATGGTATGGTTCAATTTGGCTACTACATCTAAATCATCCCATTCCAAGGCAAAATATGGGACTTCAGAGGAGCTGACTTTGATAAGATGGCCAACAGAGTTAAGCTAGCCCTGGCAAAAGAAACACAGGTGAGGAGGTACAGGCAAGTGGGCAAGCATTAAGGATACAATACTTGAAGCAACATCCTATTGTGTTAGACAGAAAGGAAGTGCAAAGAAGAAGGAAACCACTTTGGTTCTCAAATACAGTAGCAGAAAAGGTCAGAGCCAAAGGCTGGCCTTCAGAAAATATAAGGGAACACAGCGGGATGAAGATAGGGAGGCATACCAAACTGCCCTAAGGGAAGCAGGTAAGGCAGTAAGGCAGGCAAAGTCCCAAACTGAGGAAACACTAGCACAACAGTAAAGAAGGTGACAAGACTTTCTATAGATACATTAGTGAAAGGAGAAAGTCCAGAGGGGTATTGCTAAGCTTAATGGAGAAAAGGGAGCATGTGAGGAGGAGGACCCTGTAAAGGCATCTATCCTAAATAGATACTTTTGCTCAGTATTTACTGAAGAGAAGGTAGGGCAGGGCCCACAGCTCAGCATCATGGACACAGGGGAGGGAGGTGAGCACTACTCCCTTCACAAAGAAAGGGTCCTACAAGAGCTTGCTAAGCTCAGGGTGGATAAGGCAATGGGACCTGATGGCATACATCCCAGGGTACTTAAGGAGCTAAAGGAGGAACTAGCAGAGCCATTAGCAGAATTGTTTAGTGAGTCTCTGAGCACAGGAGAGGTCCCAGAAGACTGGAGAAGGGCTCATGTGATCCCACCCACAAGAGTGGTAGCAGGGAGGAGGCGGGAACTACAGACCGGTCAGTCTTACCTCAGTAGTGGGCAAGATTATGGAGGCACTCCTTAAGAAAGGATAGTGCAACACCTGGAATCCATAGGGGCACAGGATCCAAGACAGCATGGGTTTACAAAGGAAGGTCCTGTCAAACTAATCTCATAGATTTCTTTGACTGGGTAACCAGAGTGGTGGACCAAGGGGAGCAGTTGATGTCGCCTACCTTGACTTCAGCAAAGCTTTTGACACTGTTCCACATAGAAGATTGATAAATAAGCTAGGTAGGCTCGGGGTGGGTCAAGTTGGTCAACTGGTGGCAAACTGGTTGACTGGCAGAAAACAGAGAGTGGTGGTAAATGGTATACAGTCAGAAGAGATGCAAGTCACAAGTGGGGTACCTCAGGATCAGTCCTGGGGCCAGTACTATTCAACATCTTCATTAGTGATCTGCAGAGATGGACTAGAGGGTAAGGCTTGTCTGTTTGCAGATGACACCAAGATCTGCAACACAGTAGATGATCCAGATGGGGTGGGCAGAATGAGAAGAGATCTGGATAAACTAGCAGAATGGTCAGAAGAGTGGCAACTGGGATTTAATGCAAAGAAGTGCAAAATCATGCACATAGGAAGAGAAACCCTGAAGCCACTTATAGGCTGGGAGGAGTTGCTAGCAGTCACAAAGGAAGAAAGAGACTTGGGCATCATCACTACTGATGACCTAAAATCATCCAAGCAGACCTCTAAAGCAGTAGGTAAGGCTAGGGGGTGTTAGGGTGCATTAGTAGGGGTATCACAAGTCGTAAGAGGAGGTAATAATCCCTCTGTACAAGACATTGGTTAGAGCCCCAACTGGAGTACTGCGTGCAGTATTGGAGGCCACACCTTCACAAGGACATTAACCAAATTGAGGCAGTCCAGAGAAGGCAACAAAATGGTGCAGGGACTGCATCAGAAGACATATGAGGACAGATTAACAGGAGCTCAATATGTATACCCTTGAGCAAAGGAGGAGAGAGGTGATATGATCGAGACATTTAAACACCAAGGGCATAAACAAGGTGAAAGAGTCTAACATGTTTAAATATAAGAAAAATAGCAGGACAAGAGGACACAGCATGAGATTAGGGGAGGCCGATTAAGGGGAATGTGAGGAAATTCTTTTCACAGAAAGGGTGGTAGATGCATGGAATGGCTTACCACAAGAAGTGGTGGCTATGAATACAGTGCAGGGCTTCAAAGAGGCATGGGATAGGCATAAGGGAGCAATACAAATGACTATGAATAGATAGGTCACTGACAGAGCAAAGGCCGATGGCACATTTATAAGGTAGAAAAAGAAATGGGCAGACTGGATGGGCCTTGCGGTCCTTATCTGCCGTCAACTTCTATGTTTCTATGTTTCTATGGACCGAGAATGGACCCTTGGGGGACACCCGATTGAACTGTGATATATGCCGCTATGTTTCTGCCTCCCGTAGGTAAAAGTATCACTGCCTGCTATATGAAGAGCTAAACTGGCCTTCCCCAATGGCCCACCATCTCCACTCACTTGGTACTCTACTAGACAGCATATTAAGATCAAATCTGCTACGCTCCCTAGCCTCCCTATTCACCCCTCAGTCCACCTCCTATGGACTACAATCTGCCAAACTCTCCTTGTTTAACATCCCCAGATGTGTAACATCTAAAAGGTACTTCTTTTTTTTCCTATGTGGCACCCAGTTATTGGAACTCTCTGCCTCTTCACGCACACCTAGCTCCTAGTCATGTGGTCTTTAAAAAGAGACATTGTTCCCTTCTTGCTGAGCGTACCCAATATTCCTGTTTCAATCCTCCCTGATCTGTCCTGTGCCATGATTTCATCTCTCATCTCCACCCGTTTTTTTTTCCCCACTTTCTTCTCTCCACGGTCCTCTCTCACTATCCATGCTATCCTCTGCTGTCTCCTTCTTTCCACTCTGCCCCTTTCTCTCTTTCGTACAGCATCCCTTGAGACTTGTGACTGCTTAAAGTAACTGATGCACTAGTTTTTAGAAATAGTACCTTACTGCACTTATGTGATGTCTAAAAACCTACTGTTCTCTTGTTTATTGCTGAGTCTGATGTATTACGTAGTTCGACTTACACTCCTGTATTCCAATATGTTGTATCTTGACTTTGTTACTCTGTTCTTCTGACTGCTACATTGTAACCTCCCGGGTCATGTCTGAAAATAGTCACTCTTGTGGCTAGTGCACCTACCTGGTTATCAAAAACTAAATAAATAAATAAAAATAAAATCCTTGTTGTTCTCAGAATCGTCCAGCAGCATGAATACCAAGTCAGTTGTTCAAGACAGAGCAACCCAGGCTGAAAACAGCATAGCTGCTGCTGCCTTAATGGAACTCTAGAGGCTTGGAAGGCCTCGTCTACTTTCCGAGCCACTGTATCCCTGAGGCTGGTGCCACCGTCTGCCAGAATCTGTCAGATGAGATCATGGGGTCCATCTTAGAAAGGTTTAGCCAGGTGTCATATTGCTTTTTGTTGAAACTTAACAGTTTGATGACATGTCATGGTACTGGTTATGTCTTTTTTTCTGTCCCTGCCACTCTTCCTTAAGCAGGTACTCTAAGGCCGGTGGTATAGGGAATGAGACTGTCATCTTAGCCGATATGGATGACTTTAAGGACGGCTTGTCCTCTTCTGGCATGGATACTGTGGGGCACAGGGGCATCTCCGATACGATTTTTTTTTTTTTTTATTTTTTGTTGAAACCCCCTTGTTCACTACTATTGTCTGAACTCCCCCCTGGAGTCATTTCAGCCCACCAGGGTTCCGGACAGTAGGGGCTACCTTTTCCATCCTTCTCGCCAGAGCCCCACAGACGCCAGCATGCCAGGGAGACCAAGATGCATGTGCATGCAAAGCGTGCTGCCACCCCAGTCCTCATCCCGTGTCTGTTCCTCCCATGGCACCTTCAACTGCACTGCCACCTGTGGTAGACCAGTACAGGGAGAAGGTTTCCTCTGACTATCGCTAGGCAGGCCTCTTTGGTCAGGTAAGGCTTTATGTGGTAGGCAGCCTCGAGTTTCTGGTTAAACTTGTGAATAACGGTGTTGGTATGGTCAGTGAAGGAGAGAGTGGGGTCAAGACTGACCCCCAGATATTTAAAAGAGGAGACATTTTCAAGGTGGGGGTGTCCGGTGATAGGATAAAAAAGGGGCGAGTTGTCGGTGGTTAGGAGTGGCCTGGATGCAAATAGCATGGCCTTGGTTTTTTGGACGTTAATGAGTAGTCGGTTGGAGAAGAACCAGCTATGGGCAGCACTGTAGTTCTGGGTAAGGACTGAGGATATTCGAGGAAGGGATTTGTCACTGTGGAAGATGACTAGATCATCCGCATAGAGGAGAGTGTAGCAGCTGAGGCAGTCGGAGGGGAGAGTGTTGACAAAGATGGAAAAGAGAGCCCAGAATGGACCCTTGGGGAACTCCAGTGAATATAGACATGGCAGGAGAGGTGACTGAGCTGATACAGACTGATTGGGAGCGGTTAGAGAGATAGCATGGAAACCATTTAGTGGTTTTCTCGGAGCAGCCTAAAGATTGCAGTTTAGAGAGGAGGAGGGTGTGGTTTACCAGATCAAAGGCTTTTGATAAGTCGACAAAAACTGCACCTGTAGCACTGCCACGATCCATGTTGGTGAGGATGTGACTGGTGAGCAGAGTCAGTGCCGTCGCAGTACTATGGTGCCTACAGAAGCCGTGTTGCTGGGCACACTGGAGGTTGTATTCATTGAGATATTCTGATAGCTGGCAGTAGATAACCTTGTCAAGGAAGTATAAGGAAACACAGAAGGAGCAGGACAGAGAGCTGTACCAGTTAAGGCAGAAGGAAGAAGGGAGGGAAGTCAGAATAGCAAAGGCCCAAACTGAGGAAAAGATAGCCAGCTCAGTTAAGGAGGGGGATAAAACCTTTTATAGGTACATCAGCGAGCGTAGAAAGACAAAGGGAGGGATAGTGAGGCTGAACAGAATGAACGGAGGGTGGGCAGAGGGGGACAGTGAAAAAGCAGGGATACGGAACGAATATTTCTGCTCAGTATTCACAAAAGAGGAGGGAGAGGTGCCAAATCCAATTAACAGAAGCACTCGATAGGGGGGTCGATCCCAGTCCTTTCACAGAAGAAAGGGTTCTGAAAGAACTCCTAAAACTGAAGGTGGACAAAGCAATGGGACCTGATGGAATTCACCCCAGAATTCTAATAGAATTAAGGGGAGAACTAGTGAAACCACTGACTACGCTTTTTAACAAATCATGGGAGGATGGTGTGGTACCAGAGGACTGGAGGAAGGAGGATGTGATTCCCCTTCACAAAAGTGGGACCAAGACAGAGGCAGTAAACTACAGACCTGTCAGTTTGACCTCTGTGGTAGGGAAAGTGATGGAATCACTTCCAAAGGAAAGAACTGTTGAGTACCTAGAGGCAGTGAGGCACAGGACCCAAGGCAGCATGGGTTCACAGCAGGAAGGTCATGTCAGACGAATCTAATAGATTTCTTTGACTGGGTGACCAATGTAGTAGACCAGAGAGGGGCTGTGGACATGGCCTACCCAGCCTTTAGCAAGGCATTTGACACAGTCCCACACAAAAGATTAATAGTCAAATTAACCAGCCCGGGAATGGGTTCCAGGGTGGCAGCCTGGGTAAAACACTGGCTGGACAACAGGACACAGAAGGTAATTGTAAATGGAGTCCACTCTGAAGAAAGAGGGGTTACTAGTGGGGTACTGCAAGGTTCAGTACTGGGTCCAGTCCTTTTTAATGTCTTTATAAGTGACATTGCAAAGGGACTGGAAGGAAAAGTATGCCTCTTTGCAGATGACACAAAGATCTGCAACAGGGTTGATACACAAGGAGGCGAGGAAAGGATGAGAAGGGACTTGGCAAGGTTTGAGGAATGGTCAGAAGTATGGCAGCTTGGATTCAATGCAAAGAAGTGCAAAATAATGCACCTGGGAAACAAAACCCAGGGAAGATTACACAATGGGGGAGGTAGTAACAACAAAAAAAAGGAAGGGACCTGGGGGTAATCATATCAGATAACCTAAGGTTAACAAGCAATGTGAGAAGGCAGTAGGGAGGGCTGGGGTATACTGGGATGCATAGGAGAGGCATCGCCAGCAGAAAACAGGAAGTTGTTATCCTCTGTACAGACAGTTGGTGAGACCCCATCTGAGTACTGTGTCCAGTTCTGGAGACCTTATCTCCACAAGGACACAGACAGGATAGAGGCACTCAGAGGGGACGGCAACTAAAATGGTGCAGGGTCTGCAAGAGAAGCCATATGAGGAGAGACTAAAGGAGCTTAATATGTATACCCTTGAGGAAAGGAGGTAGAGGGGGGACATGATAGAAACGTTCAAGTACCTCAGTGGAATCAACAAAGTCCAAGAGGGTAGCATCTTTCAGAAAAACAGACGTGCAAGAACAAGGGGACACAATTTAAAGATAGAGGGGGGGCGATTCAGGTGCAATGTGAGGAAGTATTTTTTCACAGAGAGGATAGTAGATGCATAGAACAGCCTTCCTGAGGAGGCTGTGAGGTCTAAAACTGTGGGAGAATTCAAGAATGCATGGGACAGACATTAGGCAATTCTTGTGGGGGTTAGGAAAAAATAGGCTGTTGGTTAACTAGGATCTGTGGCTTATCCTGTAGGTAGGGAAATGGGCAGACTAGGTGGGCCAAGCGGTCCTTATCTGCTGTCAAAGTCTAGGTTTCTATGTTTCTAAGGAGTTTGCTAAGGTGGGGAAGAATAGATATTGGCTGGCAGTTGTCAGGTGAGTGGGGGTCCCCCGCTTTGAAGACAGGAACCACCTCAGCAGTCTTCAAGGCAAGAGGCATGGAGGAGATGGACAGGGCAAGGTTAAATATGAATGTGGGGGGAAGACTAGTTTTAGAATAACAGGGGAGAGGCCGTCAGCACCAGGGCTGCCACGGTTGGGTAGGGTCCTAAGTAGCTTAAAGGCGTCCCTGGGGGAGATAGTCTTAAAGTAGAAAGGGGGGTGAGAGGTGGTGTGGGAAGGGGGACTGAGGGTCAACATTGGATCCGGGGCAGGAGGGTAGAGTAGCAGGTCGAGGGGGAGGGGGTACAGGGCGCAGGGTGGGGGGTTACCCAGAGGTAGTTTGCTGAGAAGGGCCGTTAGGTCTGTGAAGAAAAAATTACTCACCTTAGTAATGTTGTTTCTTCTAATGGAGTCTTGCTGTATTCTGACTATTGCAGTGATATCCAACCCTTGAACTGCCCCGGAGAGGAAAGAGTTAGCTTTCCATGCAAGGCATGGAACGCTGAGCTCGAGCTCGGTTGAGACTCTGTCTGTTGTTGTTTGAACCCAAACCGACATATCTTTACGAGCTATACTCACTGGGCGTCCTGTGTGGAAACTGTAAACTTACACTAGCCAACTGGCAAGTAAATTTAATAAAAGGTTTTTTGGTTCCAAGGCAAAGACTCAAGCCAGGAAACCCAAAAAACAAAACACAACACACACCCAAAACTAAGAGGGTGAGAAAAAAGGGGGCACCTCGAGGGTGCCAACACTGTTTCTGCCCACCCACATCCCAAAACCCAGGTTCTGAGAGGGGAGGCAGGAGGTCAGGAATACAGCAAGACTCATAGAAGAAACAACATTACTAAGGTGAGTAATTGTTTCTTCAAACAACATGAAGTCTTGCTGTATTCTGACTATTGCAGACTACCAAGCAGTACCTCCATGGAGGAGGGACAGAACCTACTTTGGGAATAGGCTCTGGAGCACTGCTGTGCGAATCGAGCATCACTCCTAGCCTGGATATCCAGAGTAATGCTTGGTGAAAGTATGTACCGCTTTCCAGGTTGCTGCTTGACAAATCTCTAAGGTAGGAATATCCCTGGCAGCAGCCAGGGAAGCAGCTGTACCTCTGGTAGAGTGAGCCCTCAGACCTGAGGGTGGGATCCTACCTAATTTTTCATAGCAGAATTGTATACAAGAGACAATCCACCTGGCAAAAGATCTCTTAGTGGCAGGTTTTCCCTTACCAACCTCACCATAAGTGAGGAACAGTTGGAGGGAGTCAAACCTGTGACCCTTGGTGCGCTCTATGTAGTAACTAAGGGCCCTTTTCACATCCAAGCTGTGCAACCTCCTCTCCCCAGAGGAGGAATGGTCAGTGACGAAAACAGGAAGAGACACAGACTGGTTAAGGTGGAAATCTGAAACTACCTTAGGAAAAAAACTTCCTATTAGTCCTGAGGACCACCTTATCTCTGTGGAAAGAGATAAAATCAGGCTCCACTGACAGGGCCTGTAACTCACTTATGCGTCTGGCAGAAGTGATGGCTACCAAGAACACAGTTTACCAAGTAAAGTACTTAAGCTCTGCTGAGGACAAAGGCTCAAAAAGGGGGTTGCATAAGCTGAGCAATGCAAACATTAAGGTCCCAAGCAGGGGCAGGGTCCCTGAAGGGAGGATTGGTATGCAGCAATCCCTTGAAAAATTTACAGACTACAGGATGAGCTGAAAGGGAAGAGTGCTTGCCTGCTGACAAGAAGGCAGAGACAGCTGCCAGATGCACTCTTAGTGTAACTGGTCTGAGTCCCAAGCTATTAAGATGAACCATATAGTCAAGGACTGTAGGCAAGGCAGCAGACTCTGGAGAGATATGCTTCCCAGAGCACCATATAGTAAATCTTTTCCACTTGGAGTTGTAGGTCTTTCTGGTGGAAGGCTTTCAAAAAGCCTTTAAAATATCCAGAACACCTTGAGAGAGATGCAAATCAGCAAACTCTAACTCTTCAAGAGCCAGGCCTTGAGGTTGAGAGATTTGAGATTCGGATACCAAACCCCTCCCCTGAGAACATGTTAACAGGTTGTAATTCCTGGGAAGAGACAGGGGAAGGTGGACTGCTAAGGACAACAAGAGAGGGTACCAGGGCTGTCTGGCGCAGTCTGGAGCAATCAGAATAACTTTGCAGGATTGAGACCTGATTTTGACTAGTACCCTGAACAGGAGAGGGAAGGTGGGGAAGCATACAGCAACTTCCCTTCCTAATTGAGAACTAGGGCATCCAGGGGGACTGAGCCCAACACTGGGGGCCTGCAGCAAAAAAGAGGAAGTTGGTGATTGTCTGGGGCTGCAAAAAGACCTATCTGTGGGGTGCCCCATCTGGAGAAGATCACTTTCAAAATCAGGGGATCTAGGGACCATTCGTGATGGCCCTGGGGAAATCCTGCTGAGAGCATCTGCCAGGACATTGTCCTTCCCTGGGAGATGCACTGCTATCAGAGAGGTATTCAGGGAATAGGCCAGAGACCACAACTTCATTGCCTCTGTGCACAAGGCCGTAGACAGAGTGTCCTCCTGCTTGTTGATGTACCACATTGTGGTGGTATTGTCTGTCCTGATCTGAACTACTTTGTTCTGAACAGACTTGGAAAAAACTTGAAGTGCTAGAAACACTGCTCTGAGTTCCAAGAGATTGATGTGAAGCAGAGATTCTTGAGGTGACCACAACCCTTGGGTGGTCAGATCCCCAAGTGGGCTCCCCAGCCCAAGAGGGAGGCATCTGTGGTAAGGATCAAAGAATGAGATTGAGTGATGAAGGGAACTCCTTGTCTTAGGTTGTCCTGATCCTGCCAGCACTGCGAGACCTGGATCAGGGTTTGAGTCACAGGGATTAGCTTGGTCAAAGAATCCTTTCTCTGGGACCAGAAGGCTCTTAAGTGGAACTGAAAGTCCCTCATCTGAAATCTTGCTCCCTGGACCACTGCTGTAGAGGCAGCCATGTGGCCCAGGAGCTGCAGACAATGCCTTGCTGGTCGAGACACCTGGAGGGTGAAAGAAGAGACCAGTGTAACAAGGGTCCTTGCCCTGTCCAGGGGAAGGAAGGCTTTTGCCTTTATTGTATCCAGCTCTGCCCCTATGAAGGTGAGGAGCTACACTGGATGCAAAACTAACTTTGAAAGATTCAGAAGGAATCCTAGAGAAATGAGCAGTTGCTGAGTTATCTGTAGGTGTAACTTGACTTGGTCTGGAGACTGACCTACTATGAGCCAGTCGTCCAGGTATGGGAAGATGGAGATCTTTTTTTTCCTTAGGAAAGCAACCACTACTGCCAGGCATTTTGTGAACACCCTTGGAGCCGAAGTTAGGCCAAAGGGCATTGCTCTGAATTGATAATGGCCTGAGGGCAGCTTTAACCTGAGGTACTTTCTGTGGGAGCTTCTGATAAGAATGTGGAAATAGGCATCCTTGAGGTCCAGGGAAACTAGCCAGTATCCTGGCCTTAGAGAGGGTAGAATTATTCCCAGAGTCACCATTTTGAACTTTGGCTTTAAAAGGTGCTTGTTTAAATATCTGAGATCCAGGATGGGCCGCCATTCTCCTGTCTTTTTGGGAGTTAGGAAGTACCTGGAGTACAATCCTTTTCCCTTGTGTAGGGGTGGAACCCTTTCTATGGCTCTCAGAGCCAAGAGGAAGGAGACCTCTGCCTCTAGGGCAAGGGCCTCTGAAGGATTTGCACGTGGAAAGGATCTGGTTCTCATCTTGGGAAATGTTTTGAAGCTGAGAACCAGTCCCTAGCTTACTACTTCCAGGACCCATTTGTCTGATGTTAAAGACATCCAGTCCTGGACAAAGTAAGCCAGCCTGCCCCCTACTGGTGGTGGAGAATCGGCCAGGCAAACCAATCAGGGTGCCTGTTTGGCAGGGGCTTTAGGCTGAGGGGTGGTAGCAGGCCTGCTTGTACCCCACCTGCCTCTCCCTCTGAAGAACCCCCTCTGGGCAAAGGCGGAAGAGGAGGCCTGGGCTTGGTAGAAAGGCCTATGAAATGGCCTGCCCCTGCCCCTGGAATGCTGCCTCTGGGGAGTGGCTTGCCTTTCCTTGGCCTGAGCACTCCTATAGGTGGTCCTGTATTCATCCATTTTCTTCATGTAGTTCTCCGTTTGCTCCCCAAACAGAGAATTACCAACAACAGGAAAATCCATGGCCTTAGTCTGGGTATCCTGAGACAGGCTAGTACATCTGAGCCAAGCCATCCTGCGAAGGGCCACAGATGTAGCCATGACTCTAGATGAAACATCATTGGAGTCCACTGCAGCATGAAATTGCACCTTGGATGCCTCAATACCATCTGCAGCCACCTGTTCCAGCTCCTTGGCAAGCTGGCCAGGGGACCTGTTTAGCTAGAGCCATTACAGTGTCCCATCTAAACTTCTGGTATCTAGCTGTACAGGCCATATAATTAGCCTGCCTGAGTCCCAAAGATGCTGCCATGTATTGTTTCTTTGCCATGGCATCAATCCTCCTGGAGTCCTTATCTGGGGGCTGTGAAGCCAAGGGTATATTTGCCTTATCACAGGCAGCAGCCTGCACTACCCCAACATGGCTGCATTGCTGGGAAAGGAACTCCATATCTGAGCCTGAAAGAGTATACCTCTTGCCCATTCTCTTGTCCACAGGAGGTATACAGTTAGGAGTCTTTAACATTTTTGTTGTCTGTTTCCCAAAAGACTTATGAAGGGGAATAGACAGCCTCCTGGACTCTGGGATATCCATCATGTCAACATAATCGGGCTTCTCCTGATCCTCTACAGCTTCTTCCATAGGAAGCTGAAGAGTTTCAGCCACTTTTTTGTAAAACAAAAAATGGGAAGGGGACTCAGAAAGTCTAGGAGGAGAAACCCCTGAAGGTCTGTCTGGAGAGGTGTCCGGGTCAATGGGCACATCCAGACTTTCATAATCAGCATCACTATCCTCATACTCTCCTTCCTCCTCCTCCGGTTCATAAAAATCCTCTAAATTATAATCCGGAACCGGGAACTCGTCGAACCGAGGAGCCGCTAACCGATGAAGTGCGGTTGGTCCGAACGAGGTGCTGACTGAACAATCCTTATCACTTTGGCTATTTCATCAGCGGTTGGAGAAAGAACTTGTGGATCCGTACCAGCTGACTTATCCCTTCTTTTCCTTTTTGTCAGAACCAACTCCTCAGAGTCAGTTCTCCTTTTGCCCGAAGAAGTTTTGCCCTGGTCAGAGGGCACTCTTTCTGGTTCGGTTGGAACGGAACCGGGCTGGCCATCCGGGTCAGCGGACTTTTTGGCCTCCCTTTCCCTCAGCCTACCTACTCTCTTTTCCAGGGTAGCAGGAAAATTTTGCAAATCTGGCAGTCTGAATCGAGGTGGTCAAACCCCAAACAATAAACACAGGTGGTGTGGGGGTCAGCCTTAGCAAAGGCTTCCCCACACACACTACAGTGTTGAAACCCAGTGGGCCGGTTTTTTCTTGGGTTTCTCAGACATGGCCAGTCCTAACCAAACTTACCCTTTTTGGCAATCCATGAGCAAGACACCCTTATCGGTTCCTGACCGTGTTGCAATTAGTAGTGAAAAACGTAATGAAATCCGTTTTTTAGATCCGATAAGGACCAGTAACCACACTCTAAAAGTAGAAAAACTTTAACAAACCTAATCGGTTCAAACCGGAAGCGATTCGACGCTTACAAGTTCCACACAGAAGCAAACAATAATAAACCTATCTAGTACTCACGGTACCACAGACAGAGACTGAACCGACAGGTTAGATGGAATAGATTCGGTTGAAACCGAGAAAAAACGACACTTTAACCGACTAAATTGAACCGAGCAAAGGAGAAATCTCCGGAGCGACTGTTCAGTGAGTCGGAGTAAAGAATCTGGCAGTTTGGGTTCAAACAACAACAGACAGAGTCTCAACCGAGCTCGAGCTCAGCGTTCCATGCCTTGTATGGAAAGTTAACTCTTTCCTCTCTGGGGCAGTTCAAAGGTTGGATATCACAGCAATAGTCAGAATACAGCAAGACTTCATGTTGTTTGAATTGGGATTTGAGTGCTTTGGCCATGCTGGAGGGGTCAGTAAGTAGCTCAGAGGGGAATTTAGGTGAATGTTGGGGCTACTTGTGTGTAGGTGCAAGAGGGAGCCTATTACGTCACAGAATTTCCTAGGTTTGCTGAGGCTGTCCGTTTGTATCTTGAGGTCACAGTTCCATTTTAGGGATCTGGGCATGTGTTTACATCGGTTGCGCAGGTGGCGGTATTCATTCCACAGGGTGGTGGAGGGGGCCAGTTTGTTGGCTGCCCACTTGCGGTCCCTCTCCTTCATGAGGGAGAGGAGTTCAGGGGTTAACCAGCGTGTGCACCCGCCTCTGACTCTCCTAGTGGTAACTGGGAAGTGTCGGTCCTGTAAGCCTAACAGAGCACTAGTAAAGTAGACAACTGCAGCGTTGACATCAGTGTGGGCATAGAGGTCCCGCGATTTGATGGCATTAATATCTTCATGGAGGAGGGATACGTCAGGGCACGAATTATGAAAATTATGAAAATTTAGGTACTTGGGGGGAGGCCTCAGAGGACCAGATGGCAAAGGTGGAGGAGTGATCACTCAGGGAATCGGACAGGGTGCCTGCCTGGGTGATTCTGTCCTCTCTGTTGGTAATTACCTAGTCAATGAGGGAGTGGGAGGAGGTGCGAGTGTTGACATGAGTGGGAAGGTTGATAATTTGAACCAGGTTGTGCAGTTTTAGCATGTTAGCATAGTCTTTTTCAAGGGTGTTATGCTAGTTAAGGTTGAGGTCTCCGAGAATGATGGAATCCCTATGGTGAGGGACAGACCCATAACCATTAAGCAGGCTATGGAGTCCAGCTACACCTCCCCCCCGCGGGGGGTTGTAACAGCTACCCAGGTAGAGTTTCTTGGTAGACCCCAGTGTTAATTTGGCAATGATCCAGTCGCTAGGGGAGCCGTCATCAGAGCATAGGAGGGGGGAGGCATGGAGAGGTTCTTTGATGTATATGGCACACCACCTCCCCGTTTTTTTACCCCCCAGGACAGCCTTTAATGTATCCCATAATATGGTGGGGGAAACATCATCACAATAATCTCTTTCTAGGTAAAACATAACTTGATCCACAAGATCCATTATTAAGGCTTGGTCCTTAAGATAACCTAGATGAAGGCGCCAGAATGAACGTCATTGAAAGGCCTCAAACTCAAGCTCGACGAGCACCGGAGCATGATTCGACAGAAAAATTGGTCCTAGATCAATACCATGTTCTAAGCCCTGGTGCTTTATGGATGTAAAAAAATAATCTAACCATGCTGAGCTACTGTGCTTCGCAGAGTAATGTGAATATGCCCCATTATAAGTATCATAAATAATTACAAGCTGCAGGATTTACATCCATAATGCTTGCCAGTCAATAGGATTAGAATATAGTGGTTTTATCACAAAAAAAAAAAAGTGTCCAGCATATTTTTAAACATTTCCATGCTTGTACTGTTCACCACATATGCAGGTAGACTATTCCATACATTCACCACTCTAACAGTAAACCAGTGTTTCCTTAAGTTTGTGTTCCATTTTGGCAAGTCCAATTGCATGTTGTGCCTTCTAGCGATGGTCCACCCCGACTTACATGATATTCTAAGATCTTCACTAACTGCATTATCTTTAGATATTATAAACATCATACATAGATCACCCCTTAATCTTTGATAATGTAGTAAATATAATTTAAGTTTATTCAATCTCTCCTCATATGAAAACTTTTTTAATTCAGTTACTGATTTGGTGGCCCTACGTGGCACACTTTCTATTCTAACAATATCCTCTCTTTTGTGGGGAAACCACACCTGGACACAATATTCCAGATGTGGTCTCACCACGGCTCCATACAATGGCATAATAACGCTCTTATTCCTACTAAAAATATGTCTCAGGATGTAGTTAAGGCTCTAGTTAGCTCTTTTAACCTGCTGTTTACAATGTGAGCTAAACTTTAAATCTGCGGTTATTTTTGTGCCCAAATCGCTCTTTTCGCATGTTATTGCAAGACTATTGTTCCCAATATGATAGCTATTATTATTGCTATTCCGGCCTAAATACATAATTTTGCATTTAGAGATATTACGTTCTAATTTACTGGATTTTGTCCACCAATAAATTTCATTTATAGCCTGCTGTAGGGAAAGGGCCTCGACTGTAGTTGTCACAATTGTACCTAATCTGCAGTCATCAGTAAATTTAGAAATCCATATGTTAGGGTTACTGAGTTGTAGAGTCGAAATGTAAATATTGAAAAGACAGGGTCCCAGTACCGAACCCTGAGGCATACCACTAGTGACTGCCGACCAATCCGACATCACACCCTTAACCACCACTCTCTGCTTCCTCCCAGTCAGCCACATAGCTATCCACTTTATGATGTTGCTATCTAATCCCACTGTGATCAGTAATTATATTAATTCCTCATGAGGTAACTTATCAAATGCTTTGGCGAAATCCATAAAAACCACATCCACTGCTTTACCATTATCCAAGTCAGAATTAACTTTTTCATAGAAGGACAACAAATTAGTCTGACATGATCTAGATTTAGTGAAGCCGTGTTGTGAAGAGTCTGACAAATTATTTGCTGCTAAGTAATCTACAATCATATCCTTCAAGATGCCCTCAATAACTTTACTCATTAATGATGTTAAACTAATGGGCCTGAAATTGGCTGGCTCAGATTTGGACCCTTTTTTGTGGAGAGGGACCACCAAAGCATTCCTCCAATCTTGAGGGACCTCGCACCTATCTAAGGATGTTTGAAATAGAAAACTGAGTGGAAATGCTAAGGGATCAGCAAGTTCTTGTAAGATTCTAGGGTGGATATTGTCGGGATCTGGGGATTTATTGATTTCTAGTTTTTTTTTTAGTCTACTCCTGACCTCCTCAGGTGTTATTTTAACACTTCTCTGGGTCAATACTAATACATCAGATATAGAGAGGGGGATTGCCCAAATTAAAAACTGAACAAAAAGTTATTTTTTTGGATGCTTACTGCCTCTTTCTCGTTAACCAATTCTCCATTTGAGTCTTTAAAAGTTCTTAATATCATTGAATGGTTCTCGATACCATTTATATAAGAAAATTTTTTTTTTTTTTATCATCTTTAACCTTAATGGCCAAGGTAAGCTCATGCTGAGACTTCCCCCTTTTTATAGCTACCTTAACCAATTTAGCACATCTTTTATACGCTTGATAGTATTTTGGCGTCTTTTTCTTCTTATATTTTTTAAATAATCTATATTTTTTATTAAGTGTTTAATATGTTTATTTAAACAACCTGGTTTAGATTTATTGACACCCATGTGTTTAATTTTATGTTTTGGGATGTACGAATTAAATATTTAAGCTTTTCAAGGAGTATATTCCACATATCCGCAGTGTTTTTCCCTTTCGAAGCCTTAATCCAATCCCACGATGCTAAATTTTGCCTAAGTAGGGAGAAATTTGCTTTGGCCAAATTTAATTTTATAACTCCCCCAGAACTTGAAAGTGAGTCTGAATTATGAATTTTCTCCATCCCATTCAATGTAAATAGAACCTTAGAGTGGTCACTATTACCCAATGGTGGGAGAATCTATAGCCCATTGATTAAGTCACCAAATTAGTTAATACAAGACCTAGAATATTATCTCCTCTTGTATTTTCATGTATCATTTGTTCTAAACCCAGCTGATCAAATGCATCCAAATAAAGTTTTCAGTTTTATTGTCCACCATTGTTAACTTCCAATCTATATTTGGGAGATTAAAATCTCCCACTATTATTAAATTGTCTGCTGGATTTAAATTATTAAGCAAATCCAAGAAAATAAAATCCTTTTCGTGTGTAGTAGATGGTGGTCTATAAATAAGCCCAAGTATAATTTTGGGGCCACTCAATGGTATTGCTTTAATCCAAATTGTTTCCAAGTCAAGTTTATCGTAGGAAAATTGTACACACAGTCTATAGAATTATGGACATATATTGCTATGCCCCCACCCTTCCTATATGATTTAGACTTGTGATATAGGTTGTAATCTGGGATTGATTTCTCCCATGAATCATTGCTATCCCACCATGTTTCAGTAATGCAAGCTATTTGTATATCACTTGATACTAGAAATTCCTTAAACTCAACATTAATTTATTTGTGAGGCTTCTAGCATTGATAAGTGCCACCCTCCAGTCCTTGATGATATTGGAATTGTTATCAGTTACTACATTTAGGTTTGTATCTAATATGGGCTGCCCCCCCCCCCCGTACCAATTTAAATGGAAATCAATGACTTTGTTCAGTTTCCTGCCCAAAATCCTGGATCCTGCCACACTGAAATGAAGACCATCTGGTTTAAATAGCGATTTATTCCAAAATGTAGTGGAATTATCCATAAACCCAACTTTACTGTCTATGCAAAACGTTCTTAGCCAATTATTAACTAACTCAATTGCCCCATTTTTATATTCATGATACCCATGTGTTGGTAATATCCCTGAAAAAATAATATCCCCACCTTTTTGTTTAATTCTTTTTGATGTATCAGCTATTTTAGCCCTAAATATATATGGTCTGGTTTTGTTAACATTGTTGGCGCCGATAAGGACAATACCCAAAGGTTTCATTGTATTTTCCATAAGCCCTTCTAATAAATCAGATACATCTCCCACTTTAGCTCCTGGTAGAGTACTAACAGTAGTGTTGCTCTTCCTGCCCTCACAAACCACTGTATCCACTCCCCTTATTATTGAATTTCCTATGATCAAGATATCCTTGATTAGGGTCTTTTTAGTCGTTAGTGTGTCCTGGCTTTTTACAGGATCAATCTCATGATGTGTGTTTTGGAAATTTTGCATAGGCCCATCCTCAGGGTCTACTTGGTCTTGCACGCTTTCAAACATATTATGGAGTGGCACTATGATCTCTTTTCTGCTAGTATGATTTTTTTTTAGTAGAGCATTTAGGTTGAGCCCATGGAGAATTAACCACAGGTATTATGGACTCCACCCCCCCCCCCAACCTGATTCAGTTGTTCATCCTCCATCGTGCTTTTATCTTTAACAGCTGAAATTTGGGTTTCAGACAGTGCAATATCGTGGGCAGCTTGATCTATCAATCTTTCTAGACAATTAATTTCATTTTGAGTCTCTATCTTCTGTAATAGGGTATCTAGTTCCTTCCTTAGGTTTGTTATTAAAATACAGTTCTCGCACACAAACCCCTTACAGGCTGGCTCGTCAGTAACATTTTACAATTTGTACACACTCTTTTTGTTTTACTACCATGCTTTCCCTTATTTTGTGACATTCTACCAGCTTGAATATACTCACAGTTTGCTTTGCTTAGATCAAATGTTCATGTCCTGCTACTCCTTGGACTGTAGACACGTATGTCTCCTGCGTGCATCTCCCTTGTGAGACACACACACTCACCCTGATCGCTGCAGGTCTGAATAAATGCGAGCGGACACCCGGAAGTGAAACTGACAAGGGGTCGCTTGGCTCCTCGCAACAAAGTTGCAATATAGGATTTTAAGATGCTTTAACTTGCCGTGCATTCTCCAATCACGTGTGGGAAAGGTACACAAGTGACATCTGTTTCCAAATTAGTAGTTTAAAATAAGATGCACAGCACTGCTTAATAACAGCACTCTCTACCTGCATAAGAGTCAGGGCTCCTTAAACACACACACACATTAAAATGTGTTCTTAATTTAGCTCTCAGGTGCTTCCCACAGTCTCCTTGCCCCAGTGTGCTGTTGCCTTGCTAAAAGCACAGCAAAACAGTCATACCATGTAAAAAATGTCAAACATCTATAATACCTAGGTGTTGTAGAGTGTGGCGAATATACTTTAACATCTCTGTACAGCAGTATGCCTTAGGTTTAGACACATCTAAATCAGGATTTAAGGCCAAGTTTAGATCCCCCTAATAATAATCAGTCCCTCATCACTGATAATGTAAACTTTTTTTTTTTTTAAATAATCCCTTTTTCGAAGCTGGAGGAAAATATGTGTTTACCAAGGTAACCTACTGCCCAAGCAAAATTCCCGTCACAATAAGAAATCTCCCTTCCTCATCAGCAATGGTAGTGAAGTGTTCAAATGGAAGACCCTTTCTACATAACAGAAGCACTCCCCTTCGGCATCCAGTTGGAAACAATGCGGAGGACGCCTGCGAAAAGCCCAATTTCAAAAATGTCAAGTGCTCCCCCTGTGTCAGGCGAGTTTCTTGATACAAATAAAAAATAAATAATATCTGCCTGTTACTGTCTACAATACTGCAGCAGTCGGGAATGCTTTACCGGACTAGTTATCCCAGTCACATTATGGGATATTAATTTTAAGGGCTGTACCATACTTATGGACTACCAGTCCCACCCACATGAAAAACAGTATAGCAAACAGAAATTATTACCCGACCTAAACTCCAGACCGCAAAAAAAAAAAAAAAAAAAAAACACAAAAGAATCTATGAGCTTACAACAAAAGAGACAAACTGTGATAGAAAAAAATTGAATCCCTTAACTTTAAACTTTGAAACTCAAACAGTCATAATCAAAAGGACCAACAGGACCATGCCATACCTGAATCCCACCTTAAATGGTGAGGGCAGGACAATATAACATGCAGATATTAGTGATACAATAATCAAAGAACAATAAAACAACAAAATATCAACACCACTGCCAACAGGGCAAATTAACATATAGAACAGTCGGTGAGTCACAAAAACTATCAAGAGAAGAAATGAGATGCTTCCAAGGCTGGGAGCCCGCAACCCCCTAGTGCTCCTGTGAACTGCCTTCAAAAAAACCAGGCACCACTGGGGGACCCCTGATGGAATATATCAACCTCAGGTTCAGAAAGAACCAGAAATACCCTGCCAGGGATCCTATAGGTAGAAATATATTCATCCAAAGTAGCTCTAATAGCACCACTCTAAGTAAAAGATACTAATCTATAAAAAAAAAAAAAAAAAAGAGACTGGGGAGAACCTTCAGCACAATCATTCCTTTCCTAAACTGTCCTATAGTAAAATAAAGGCTAATCTTCTGGATCTCCCAATAATGAAATTAGGCACCACCTGGGAAAAATTCTGTCAAAAAAATACAGGCCAATCAACCAAGCACAGCAATCGTATATTAGGCTACTTTAAAGGCCCCAAAATATTATGCCTCATCAGACTGAACTTAGAATCCCCAAACTATATATAACACCCCCCAAACTACAAATTCTACCAGTTGTCACAATTCTGCACTGAACTCAGGCCCTTGCACCGTCTCTTTGCCCCCACTCTGGAGCTGGAAAATCAACAATCAAAAATAAATGCAGTGGGTGTAAAAAAAAAAAAAAAAAAAACGAATCCATTCTGAAACAAATCATAAACCAGACCTACAAAACCACAGATTACTCAACTAGAAGAAGAAGAAAAAAAAAAAAAACAAAAACAAAAAAAAACAGAAAAATGTAATAGTAAAGCCACATCCACTACACTACCACTCCGTCCAGGACACCCTACAAGTGGAACAGCATGCTAACACTGAAACAAAGGAGGAAAAAAATGCATCCAGATAATTATAGAGAGGGACTATAACAAAGTTATGTCCTGTGTTTATTCATGACATTCTCCCTCCCCTACAAGCTCCCTACATCCCTCCCAAACAAGAGGAAACTGACCTGCAAGAGTGCATACTAAAACTGTAGTACCAGGAGCTGAAAAAATTAAAAAAAAAAAAAAAATCTAAAAATAGCTAAACTCTGAAATTAAACAACATTAAAAAAAAGGGGGCAGCCGGTGGCACTGAGGGTTGAGGTGCTGGATGCCACACCTCGCACCACACCGGCGACCTGGGTTCAGGAAAGAACCTGGTTGTCAGGGGTCGGAGGGGAGGAGGAGGATCGAGCATCCCAACGGATGCTCTCCTCTTCCAGAGGTGGGACCTATGGGTGTTTTGTGCACCCGATGCTCCGGTGCCAGTGGAAGCACGGGCACCAGGGCACAGGAGGTTCTACGGAGTCGGGGAGCAGAGGACGTCTGGGGCACTTGACAATGGCATGCGTCAGCACACCGTCTGTCTGGACATCAGTCCTGGGTGCTGACGCCCTCAGGGGTAGAGGGACCAACAGGGAGAAAACACCTCCCCATTCTTTACAGGTGTTGTGTACAGAACTCCGGTTAACGACTGTGTTCCCAGCCCAAAACCAGACCCTTCAGCCAGAATTGTGCCCCCCCCGAGCCCCGAACCTGCGGCTCTGGCTTTTACTCCTGAGAGCCCAACTCTTTTTGCAGGTGGCTTAGATGAGAGGGAAAGCGAGGGCAAAGATTCAGAGAAAAAAACAAACAGCTTTGTAAACGAAGCTGAATAGAGTGATGCCGTCTTTTTATGTTTGTAACTGTTGGTGACTTGTTGACATATATGTAGAGTTTTTAATTTTGTCTATTTTTTTCCCCTCTTGGTAAATTAAAAATTATGTTTGTACCTGTTGGGGACTTGGCCCAGGTGTGATTAACGGCTCCTTAAGATCGTGCACCTAGCAGTACAATGTTAGGGATCACACAATGGACTTAATAGGAGTTTTTAGCACACCATTATTTATCCCCAGCTAATCTCCTGGCTTTCAGCAGGTGATGTTAAGTGTCCTAGTTTTGTAACAATATATTTAATTACATCTAGTCTTGGTGTAATTTAAACAGAATTTACCATCAGAATTGGCAATATGACACAGAAAAGATAGCTCTTGGTGTAGTAACATTCCATATTTTCCACAGCAACTGACTAGATTACCCTCATAAACATACAATTTGACACTAGCTCGGACCACAGGGGCCATCCTAGTCTACCCATTTTCTTCACAAACTTCATTATGCAGCCATGGTGGATCTGACAAGAGTTTGTTATAGGTACTTACAGCAGAGAACTGTCTACAGTATCAGTATAGGCTGCTTGTCTTTATTTGTTATTTAGCTTCAATTAGATAGAGATAGCTTACTATAGGTTTTAAATTCAGTTCCCTGCAACTTAGCAAGTTTAGCCGACAGCAACTGTGGCTAGAATAAAAAAAAACATGCTGCAGAGATCAGAGGATCAGAGAATGGGTCCTCCTCCTTTTTGCTGCAGTTGGTTTTTTTTTTTTTTTACTGCCATCTGCCTCTCCTGCTGTAAATTTACAGTGCTGTGCCAAACTTAGAGAATATCGGGCACTAGCTGGATGGCTTGATTTAACTTGAATAGTTGGGTTGGTATTAAGAACTCCCCATAGGTTCAAATCAGTCTGCAATGCTCCCAACAAGTCTGTCTCACTCTCACTCTCACCCCCACCCCAGTACCAGAGTATCAGTGTGTTGCTTTCTGCTGTCACTGAAAACTGAGCACTGTCTGCAGACTTTAAAAAGTCCTGTTCTTTACTGTTTCTGTTCTTTTGTCTCCCCTCTCTAATCCTACTGTTAAATTTATGTTCTTCTAGATTCCTGATTTCCTCCCTCCGAGTCCTTAGAGGCACCTTCATGGTCCGAAGCTCACCCTCTGCCTCCTCTCTAACTCCCAAGTCCCTGCCTATAAACACTCCACTTCAGGAATCTGATTTTGCCAAAGAGAGCTCTTAACAGAGCTTTTGGGTTGTTTTTTTTTTTGTTTTGTTTTTTTTTTAATACAAATACAAAGTTAGATTGCAATCCGAGCAGCACATTCGCAGTCTAGAGCTACTGCACGGACAAATGACCTCTCTCTCTCCCCCAAATCTTTGATAGAATAAGTGTGCTGAGCTGCGTTCTCACATAACGGCGAGTTAAGGGGGCGGGCGAACAGTCCCAACACTCACACCAATTGGTTCCCGCCTCATGCAGTGAGCGACCGACGCAATGGACCTAAGCAGGCGGCTGGCTGATGACTGTGCCAGTCAAATTAGGGGAATTTCAGTACTGTACTGTCAGCTGACAGTTAGAAACGGCACACTTGTGATCGACAGACTACAAGAGTTGGCTTTGCGCCTGCACTCTTCCAGAGGCTCCCCCACCCTTCTGAAAAGAAAAAAAAAAAAAAACGCAAAGACAGGAAAAAAAAATGGAGCTCTGTACAAATACCTTAGGCGCCCCAGTGTGCAGGCATAAAACAGCAGTAGGTGTCCAGAGGTAAAAGTGCCGGCCCTGGGGCAACTAAGGTATAGGAATTTCGCATCCTGAATGTAAACGGGTAAAGTAATCCAACAGTGCTGGGTCCCCTGCCTTGAAAGGTACTACATCATTGGCAGAACACCATATAGAGAACCTCTTCCACTTAGAAGCCTACATCTTACATACAAACATACGAAGAAGCCAGCAGAAGAAGGCCATTTGGCCTATCAAGTCTGCTCGTATTGCAGGGTCCACAGCTTGAGCTAATGTCCCTGCCCTCCCTCCCTACCCATGATCCTTACCTTCCCCTATGCCTATTCCAGTCTCTCAAAGCTGCCCACTGTCTTCAATGAGATAACTCTTCCAGCAGCGCATTCCAAGTGTCCACCACCCTCTCTGTGAAGAAGTGCTTCCTGACCTCCCTCCTAAACCTCCCACCCTCCAGCTTAAGACTATGCCCCCTTGTGTTATGGTTGCCACTCAGCTTAAAGAGACTCTCCTTATCAACCTTATTTATCCCTTTCAGGTACTTAAAGGTCCCAATCATGTTCCCTCTCTCTCTCTCCTGTCTTCCAGGGAGTATATGTTCAGTGCACTCAACCTCTCCTTGTATGCGTTGCCCTGCTGACCAGCTATCATCTTTGTAGCCCTCCTCTGGACCTTCTCCAGCAGGTTAATGTCCTTTCTGAGGTGTGGGCACCAGTACTTAACTCCATACTCTAGATGTGGCCTCACCAGTGACCTGTAAAAGGGCAGTATAACCTCTTCTCTCCTACTACTGATCCCCCTAGATATGCATCCCAGCATCTTGTTTGCCTTTGCTGCTGCTTTCTTGCACTGTGTGGAGTGCTTCGGGTCACTAGCGATCATCACTCCCAGGTCCTTCTCTTCCTCTGATGCAGATACTCAGACTCCACCCAGGTTGTACTCTGTCCTGGGATTCTTGGCTCCAATATGCATCACTTTGCATTTCTTGGCATTGAAACCAAGCTGCCAGATCCTGGACCACCTCCCCAGCTTTTCCAGATCTTCCTGTAGGTCCTGTATCCCTTCAGCTGTGTCCACTCTCCCACAGAGCTTGGTGTCATCCGCGAATAGGCACAATTTGCCCTTAATGCCATCCCCAATGTCACTGATGAAGACATTGAACAACACTGGCCCCGGCACCAAGCCCTGTGGGACCTCACTGGTTACCTTTCTGGTGCCAGATTACGCTCCCCCACAACCACCCTCTGGGTTCTGTCCCTCAGCTAGTTTTCCATCCATCTGACCATCTTGTTCCCGACCCCAAGATCCACCAACTTCCTGATCAACCTTTTGTGGGGCACAGAGTCAAAGGCCTTGCTGAAATCAAGATAGAAGGTGTCTACCATTTGGCCCCCAGCTACTGTCTTAGTGACACAGTCAAAGAAGTCAATCAGATTAGTTTGACACAATCTCCCCCCCATGAATCCATGCTGCCTCTCATCCTAGAGACCATGCTCCTCTAGATGTACCACCAACCTTTCCTTTAGTATGGTCTCCATGAGCTTGCCCACAATGGAGGTCAGACTGACTCTTCTTGATAGGTTTCCTAGACCCCCTCAGAGCATTTAGAACACTTTCAGAGAGTTGCAAGCCTGCATATTCTAGGTCCTCAAGAGCCGTGACTTGAGCCAGAGGGATCTGAGGTTCCGGAACAGGATTCTCCCGAGAGGATGGTAGTAGATTGTGCCTCCATGGGAGGTGTATTGGCAGAGCCACAGCAATGGAGAGCAGCATTGAGCACCATGGCTGCCTAACCCAATCTAAAGCAATCAAGATCATTGTCACTGGTTGAGATCTGAGCTTGATTAGGACCCTGAGAAGTAGGGGAAAGGGAGGGAATGCATACAGCGGTTTCCCTGACCAGTCCAATGTCAAGGCATCCATAGGTACTGTGCCTCTGGATGGTGGCCTGCAACAAAACTGTGGTAACTGGTGAATCTCTTGGGATGCAAAGAGATCTTATCTCGAGTGCTCCATCTTCTGAATACCGCCTCTAGCACCGATCTGTCGAGAGTCCATTCGTGGTGATCTTGATTGATTCGACTCAGAGCATCTGCCAGGGTATTGTCCTTCCCTGGCAGACAAACAGCTACTAGTGAAGCTTGAAGTCAATAGACCAGACTCCATACGTTCATTGCTTCTGTGCACAAAGGGTTGGACCTTGTTCCTTCCTGCTTATTTATGTAATACATTGTGGCGGTACTGTCTGTCCTGACCTGTACCACCTTGTCTTGAATCATGGATGCAAGGCCTGCAGGGCTAGAAACACTGCCCTGAGTTCCAGCAGGTTTATGTGCTGGAGAGTCTCTGCACTTGACCAAGTGCGTGGATCATATGGGTACACAAATGAGCTCCCCAGCCTAGAAAAGATGCATATTTCTTATTTTATATACATGTAGCGGATAGTAAGGACTTTAAAATTCCTAAATTAATGTTTACAGATGACTAGGCAGTGCTTTATGCAAACAAAAAGTGGTGAAGGCTCTCAGCGCTTTATTCCATAAAACAAAACAACACATCCATCTGTTCTTTCCTTATTAGTAAGAAGCTTTTTTTTTTTTTTTTAAAAGCAGTCAGTTGACACATTCATTAGTTTCATAAAACTTCAAGTAAAGCGATCATCATGTGCTCCTTTATGCCTTGTCTTTTTAGGACTGTTGACATTTCAGGACCAACCAGCTGCCTTCCTCAGAACTTAGGGCTGTGGGCACTGTACTCCAACTTTAGACAGCAACTCTGAGATATGATCTGCCAGTAGCAACGTTATAAATAAATGGACTGATTAATACAGATGTCTCCTGTGTTTAAACAATGGTTATTTTGTTCAAAGATCTTCTCAATTTAAGCTGTCCTGCTAGAGGTTTAAATAAGCATGCTGCTGGCTTTCATGCGTCAGTATCACTAAGCTTCTGAGCTTTAAATGCAGTCTACCACTGCCATAGATGAGAAGCATGACTTGCATACTTGCTAGCACTTTATGCAACAAATTTGCACAAAAAGTCTTTTTTTGTCATTTTTAAATGTTTTTGTTTACCTGTGGCTCCATATGTATGTGATGGCTGTTACATATGGCACAGGGTCATAATGTCGCATGAAAAACAGCATGGCAAAACAATTCCGTATTCAAAACAGCGAATGTAAGAAACAACAGCAGCACACACTAAACAAAGAAATGGGAAACATTCCCATTTCTTTTTTTTTTTTTTTTTTAAACAAGGGTCTCTGTCCTCCCCGACATGGGGTTTGCCCCACACACACACAACACCCAAACTAAATTAACTAACTCCAAGGAGGGTGTGGACTGAGGGGAAAAGGGGAAACTCGAGAGCAGGGGAACTTGGTTTTTATTTTGGAAAAAAAAAAATTACATGTTTGGAGATGGGGACTCGAACCCCAATCCCCAGGTCTCCACTGCGCCAGGTGCTTGTGCCTTAGCCACTCCGCCATCGAAACAGCTCATCCAGGCACAGCACCTGTGGCCTCTTCATCACTTCCTCCAGTTCCTAGTGAGCAGGGGTAGCAGTAGTTTCCTACTGCTACTATACCCTTGTCGCTGTAATTCATTCTGTGCCTTAGACTATGCGGTTATCCTTGCGCTGTTTTGGCAACGCGATATTAACCTAGTACTGTTACATACATGTTTTTCTTAAAACTGAACTGATGGCTGGGGAGGGAATTCTTTTTACTAGTAACTTTTAACAAAAGAAAATCCAATTTTTGTTTCAATAAAAACTAAAGCTAAAAAAGGAAAATTCAATTTTAATAAAGTAAACTTGGCATTTTGTTTAAATTTTCTCAGTTTACCCATTTTATAAGCACAGTAAGACACTTTGAGGTGCTTGCACAATGCACTTCTAGGTGTTGAAGGCACTCTTCCTGCAGTGCTGGGCTTCACTTCACTCCTGGGCATGCACGGATATCTGTTTCCATAACATGTAAATTAGACACACTTACTTCATCCTGAGAGATGAACAAGGAAGGCGCTTTTCTTTCTCAGACTTTCTATGCTTCCTCTTCTTGACTTTTTTCCGACATGTCTACATTGGAGTCCTTTATCAAGACAATATAAAATGTGATACTTTTAGAGAAACTGCGACTGTATCACACATTTATGAGATATACAATCATCTTTTAACGACTGCCAAAAGATCTGATACCGTTACAGATGGGAGGGTGGCCCATGATACACTGCATCTTGTTCTGGGCTTCAACTTATAAGACTTTAAAAGTTAAGACCATAAAATTTTTTATAGACTTGACAATGCTCGCTGAGCAGCACTCCCACCCCCCCCCTTGCCCCTGCCTCTCTCTCCCCTGAACTTCCACCCTACCTCTCGTCTTTCCTCCCCATCCCTCTCCATCTAACCTTACCCTACGGTCCTCACCTTAAAACATATGTATCTTGTACTTGCCTTATTTCTGTATTAACTGTTGTTTATTGCTCTAATGTCGGTTTGTCCTCTATGTGACGAGGTACCTTTGTAAATGAGCCTCTGGCTCAAAGGTTGTTAAACTGATGTTTAAATAAATAAATAAATAAATAAATAAATAAAACTTAACTGCCACTAGGTTCAGGAATGGATAAGTAATTGTTTAGAAGAACGTATGGAGAGCTGCATAAATGTGGCACACTCAATGGCCAGACTTGGAATATGCCATTCATCTTCATGAGTGAGAGGGCAGGACAATTATTCTCAATTTGCAGAGTCACTAATGACTCATGTATATCCTGCCCCCTCACAAGTGACGGTAAATGGCATTTTCTGAGCTAGGCCACTGTGTGTCCAATTTATGTAATCTGTTTTTAAACAGTGAAACTTTTAAAATGTATTCTTCTTATAAAGATTTAACTGTTAACTCTTAAAACCATTTTATAAGCAGGCATGTCACAAGGATCGGACCACTGGTATAAACAGGACATCACATGTGACTTATTTTCCTCTGCCATGTAGGCTGCAATGCGAGCTTGACCTTGTGGCTGCACCACGCGTGCAAAGAAGGCACTGTTGCCAACCTTCTTAAGCTAAATAAAAGCTTACACACCAGAGTCCCATACGATATCCCTTATTTAGGTATCCATATTTTTTTTTTTTACACTAGGATTGTGATGACCAAAATATTGATTACATGCCCGAAACTTGAGTGGATTACCTATAGGTAATGAGGTTCTGAGATGTCTCTTGGTTAGTCAAGAGTGTCATTCGAGATATCTTGCATTCAAAAACTTCAGAGCGAAGCTGAGCAGTTCTGCAATGCAAAGATGTCTTGAGATTATACTCTTAATTAGCCAAGAGACATCTCGGCAATACCATTTTATCAAGCATTTCCTTTCTGACAGACACACAGTGCAACAGTGCAGTGGGTGCTTCACATTCATGTCGGAATCAGCAGCGGTCACACTGCTTCAGCTCCAGATAGTACTCACACTACTCTGCTGCATCTAATTAGCTTCTCTCCCATCAGCCAACTGACTTTGCTTTCTTGCCCTTGCACAAATGAAGATAACATAATAAAATATACAAAAATTAAAAAAAATGAGCAGCACGAACACCCAGTAATGAAGTACCAACTAAGAGAATTGCAATGCCCAGAATCCTTTATCACTCCTCAATGTAATTCACTGAGACCACCGTCTTGAAAGGGGATTGGCCTTTCTACTGGCTGGCTGCACAGTCAATCACTGACTCTCCCACTGCCCATCTTATTCAAATTTTTACACACACAGAAGGTTAGTGTTTCTGACAGTGGGGCTCTCATCATGAATTTCACTTATTTTAACATGCAGTGAAGTACCATTCGTGATCACTGGTGTGTCTGTGCTGGAAGCGCTTGGCACCGACGAGTGATTTCAAACTAGCAGATGACTTACAAAATTAAAAAAAAGAATTTAGAATACAGAATGCTGCCAAAGCTGCAATGGGTGAAGATCTCTACGCTGTATAAGAGGTTCTCACACGCTACAGGTACATGCATTCACTTCTATTTATACAGAAAAATAAATGCTTATAAAGGTAATCAGAAACATGGGGCATGGATAAAAAAATGTTTTAACAGCTCCCCATACCTTAAAATTTTAAATTTATTAGTGTAAAAAAAAAAAAAAAAACTGAGTGCTGAGATTTTTAGTATAGTCAGCAATTAAAAAATATATATATATCTCTTCTGGGAACACTGCCATTAGGACCCTTAAGCCAGGCAATGGAACAGCCATTCGCACAGGGTCATTTACAGACCTCTGACTCAGGCCGAGGAAACGGACAAGCAGCTGCTAGAAAATATGCAGCAAAGGGGAGGTACTGCTAATGGGAGACTTTAGCCATGTTTACATGGCAGCAGTGCTCTGAAATCTGCCCCACTCCTGCCCTCGCAGCACTGCAGGTTGCCCAAGGAGGGGCTGTAATTACAGAGGATTTGAGGGAGACTGCTTTTATCAAATGAGTGCAGCAAAGTGTCTACACCACCATTTAATGCACTCAATCCGATAACGGATCCCATAACTGAGTCGGATCAAAACTGATCCAATGGCACTTAAGGCACTCTGGGAAGTGTTTACACGGCAATATTTGTAGCACATCAACCTCTGCGACAGGTTAACGCACTGCAAAAGAGCAGTGTAAACGGGTATTTAACATGCTGGAGGCAGACTGTTTCATCTAGCAGGGGCCTCAGCTAGGACACAGGATTTCATGGACTCCCTTGAGGGGCTAACTGGTTCAGAAACCTACAGGGGCAGGGTAGCAGAGCTTCCCCCCAATTGTTTAACTAGGTGAGACACACTAAGCTGAAAGTTTGTTTATAGGTGCAGCCTGGGAGCACAGGGAAGTTAAATGACTTGCTCAGGGTCACACAGTATGCAAGTGGGGGCTGTGGGATTCAAACCCAGGTCTCCAGATTTGCAGCTCAGAGCCTTAAACCACTGCGCTATACTGCCTCCCTCTTAGGGTGGAAGGTCAGTTAGGGTCCAGCAACCACAATATGGTGTGGTTCAAAGTGGACACAGGGATCCAGTCAACCCACACAAAGGCAAGAGTCTTACACTTTAGAAGGGTGGACTTTACCAGTATTGGACTACAGCTAAAAGAAACCCTGGAAAAGAAGGGGGACAGGCAGGGACGTTGAGGAGAAATGGGCACAAATCAAGGAGGCTATAACAGAGGTAACAAAACAATGTGTTTGGTCAATAGACAAGAGTAATAGAAGAAGAAAACCACTTTGGTTCTGTGGGGGGAGAAGAGATGGTACAAAAGTACAGGCCAAAGGCTAGCCTTCAGGAAGTATAAGGAGACATAAAGGGACGAGGACAAGGAAATGTACCAGAAGTGTCAGAGAGGTGGTAAAGGCAGTGACGATGCTTAAAGCGCAAACGGAGGACAGAATAGCTCAATCGGTTAGAAAAGGAGATAAGACATTCTTCAGGTTCATTAGTGAGAGAAAGAAGGCAAAGGGGAGCAGCAAAGCCTAGAGGGGCCAGGAGAGATAGTGGAGGAGACGGGGCAGCTATCCTGAACAAATATTTCTGTTCAGTTTCACTGTGGAAGGGGATTTACTTCGCAGACACTTTATTTGTATCCTTGTTAAGGGTGAGTATTCATGAGGTGGCATGAAAAATGGCTATGTTGAAAATGCGAGTGAAAATATTACAAATTACCAAAGTTACACACGTGCCTAGAAAACTTTCAACAACCCTCGTAACTCGGCCATTTTTAGGATTTTTACACCAAATTTTCAACATGGGCCTTTTGTGACCCCACCTCATGAACAGTAGTACTGTCATTTTGTTAATCGGTCCTGAAAGGTGATTTCGCAGAGCTGCTGCGCCATTCTTCGCCACAGGTGCGAAAAAACATTTCATGCAGGATGTGAAAAATGACAGCTGTACCGTTCATGAGGTGGCATGAAAAAATGGCTCTGTTGAAAATTTGTCATCAAAAGATCGAAAAGTAGCAAAGTTATGCGAGTGCGTAGAATAAAATCAACAGAAAGCATGTAACTCAGGCATTTTCAGGAATTTTTTCACCAGATTTTCAACATGGCCTTTTGGGGACCCGACCACATGAAGAGTGGCACTGTCATTTCATTAATCCATTCTGAAAATTGATTTTGCACAGCGACTGTAATATTCTGCACCACAGGTGCGAAAACATGCTTTGGACAGGATGTGAAAAATGACAGTTATAATGTTCATAAGGAGGTGTGAAAAAAAAATGCCAATATTGAAAATCTGTAGTGAAAATATTAAAAACTGGTAACGTTATGAGTGTGCATAGAAACTGCGCAATGCACACTGGTAAAATGAGCATTTTTCAACATTTTTGCACCAAATTTTCAACATGGGCTTTTTGGAACCTCTCCTCACGAACCCTGGCACTGTCATTTCATTAAACCGTCCGGAAAGGTGATTCCGCGCAGCGACTGCAAAATCACCTTATGGGTCCGATTAACGAGATGACAGTGATCGTGAGGTGGGGCTCCCAAAAAGCCCATGTTTGAAATTTGGTGAAAATATGTTGAAAATTGGCCAAGATATCAACATAAAACAAAACCCCAATTGACTCCCATTATATGGCGCTTACTTTGACGCTTCAGTTTGCAGTTCAGCTTTGAAGAGTGCAGGCGTGTCCTGGTCCAGAGAAGATGACAGCACCGACCTCCAGTAAGTATGGGGTAAGTTGGGGGAGTCTTGAGGGGAGGACTAGGGAGACAACAAGGACGTTTTCTTTTACAGGTTATATATAAAAAAAAAAAAAAAAAAGACACTGAGAGCATTTTTCTTATTTTACAGGTTATGCTAAAAAAAAAAAAATTGGGGCACACTGGTGGCCCCAGTGTGTGTGTGAGACATACAGACACAGGGACCGGGCACCCCATTGTTGGTGGGGATAAATTTAATGGGGACTAGTTTGATGACGGACCCTGCATCAAAAACTTCGATGCAGGATTCTGCATCAAAGAAAAAGTCAGGACAGTTTTCTTTATTTCAGGATAAACAAAAATAATATTTGGGCACACTGGTGTGGGCTCCCAGTGTGCCACATTACTAGGAGGGGTGGGGGAAAGACATGCTGACACGAGGATTGGGCACCCCAATGTCAGCCATGAAAGAATACAGGTGTGGGGGGGTATCCAACACCAGGAGTGGGCATCCCAGTGTCGGAAAACATTTAATATTTCGGCACACTGGAGTGGGCTCCCAGTGTGCCACATTAGTGTGTGTGTGTGTGTGTGTGTGTGTGTGTGTGTGTGTGTGTGTGTGTGTGTGTGTGAATACACATGCTGACACAAGGATTGGGTACCCCGATGTAGGCCTTTCCCTATATTCCCTATGGGAAAAGTCAAGTGTCAGGCATGAAACAAGCAAAAATGTGGTATGTGCGAAAATATGCATACCATATTTTCACACATGCCACGTTTTTGAGAAAACAAACTTATTTTTATGCCTGACACTTAACTTTTCTCATAGGGAATAATGGGAAATTAAATATGTTATAACTTTTGAACGGATTAATATTTTTTCACCAAACCTTCAAAAGGCACATCTGTGACCCAAAGGTTTTCTACCCTGAAATTTTCAGACCACAATATAAAGGCATTTCTGAGATACAGGTGGACAAAGAAACAAGAAAAAATGGGTACATTTAGGATTTTGTGATAGTTTTTGTCTCAAAACCACACAACGAGCTGGCCCGGTGGTGCTGAGGGTTGAGACGCTGGACGCTACACCTCGCGCCATGCCAGCGACCCAGGTTCAGGAATGGGCCCAGGCCATCGGGGGTCGGCAGGAGAGGATTGAGCGTCCGATGACAGCTCTCCTCTCCTGGGGAGGGTGGGTCAACGTTTCCCCGGCACTAGCGACTCCCAGCGGAGGCTAGGAAAGCAACAGCTATGGGGATCATGTCAGGGATGGGGAGGAGCATCCCAGGCCGGACATGCGGGAGGCGGCCACCGCTGGCTGGATGTCACTGCATGTCCATGCTCCTGGGAGCTTAACAAAGGAAACCAATCGCTGGCTTGGAGGAAGATGTCACCTACCCCCACCTCCAATGCCGGATCCTGCCCACCAGATGTCATCTCACCCAATCACCTCCGCCTGAGGAGCTTCAGAAGAGGAAGCGCCGAGGAGCAGAAGGCGGCCCTGCTCCGGGAGGCATGGACCGGGGGATTCTCTGAAGGTGTGTCGCGGGTGTGGGAGGGGGGCAGGGAGGGAGAGAAGAGAGAGAACGGTCCAGGAGGATCACGGCAGGAGGGGATAAGGCAGGATGACTGATGGGGTCCCAGCCAGTGGCGACCGGAGGGAAAAATTATTGTTAAAAAAAACAAAAAAAAACCACACAACAGATTCTTACAAAGTTTTGTATGTCAAGGGACCTACTCCTGGAGATTATACGTGCCATATTTTGTGCAAATCTGTTAAACTGTTCAAAAATTATTATGGTTCAAAGTTTTGAAACATAGAAGTTTTCAAACAAAGTTTGCTCTCAATCCTAATATACTGATGCTACCGTGCCAGTAGAAAAAATTACTCACCATAGTAATCTTCTTTCTTCCAAGAGGTACTTTAGCATCAGTAACTATACAGTTAGCTGGCTAGGTGCAACTGCCCTGGAGGTATGCCTTAAGAGAATCAGCATATGAGCTTGGGCATCAGCCAATCAGAAGAAAGGAGGGAGTGTGCTGAGAGGGAGCAGCCTGAAGGGCTTCAGAATTGTTTTCAAGATAATGGGCACATGCCCCGAAAAGTGAAACAGCAGGATTAAAATAAACATGAAAATGTCCTAAACCTGAAAACAGATATCAACAACCTGAGCATGAGACACTCTAATAAATACTCACATTTTGGTAATAAAACTGAGAACAGAGCCCTTCTAAAACGTGAACCGGGGAGGAAGGGTGGGACCTTACTGATGCTAAAGGACCCCTTGGACGAAAAGAGATTACTACAGTGAGTAATTTTTTCTTCTTACCCCAGGAGTCCTTTAGCATCAGTAACTATAGCAGATTACCGAGTAGTAACAAGTGGGAGGTGGGCAGAGAACCTACTTGGGAAAGAGGCTCTACAGAATCGCCCTGCCAAATCTGGCATCAGATCTGGACTGCACATCTAAACTGTAGTGCTTAATGAAAGTGTGCACAGATTTCCAGGTAGCTGTTTTGCAGACATCCAGAAAGGGTATGTCCCTTGCTGCTGCCACAGAGGCTGCAGTGCCAAGGGGCGCCATTTCAGATTTCAGCGGGGGGGGGGGGTAACAACCGTCGGTCAGGGGGCTGTGGGGGCAGGGCCAGGGGCATGTAGGCCATGGCCACCACAAGCTAAGCTGGCTGCTGTAGGACTAGCAACCCCAGGGTCCCACAAATAGTAGTACCAGGGGGTAACTGGATCATTTGGTGCCCATGACCAACCCTTACCTCAGCTCCAAGTCATCCCCAGTTGCACAGTTACAGCTGTAGGCACTGTTTGCAATCAGAACCACCTGAATTCTAGGGCCAGCACCAGGCCAGCATAGCAGAGGATTATCTCTTTCGGAGAGATGAGCTTGATACCCCTCACAGTACATCACAACCCAGGCCTTGGGTACCCCCGGCTCCTCCACCTGGTGTCCAAAACTCTAGCCTTGAAGCCTTCCTTCCTACTCTTGCTACTTTCTGGAACCCAGTTCAAATTTTAAAATCAGGTAAAAGGGAAATATATATGACAGTATTAATTTGGGAAGACCACAATTAGTAACATTACGAGCAAGAGCTATGGAGGGTAGAACTAGGGCGAGAATTTTTTTTTAACTCAGTGAAGAGCTAGAAGAATACTCGGCAACAACTATTATACAGTAGACAGTATCAAGATGAGAGGTCAGAGGAGCAGTAGAGTTGGCAATCAAGCAGTCATAAAATGATTCTTTAATAGAAGCCCAGCAGAAAGCAGTCAGTTAGCAGGCAAGGAAGCAGTTCCAAAACACAATGGACTGTTGTAGAAAGACAAACTTCAGCTATGGGGGACTAGCAATCTGACAGCTAGCAGATGATTAAATATGCATTAAATCCTAAATTCATTCCCGACACTAATTTGGATTCTGCAATGTGCATCAGCAGCGTCCACTATAGCCTGAAGGAGGCTGGGAAGTGAGTTGGGCATCATACCAAATATATTCAGGATGGCTCCCCAACACCCGTGACCCACCGTGCCGCACTGGGGGGTGGGGCAGAGCAAATAAATCGCAGAACAGGCATCAAACTGGTGGTTATGGTTATTAAAAACAACAGCAGCCTGCATGGAGGGGGGGGGGCACGTGCCCCCGGCCCCCTCAAATGGCACCCCTGGCAGTGTGGGCCCTGAGCCCCACAGGAGGTTGATGACCAGCTTTTTCATAGCAGAATCTAATGCAAGAAACCAGCCAGTGGGAAACAGTTCTCTTGGTAGCTGGTCTTCCTCTGCCAACGTTCCCGCAGAAGAGGAACAACTGAATGGAAGAGCCTCTGGACTGCCTAGTATGCTCTAAGTAGTAAAAGAGGGCTCCTTTGACATCCAAACTGTGGAGCTTTTGCTCACCGGGAGTGGAATTCTCAGTAAAGAAGATAGGTAGAGTATGGCTGGTTAAGGTGGAACTCCAAACCACCTTAGGCAGAAACTTCCCATTTGTCCTGAGCTCAATTTTATCTTTGTGAGGAAGCTTGTAATTAGGCTCAGTATACAGGGCCTGTAACTCTGAAATCCTCCTGGCAGAGGTATATGGCCACCAGGAAGACAGACTGCCACGTCACAAACTTAATATGTACAGTGGCCATAGGCTCAAAGGGTGGTTGCATGAGCCTGGCTATACAGAGATTCAGGCTCCAGGGAGGAACCGGCTCCCTGAATGGAGACTGCATGTGCAAGAGGCCTTTGAAAAACTGTTTGAATATGGTGTGGGAAAAAAACTTACTTTTTCTTCCCCATGGAAAGATGGGCCGAAATTGCTGACAGGTGGAAATGTAGGCAGAGGACTTCCGGTTGAGCTGCCGGCTGGAATGCAGCACTAAAAGATCAAGCTCCAGGGACCCGACAAAAAAAAAACTCCCAGAATCAGTACAAAACAAATCAAAACCAGAAAAACCTTTTTATACAAGAGGCTAGAGGAGTTACAGAACTGAATGGGAGCCCGAAAAAAGAAAAAATCAACTGCTTTAGCTGCACAGCAGACCAAACAAGAGAAAGACTCTCAGACTGGTGATTCCAGCCCACTAGACATGGCGGAGCCACCACCATCTCCTAATGGACAACCCAGCAATGCTGCAATCCTGGCAGAACTCAAAGGATTCAGAGATGAAGTTCGCTCCTTTCGCACTGAACTATCCACAGAACTGGCTAAAATAAATCAGAAGGTATCTGAATTGGAGTTGGCTCATACAGAAATTGAAACAAGAACTGATAGCCTGGAGAGAGTTGTGATGCATTTAATAAATGAACAGACACTATTAACAGACAAATGTGAAGACCTTGAGAATAGATCAAGGAGAAATAATCTACACATTCATGGAGATCCAGAGGAGGAAGAAGGACATGATATGCTTAAATTTGTGGATACTTTATTACGGGAGGTACTACAACTTGATCCAGCCACCAAACTAGACGTAGAACGAGCTCACAGAGCACTCGCCCTCGAAACCTCAACATACTGATCAGAGGCCGCACTCCATAGTGCTCAAGCTATTAAACTACGAGTAAAACAGCAGTTGTTGTCAAGAGCATGGTGCATGGGGACATTCAATAAATAGCATACGCCTTTATTTTGATAGTGACTACTCCCCCACAAATAGCAGCAAGGAGAAGGGCCTCAGCCCTGATACTGCACCCAGAAACAGCAGCAGTTGAAGTTCGATACACCATATCCTGCAAAGCTTATAATAGTGTTTCCTGGAAGGCCCACGTAACATTTGAAACTCCAGAGGAAGCCAGCAAAGCTCTCCAGACCAAGAAAATCGTGGTACCCCAGCGGACAACATCGAAACCCGGACCTAGAGACACTCAAGTCAGGAATCATGTGGGAGAAGGTGCAGAACATGCAAACCAGAAAGAGACAAGGCTACTCCACATTACAAGATGTTAAAAAACTTTTACTCAAGTTCCAGAGGACTGCCCCGGATTGACTGTCTGAGAAAGGGGCTCTGATGATCCTTCCAGCTCACGATGAGAGTCTGGGCATGCACTTACTTTTAGAGTGGCTGTTTGAGCCATCTAAAAAACTAGCCAAGGTGGTGCGATATTATAAGGGCTGAATCTTTGTAATTTAGAATGCTAGTCAGAGATATTAATCAAGGGAAATGGGGGCTGAAGTACATACTCAAGTGATCTATGCATAGTAATCCGATTTCTTTTTATTGTTTAATGTAAAAAAAATAAATAAATAAATAAATAAAAGAGTCTGGGACAGTTATGGTGAAACAACTGAAAACTTTATCTTACCCCCCCACCCCATTTATATCTACCTCTGTAAATAGCCTTGGCTACCATTCCTCATTTGCTGAACGAGCTACCCCATTAAAACTAATTTTTTAAAATAATATTGTTGGGTCCCATGCGGAGAGCTAATGGAGATGCATTCAGCTAGACAGCAACATGGCGACAGTCACGTGCAGCGGATATCGGGACAGCATCAATTTATTTGGTGCAGTCCAGAGCTGCATGTGTTCTTTGCCTGCTCCATGTTACTAATTTTTGTACATGGTGCTGGGGGCCCACATTGGCCTCATGAGCTTCCCCCACAGGGAAATAACATTCATCCCTGCTCAGGAGGGAGTACAGATCCCTCCCTACCTAGGGAGTCATTACAGACTTGTTCTGTAATCCATGTAACTAAGTTAATGTTGCACTGTTATGATGAGAAACCTAGGCATGAAAGTTACAAATTCTCCCCCGAATCAATATTCTTTTACTTTTGTTACTCCCACAGGCTAACACGAATTAAGATATCTGTTAAACCTAGCTGGAAACAATACATGGTTGGGAGTACCACCAAATCACCACTAGAGGGGGATAAATACTATCATCTATTACTGATCGTTTGTAAGGTATACAAATATGTTTTGAACATTTGTACCCTATCTTATGGGTATATTATTTTGTATATGTTGTTAAAATTTGGCAATGAGAACTCTAACATATAAGAGACTACTTTGTTGCATCTGCTTTGGACAAACTGCTTACCAGCAATTTGGGCTGAGAATATATGGAGAGGAGATGTTTACTATATTGGGTGACAAGGAGAACAGTAAGAAACTGGGCTTATGCAATATAAAATACTTGTTAATGAAACAAATTGGGGAAATCATCACTGATATTGTCCCTTAATATTAATGGGATTCACAGCCCAGTTAAGAGATCCCGTTTGACACAATTTATTAAAAGAGACAATCCTGAAATCATATTTTTGCAGAAGATTCACCTGTCCTCTCCTGAGCATGAAAAATTCACCAAATGGGGGTTTCCCACGGTGATAGCGTCATCTTACAGCTTGGGTAGGAGACGGGAAGTGGCCATCCTGATCAGACGTGGGGTACCATTCGACCTCCATCAGAAGGTAATAGACCCGGAGGGATGCTCTGCTATTGCAACAGGCATGCTTCATGCTCGCCCGGTTACTCTGGCATCCGGTTATTTTCCCCCGGGGACCACAAAGAGATTGGCTCAGACTTTTTTTGCACGGCTTTTGGAGATCCTCCAGGGCAACTTCTGATGGGGGCGACCTGAATACTACTCTGAACCCTGCAAGGGATGTCTCAGTCTATCTTCCTCACAGGGTTAACCGGCTTCAGAAGTACTTCTGGGTACAATTGCTTCTTTGGGGCTGGTAGACATCTAGCGTCACTGTTACCCCACACAGAGAGAATATACCCATATAGCACCGGGATCAGGGGTGGCGTCTCAACTAGATTATATGTTTACCGCAGCAGAACATCTAGAAACATTACACAATGTGTGGCATGGGGCGACCATATTATCAGATCATTCCCCAGTATATGCCAAATTTGATTTGGGCGGGGGACATAAAACGAACTTCTGCCGCTTCAACTTGATGCACTTGAGAGCTACAGAGTTTAATCAAATGGTTAAAGAGAGGATCCCACAGATCCTGGGGGAGAATGGTGACCCAGGTGTTTCAGCGGGATACCCTTAAGACAGTGTTGCGTGGGGATATTATTGCTTATTCATCGAGGAAAAATAAAGAGAGAGAGGCACAGCTTATTAAGCTCCAGGGGGAGTTGAAAGCACTGCAGTCTTTATATGCCCAGGGGGATGGAACTGTAAAGGTACACCTACTAACAATAAAACAAAAAATTCAAAAATACCTAGATCAGAAAGTAGAGCAACAGCTCTATTATCTGAGACTCGCAGCACATGGGGGTGCCCTAAAGGAGCCAGGAATCTGGCCCGTAAACTTAGAATGCAAAAGGCTAGAGCCTGTGTTATGGCCATGCAAGACCCTACTACGGGGAAGCTAGAACATCATCCTAAGATCATTAGACAAGTCATGGCTGAATATTAGCGGGATTTATATAGGGCAGAGTCTGAAGACCGTAGTCAACAAATAGAGGCATACCTTAACAACTTAAAGCTTCCCAAATTGACTGCCTCCCAGATAGATATTTTGAGAGCCCCTACTACCTTGATTGAGATAGAGGGGGTGTTGCAGAGAGCTAAGACCCAGAGGGCTCCAGGACCAGATGGATATCCGTTGGAGTTCTATAAAACTCATGAAGAAGAAATACTACCACCATTACTCCAGGCTATCCATGAGATATAGGAAGGAGGTATTCCTCCCCACCTTGGCAATACACAGTGATATCTGCGATACTTAAACAAAACAAAAACCCTACCCTACCCTCATCGTACAGGCCAATTTCAATGTTAAATTTTGATTACAAAATTTATGTGTCTGTGCTAGCACACAGACTTGAAAACATCATGCCTTTGTTGATCAATCATGATTAGGTGGGCTTTACTAAGGGATGACAGGTTCACGATGCAATGCGACGAACACATCTACTTAAAAAGAGTATGCAGCAACACGTTCGATTCCCCTGGCACTCACTGGACTGGACGCTTAAAAAGCATTTGACAGGGTGGCCTGCCATTTCTGTGGGCTACCTTGTCTAGTTTGGCTTTCCCCTAGAGATCATACAACAATTGCAAAATATGTATAAACACCCTTGGGCTTACTTAAAATTAGATGGCTCTATCTCTGACCCTTCTCTTCTACAGAGGGGAACTCATCAGGGATGCCCCCTCTCACCCCTGTTATTTGCCTGTATCTCGAGCCATTAGCCCAAGCCATTAGAACTCACCCGGAAATAGAGGGCATACCTATGGGAGGCACAAATCATAAAATTTCACTATTTGCGGATGACATCCTTCGCACTTTGTCCTCCCCAGATATATCAATCCCAAGGGTCTGGGAACAACTGGAGATGTATGGTAAAATCTCAGGGTATAAAATTAACCAACAAAAAACAGAGGTACTACTGTGTAACTACATCCTTTCCCCTGCTTTAAAACATGCATTTCCCCTTAAGTGGTATAAACAATCGATGCAGTACCTTGGGATCCATCTTTCTAAAAATCAGATACATGCAGATATTGCAAATTTTGAACCCCTAACCCAAAGCATAACTGAGGACCTCACACTATGGTCACAGGTACCTTTTGAGTTTCCTACCTCAAATAGAAACTATTAAACAAAACATATTTCCCAGATTTTGTTCCAACACTCCATTATTTCAACACAGACTTATTTTCAAGCTTGGAATAGGTTGATCTCTCGCTTTATGGCGGGAAACCTTCCAGGATTCGATACTCCTATCACAGTTATCAAAAGACAGCGTGGGTTAAATTTACAGAATCTCCTGAATTATGCCGGCTTCTAAATTAAAGATCTTACTCTCCTGGATGAACCCCAATTATATTATGCCCTGAAGCAGTTTGAGATGACTTGGAATGGCATATAAGACCTGCCGGACTGTCTCTTTGGACATCCTCCTTGTTGCATACCTCTCTCTAGATTCCCACAATATACTGCAGAGGTGTTTAAGCAGTGGCTGACTGTACTCAATAAAAGATTATTGCCCATGGAGGCACTTTTTCTGAGATCCCTTGTGGTGAACAGTGCCTTTCCACCCAATTATTGGATAGATCCTTAACCCAGTGGTATAAATATAATATTAAACATATTTTTCAATTATTAGGCCCACAGTGCCTTTATTCATTTGTCCAGCTCCAGGCTCAGTATAAAATACCCCAGGGCTTCTTTCATAAGTATTTGTAGCTAAAATCTTATTTGCGGCCAATGGAGGAAGCACTGGCAGGAGTGGCTGAAAGCCCCCCACTAATAATAAAATTACTTCTATCACACAGACAAGGTACCACTCTAGACCACAGTATCAGTCTGGTCTACCTTGCTTTGGGAGAGAAACCAGAAGACTCTACTGAGTCAATCAAAGCCGGCTGGTCCTTGAACTGGGGCCTGACCTACCAGTTACTAATTGAAGATGGCCTCCCACTTATGCTTAAGGCCTCGGATCCCCATATTGGAAAGAGTTTGCATGGAAATTACGATATAGATTTTTCCATACTCCTGTTGTGGTAGCTAGTTTTACAGGCGATCCTGAAGGAAAGTGCTGGAGGGGATGTGGAGCAGTACATGCAGACCAGACTCATATTTCGGAATTGCAGCATGCTGGGTCCTTATTGGGGGGAGGTAGTGCAGGAGCTGGTGGCAATATATGAAAACCCAGGTATTTTTACCTCTGGGTATATACTGACAGCTACTAACCCATTTGGTCTAAACGTACAGAAGAATGTATACCTGCAAACTACACTGCTAATATTGGCAGCAAAAAAGGTAATAACCAAACTATGGGGAACAAATGGGCTGCCAACTAAGGGAGAGTGGCTAAACTTGACAAGAGAGATATACAGGATGGAGAGGATGGTGGCCAGAGTAATGTGATAGAGTGGAGGTATTTGTTACAAAATGGAGACAATGGATTATGTATCAGTTAAGCACTTATTCAGATTTTGTTCCATGAAGCTAATCAAATCAATACTGGAGAAACGTTAAAATGAGACTTGTCTAGTTCATGTGATTAATTAGTCCTGATGCTGGGTGAGAGTTTTTTTTTTTTTTTAAAGTCCAATGTATAATTATATAAACTGAACGAATATATCTATGTAAAATGTGTAATGTATAAATGTCCTCGTGCCTAATAAAAATATTATAAAAAAATTTTTTTTTAAAAATTACTAACAGGTGTAGCTTGAGGGAAGAGGGTTTCAAGCCTGATACCTGTAGATGTACCAGGTAATCCAGCAGCTGAGGGTCTGAAGCTGTAAGAGGATTGACCTTTTTGCTCTTGTACCAGAGGAAGAACCGTTTCATTTGTCTTCATAAGTCTTTTTTGTGTGTTAGGTTTTTTAACCATTCTCAGGATCTTACGGACCTGCTCAGAGTACTGAGAGGATGGGAACTAACTCCTCCAGAACCAGGCCTTGAGATGAAGAGGTGTATGTCTAGATAATGCACTCCTGTCTGGGAAAGGTCAGCAGAGAGTGAGTTGGTGGCAAGCAATGGACCTGCTGCAGGATAGTGAGAGAAGGAGAGGGTACCAGGTTGCTTGGGCTAATCCAGAGCCACCAGAATCATTGATGCAGGCTGTTAAGAGTTTCAGCAATACCCTGAGTATCAGGGAAAGGGAGGATTGCATATAGGAACATCCCTGACCAGTCCAGGATCAAGGCATCCAGTGGAAGCGTTCCCAGGATTGGGGCCTGCAACAGTACTCGGGAAGCTGGAAGTTGAGGGGAGAGGCAAACAGATCCACGTCTGGTGTGCCCCACCACCTGAACACTGTAGTACTCGCTTGTTCAGAGTCCATTTGCTCTGGCCTTGACTGATGTGACTTAGAGCACCTGCCAGGGTATTGTGCTTGCTTGGGAGGTGAATAGCTGAAAGGCCAACTCCCAGGGAGAAGATGAGAGACCAGATCTTCAGGGCCTCTGAACAGAGTATCTCTGATCTGGTACCATCCTGCTTGTTTATGTAAAACATTGCAGTGGTGTAGTCTGTTCAGATTTGTACAGTCTGTCCTTTTATGACAGGAGCAAATGCTTTGAGACCGAGAAAGACTGCTCGGAGTTCCAAAAGGTTCATATGTAACTGCGAGTCTTGGAGAGTCCAGGTGCCACTTACTGAGGCACTGTCCAGATGAGCTCCCCACCCCAGGAGGGAGGCGTCTGTGGTGATCACCTTTGTGGGAAGCGGAGCTTGGAAGGGTATCCCTGCTGCCAGATTTACAGGGTTCTTCCACCAAAGCAAAGCCTGAAGGAACTGTTCCGTCACAGGTAGCTTTGAAAAATAGTTGCTTCTTTGAGACCAGTGGATGGGAGATAGGCTTGCAGGTGTTGCATCCTGTACTTGACTCCTGGGACCACTGCAGTCATTGAAACCATATGTCCCAAGAGCCTGACTAAATGTCTGGCTGGTCTTGGCTGTCCCTGACGAAAGAATCTGCCACTGAGGTGAAACTTTGAATTCCTCCTGTGGGGGCGGGGAGGCATTCTTTTCTGGATGTCCAGCTGAGCTCCTATGAAGCGAGTAGCTGGGTGGGTTCCGGGTGAGACTTAGATTTACCAGGAATCCCAGAGACTCAAGTGTGCTCTGCAAGGGAATGAGACTCCTTGACCCGACAAGGAAACTTTGCCACTGTGAGCTGTAGGAACAAAACCTTTGATGGAAATTATTTAATTTTTATTATTAAAGCAGCAGTGCAATGAAAAAGTTATTCAAAAAGCTAATTTTCTGCTATGGTTATGAAAAATATTTGCAGAACTGTTGATTTGGGTTTTCTGGATTCTTTCTATACTTTGTACTGTACATTTGCATTTTGTCTGGCTTTATCCTCCTCAGGTCTTCAATATTATTTCTATGCAAAAATGAGGTGGCCATCTTTTTTCTTGAGAAATAATTATTTTAAAACTTTCATAAAATTCCTAAATGACGACGGAAACTGAAAATGTTGCCACCAAAATGAACTGGAAGACATCTAGCATAGATCAGGAAGGAAAAAAAGTGGGGTCAAATTTTAACCCATTTTCTTTGTACTGTTGCTTTATGAATTGATTTTTGATTATTTTATATGGGATTAATTATGTGAAATGTTTACTGTAATTTTTGGTTATGGTTACTGTTTGCATAAGTTTTAAAAGCAAAACCAAAGTGTGAGTTAACAAAATTTTCAAACTAAAGCTTTTTTAACCTAGCCTCTGTGTGCTCTATAACTGTGGCTTGAGAGAGAGACGCGTGGCCTCAGCTGATGTTGCTGACACCCTGTAACTAGCCCAGAGAAGCATTTTTTAATCTTTTTTTGACCGATTTATAGGCATGTTTTGAATGTAGGATAGGGTGGACATTTTAGAGATGGATATCCATGACTACTATTAGATAAAGATTATGGGCCAAGATATTCAAAACTTTGCCCCGGGGCTAAATTAGCACTGCCCGGCAGGCAAACTTAGCCCGGAGCACAAAACAAGCTATATTGCAAAGGAAATAGCCCAGTGCTAATCCTGCCGAATATAGTAGCCTAAGGAAGCCGGGCAAACTGGTCTGGGAGTGCAGGGCAAAAATAGCTCAGGAATAAGACAGCACCAAATATAACAACAGGGAAGTGCAAACTGCAACTGCAGCTCATTAGACGCTGAAGCAAGCCAGTGTTGCAGGTGGAGAACATTGTGTGCGATTGCACAGAGATGTCTCACATCTACTACAAACACACCTCTCAACCTCCTGCCTCATAAATCAGGGACAAGGCTTAAAAAAAGTCAGGGACAAAGGTTTAAAATCAGGGACACATCTTGCAAATTGGTGATATTTACTTATTTATCTATTTATTTATTTCATTTGCAGATTAACACCTTTGAGCCAACAGACTCTTTCACAAAGGTTCTATGTCAGGTAGAACAAACAGACAGAACAAATTACAAAGTTCCATTACATTAGGGAAGAGACACGATTACAGTGGTAGTTTGATGAGCATAGCAGGAAGACAGAATACTGACAGGCTGTACAAGCAGGCAAGTAGCCTACTGCATTTCCTAAATTGTACAGGTACTGGAAGTACATTTGGCATCGAGTTCACTTATATTAAGTCTAAAAAAAAAAAAAAAAGGCCTCAAGGAATCAAGCCTAAAGTTGGGGAGTAGCCTGGGGGGCTTTGTCATAGGTTGGAAAAGGGATGAGGGGCTTTGTCCTTAGGCTGGAAAAGGGGTGAGGGGTGGAGCAGGAGAGGGGACAGCCGCCTGGGGCTTTGTCAGGGAGGTACAGGAGCGCAGGAGAAGTGTGGGGGTGAGGTGGGATGGGGGAATATATCATGGCCACCTGCGTTTTGTGGTTGCAGTCACACTGGTTAGAGATATCCATAGAATAAGTGGTTTAGTGTAACATGCATTTTCTAAGGAAGACCACATCTGTAACATTAATGTCTGACATTATTTTATGCTTACAACCCCCACTGTTTGGTCATGGAGACAAAATGTTTAGGAGGGACAGAGTAAACCTTTGAGGTAACATCAGGGATGTCCCTGAAAATCAGGGACAGTTGAGAGGTATGACTGCAAACAATAATGTAAGCCACACACTGCAGAACTGTGCTATGCTGAAGTGAGGTTTGCCCAGGGCTAACCTGATTGCACAGTGCTAACACATTGGCAATGCAAACTGGTTAGCCGAGAGGCAAACTGAGAACCTATTTCAAAGCTCCCATGCAAATGAGCCTACTTAGGTAATCCATGTGGGCAAACAGGCACATTTGCATCACACTATATGCTGCTTAGCATACATTACCATGCAGTTTGCCTGGTGTTACTGCATGATGCACACAGCTCCACCTGTTGGTCGGAATGGCAGTACAGGCTGGACGCTGCAGGCCAAGGCATGCCCATAGCGTCCCTGTTGGTCAGAATGGAAGCAGAGGCAGGAAGCAGCAGAACTGTGTGCTGGCAGTACTAGCAGTGCATACAACATACCTATGCAGCACTGCAAGCAGTATATACTGTGTGTGTGTGTATATATATATGTATGTGTGTGTAGATCTATGAGCATATATAAACAGATACAGAGACACCGTATATAGCTAGCTATATACACACATACATACACACTACTTGTGGCCACAGTGACCTGCATGATGCCCCCACCCAACCCCAACAGAGCCAGCCCACAGCAGGTGTGGGTGGAACACAGTGGGGGACACAAGTATGCATGGGGCAGGCATAAGGCAAACCTGCTGTGGGTGGGGGGGATGTCAGCTGTAGGGTCACTGGGTTATGCAGCGCAGCCATCCAATATAAAGGGATCTGGGAAGACAGCCCGTCTCAGCCATCATGGTCCTTGTTCCCACTTGTGTTGGTTCCACTCCCTGGTAGTCCAGTGGTCCCTCCACCCTACCCCCAAACACGAATCCGACCCCGGTCCATGTAAAACACCTATTTGTCCCTGGTAATCTAGTAGTCCCCACCGAATCCTGACCCCAGGTACATGTACATCAGAAGTGCCCTCATGTTCTAGTGGTCCCCCCCCCAAGCACGATCCCGACCCCGTAGCCATGGTATACAGAGAATTTCTGATGTTCTAGTTATCCACCCCCAAACGATCCCTGACCCCCGTGGCTGCGGTATTTGAGAATTTCCTGGTCTCTAGTGGTCCCCCAAGCACGATCCCCAATCCTCGTAGGTCATGGGTATTTCTAGAGAATTTCCCTGATGTTCAGCGGTCCCACCCCCCAAGCACGATCCCGATGCCCGGTATCCCTGAAAAGAGAGCAATACCTGGTGGTCTAGTGGTCCCCTCCCAACCCGGAAGTGCGCCGCCCATCCTCCCGGACACAGCCTAGGTACGGCGCTGGCGAACGGCTCCGCCCTCCTCTCATCACCACGGCCAGCCGCCGACTGCAGTATGCATGAGCGCTACTAAAAGAATAATAATAAATAATAATAATAATAATATTTTTTATTTTTAAGGCGCATTTCAAAAAGCCAAGGCGCCGTACAAGGTAAAATCAAACGGTTCAAATAAATAAACAATCATTAAAATCAGGCAATACCATAAATAAAATGGCTTAAGATGATCGGTCACCATAAGCCTGGTGCCACAAATGAGTTTTAAGGCCAATTTAAAGTCCTCCACAGTCGTGCACTAACGTAACAGGCGAGAGGAGAATTCCATAGTGTGGGGCCATGAACATAAAAAGATCTGGCCCCCGAAAAATTCAATCGTACCTTAGGAATCTCTAACACCCCCTCGCCGGCTGAGCGGAGCGATTGTCCAGCTCAATAGGGAACCAGGAGCTCTTTCAGGTAGTCCGGGCCCAGCCCGTGTAGGGTTTTAAAAGTCAGCAAACTAACTTTAAAGGTGATCCGCCACTGAACTGACAGCCAGTGCAGTTAGTGCAGCACTGGCATAATATGACAGGACTGAGAGGATCCTGTCAAAAGCCGAGCCGCCACGTTCTGCACCAGCTGCAGGTGGCGGATTTCTACCCCAGAAAGCCCTAGGTATAGGGAATTGCAGTAATCTAAGTGCGAGGACACAAAGGCATGAACCAAGATGGGAAGGACGCTGGACGGTACCAGATGTTTAATCCTGGAGATATTCCTTAGATGGTAAAAGGAAGATTTGACGACAGCAGACACCTGCAAATGCAGGGTCAACTCTTTGTCAAAAATAACCCCCAGGTTTCGCACCTGGTTAGAGGTCTGAAGGGGGACACCCCTGAGAACAAGTCCAGAGGGTGACGCACTTCCCAAACCTCCTGTCCAATGACCAGGTTCCACAACCATCACCTCAGTCTTACCAGAGTTCAACTTCAGCCAGCTCAAATCCATCCACCCTAGATTTCTTTGAGACAGTTATTAAAGATTGAGAGAACTCTATTCTGGTCGGGTGCAAAGAAAGGTAGAGCTGGGCATCATCGGCATAACAATGAAACCTCAGCCTATACCTTCTTACAATGTCTCCGAGGGGTAGCGTATACACCGCGAACAACATGGGCGACAGAACCAAACCCTGAGGAACCCAACAAGACAGAGAAACGGGATCTGATGAAAATACTCCAGATACCACTCTCTCAGTTCTTCCAGTGAGGAAAGATGTAAACCATCTGAGGGCAGTCTCTGTTATTCCACAGATGTACCTCAGGTGGCTAAGTAACAGTCCATGGTAGTAGCTCATGCATACCACAGTTGGCAGCCAGCCATGGTGGTGAGAGGAGGGCTGAGCTGGTGCCCGGCGCCCGTACCTAGGCTGTGCAGGACAGCACACTTCGGGTTGGGGGACACTAGACCACCAGGTATTGCTCTCTTTTTGGGGCTACTGGGCATCGGGGATCATGCCTGGGGGTGGGGGCCACTAGAAAATCAGGAAATTCTCTATATAGCGTGGTTACAGGGGTCAGGGATCGTGCTTGGGGACCACTAGAACACCAGGATATTCTCTAACTACTGCGGCCTCACGAGGTGGGGATCGTGCTTGGGGGTGGGGTGGACCACTAGAACATCAGGAAATTCTCTATATACAGAGGTTACAGGGGTGGGGATCATGTTAGGGCCACCTAGAACATCAGGAAATTCTCTATATACCGTGGTTACGGGGCTCAGGGGATCGTGCTTGGGGGTGAGGGGCCACTAGAACACCAGGAAATTCTCTAACTACACATGGCTATGGGGGTGGGATGCGTGCTTGAGGGGTTGGGTGGGGGGACCACTAGAACATCAGGAAATTCTCTATATACCGTGATTCTACAGGGGTCAGGGATCGTGCTTGGAGGGTGGGGGGACCACTGGGAACCAGAATATTCTTTAAATACCGCTTCTACAGGGGTCGGGGATTGTGCTTGGGGAGTGCGGGGACCACCAGAACACCAGGGATATTCTCTAAATACCACGGCTACGGGGTCAGGGATCATGCTTGGAGGGTGGGGGGACCACTAGAACACCAGGGAAATTCTCCAAATACTGTGACGACGAGGGTCGGGGATCCTGCTGGGTTGGGAGGACCACTAGCACACCAGGGATTATTGTGCTTATTGGGGCCACCGGGGCTCAGGGATCATGCTCGGGGGCACCACTACATTACCGCCAGCTTGTTGTCGGCGGTATTTAGTGCCGCCTTCTGAGGTTCGCTAATGCCTGTAGCGTGGCTTTCTCCATTTGAATATGCCGGCAGCCGGCATTCATGGCCACTCCCCTAACTCCCACCCCCACATTCATTTACTTTTAGCGTTGGCCCTATCACACAGCGCCAGCACTATTAGGGCTTCTGAATATTGCAGTCTCGCACAAATCCAGTGCTATTCCAGCGCTATGGTTTTGCACTGGGTGCAACTGTTTGAATATCTGGCCCACAATGACTGGTGCAGACTTGCATGAAGAAAGAAAACAAAATTGCCTTAGAAAATGAATTTAAAAGTCCCATTACTTTGTAAAGGAATAAGAAGTTTTATTTATAGTTTAAAGATATAATATACAGCTGCCATGAAAACTGGACCGTTAATAGACACTAGTATAAGTAATAAGCTTACCAAGTTTCATAACTGCAGGACCAAAGAATTAGAAGTTGTGTATTAAACTTATTTTAATATCATTTTCTTATTAATAACTAAACAAATCAAGTCTCTCATGATAGCTCACATCCTGAGGAGTCTAAAAATATGACTCAGTATGTACCTTGCTGTTAAGAGAAACCCATCTAAAAGAATCTTTTGACAGTTTAAAGTGTATTACCTCTTTAAGCAGAAAAAAAAGTGCATAAATAAAAGTAATATTTAAAAGCCTTAATAACTGTCAAAGTTTGAAAATCCAAATGGGTACCTCGCGGTAGGGACCCGCGATTTCTGAGGTAAAAAGTAAAGAAAAACACTAAAATTCAACGGTTCTTTCAAGAATAGCATCAAAATAGTGAAGAACCGTCTTTTTCTCTTTCCTGCGGCTGCTGGGTTAGCGGCAGGGTCAGCAGGTCTCTTTTTGGCCGATGAACCGTCTCTCTTGTCAGAGGGTTGATCCTCCGGTTCTTTCTGGCCCAAAATCAGTTTGCAGCTGGTTCAGCAGCCTTCTCAGACATCTTCTCCTGCAGCCGTTTTAAGCGCCTCTCAAGCGTCGACTGAGGGAAGTTTTTACAGATATCACAGTCCTCTTTCAGGTGGTCAAACCCCAGGCAAAACACACAAACAAGATGAGGATCTCCCTTTGTGAACGGTTCCCCAAACTCTGTACAATGTTGGAAACCTGTGGGGCCCGTTCCCTTCTTGGTCTGTGACATTGATCGGCTGTGAAAAACCGAACCAAACAGAGAATTACCCCGGCAAATTCAAACCATCAAAAACCACCTTACCGGATGGTAAACAGTAAATTTAACTTAATGAATTACACAAAATAATATCAGTTCCTTCCCGGTTGGAAGACCGAGGAGGAACCGAAAAGACTTACCAAAACTACACTAATCTAACTAATTCTACCTGTGAACCAAAGACATTGCTTCAAAAATCTAAATAAAGTAAATGGACTTAAAAATAAACCAAGAAAATAATCTCTTCAGTTAGAGTGAAGGAGAACTCTCTGGAGACGTCTTACTGAGGCAAGCGGAGTAAAGATTCTGACAGCTGCAGGAAGTGCAACCAGGGACAGTGATTTGAAACAGAGCTTGAGCCTAACATTCCACTATTGGCGTAGGTTCTATTAACCATTTAGGCTCCGGGGCAGTCTACCAAAAGACCATGCCATTTGTCAGAATATAGTAGATTTCCTGGGGTTGGAAAGCACTACTTACCACAGTGATCTTGTTTCTTCTAAGGGGTCTTACTGTATTCTGACAAATGCAGTATAATCTCACCATAGACCGCCCAGCGTCAAATGGTTAATAGAACCTATGCTAATAGTGGAATGTTAGCTCGAGCTCGGACTCAAATCATAATCCCCGAACTGCGTCCTGCAACTTATCGAATTCTTCTGAAGCATGCAGAAGCTAAATACTAACTATCCAAACTAAGTTTACTACCCCTAAACATACTATTTGGGAACAGAAACTCAAACAGGAGGCATCTCTAAGACTCAAGCCAACAGATGCCAAAAACTAATAGGTACCCACAGGTTTCCAACATCATTGTTACAGGAGTGAGCAGAGCCCTGTAGGTCCTAGCAGAGGAGGAAGGGTGGGAGCTCAGAATAAAGAAAAGGTTCCTTAGAAGAAACAAGATTACTATGCTAAGTAATGTTTTTTCAAACCCCAGGAAATCTTACTGTATTCTGACAAATGAAAATACCCAAGCAGTGCCTTTGGAGGCAGGCAGAAGACCTATTAGAAACAGGCTCTTGCAAAACTGCTGAGCCAAATCTGCATCGCTCCTAGCCTGGGTGTCCAGGCAGTAGTGCTTGGTGAATGCGTGAACTGTTTTCCAGGTAGCTGCTTTACAGATTTCCAGAAGAGGAATGTCTCTGGCAGCTGCTACTGATGCAGCAGTCCCTCTAGTAGAATGGGCCCTAAGCCCTTGTGGATGCTGCTTCCCCACCTTGCCATAACAGAATTGGATACATGACACAATCCATCTTGCTATGGATCTCTTTGTGGCAGGTTTCCCTTGCCAACCTCTCCATAGGTCAGAAAGAGATGGGTTCTATTCCCTTTGTGACCATTTGTGTGCTCTAGGTAGTAGCTAATAGCTCTCGACATCCAAGCTATGTAGTCAATGCTCACCAGAGGAGGAATGATCAGTAAAGAAAACTGGCAGAGTGATAGACCGATTAATGCGGAAGTCAGATACCACCTTAGGGGGAAATTTATTATTTGTTCTGAGGACCAACTTGTCCCTATGGAAGGCCACATAATTGGGCTCCATGGACAGAGCCTGAATCTCACTAATCCTTCTGGCAGAAGTAATGGCCACTAAAACACAGCCTTCCAAGTCACATACTTAAGGTCAGCTGATGACATGGGCCTGAAAGGGGCTGCATAAGCTGTGCTATGCAAATGTTTAAGTCCCACACAGGGGTAGGGACTCTATGTGGAGAGATGCAAATGCAGCAGCCCTTAAAAAACTTTCGGAACACTGCATTAGAGGGCAAAAGGATGGCTACCTGCTGACAGGTAAGCAGACACACAGCCAGATCGCCTTCAGAGTACAGGTCCTGAGGCCTAGGGAGTGAAGATGGGTGAGATAGTCAGGACTACTGATAACCCAGACTGGGTATGGTACAGGTTTCTGTTCCTGCACCAGAAAGAAAATCTTTTCCACTTAGAAGTATAGATCTTTCTGGTAGAAGATTTTCTGGATACCCTAAGGACCTCCATTATCCCTTCTGAAAGATTCAGATTTGCATTCTCTAGGTCCTCAAGAACCAGGCTTTGAGTCTGAGGGATCGAGGCTGGGGTACAGGATCCTGCCCTGGGAGGGGTCAGTAAGTGTGTGCCTCCTGGGTAGGCTGATTGGCTTGCTACTGATAGAGACAGAACTAGGGAGTACCATGGCTGTCTGGACCAATCTGGGGCAATGAGGATCATTGTGGCTGGCTGTGATCTGAGCTTGTTCAGGATTCTCAACAACAATGGGAAGGCATACAGGAACTTTCCTGCCCAATCCAGAGTCAGTGCATCCAGTGTGCGGAGCCCTTAAGTGGGGTCTGCAACAGTACCAAGGGAGCTGGTAGTTGTCTGGGGAAGCAAAAGGTCTACCTCTGGAGTGCCCACCTTTTGAACACCAACTGCAGTACCTGCTTGTTTAATGACCATTCGTCCAGGCCCTTGCCCTGACACCAAATGGAAAACCTTTTCCATTTGAAGGTAACATTTCCTGGTCGATTCCTTTCTGGATGCCTCCACTCACGTGAAGACATCCTCGGAAAGACCCAAAGCCTGTAACTCTAGCTGCTCAGGCACCAGGCTGTGAGGTGCAGGGATTGAAGGTCCGGATGGTATACCTTCCCCTGATTGAGAGATATAGGTCCGGGCATGTTGAAAGCCGCTCCGGGGGCCTGCAGCTGAGGCTGAGGAGATCTGGATATCAGAACTGGCGCGGACAGTCTGGGGCTACCAGGATCACATTCACCTTGTCCCTCCTCACCTTGAGAAGCATCTTGTAGATCAAGGGAAATGGAGGGAAGGCGTAGAGGAGGCCTGTGGTCCACAGCCTTGATAAGGCATCCCACTGCAGCGAGCCCTGCTGAGGGGGGCGGGCATGGCACAGCCTCATCTTGGTGTTGTCCCTGGAGGCAAACAGGTCCACCATCGGTTTGCCCCACTGGGAGAACAGGTTGCAAGCTAACTCTGGATGGAGAGACCAGTCATGGGATGTCATGCCTAAGCGGCTGACAGCATCCGCCAGATGGTTTGAGGCTCCTGCCACATGGATGGCTAGGAGATCTGCCTCCAAATGGCTGACGAGGGTCCAGATGCAGAGCGCCTCTCTGCACAGCAGACAGGAGTGCATGCCGCCCTGTTTTTTGAGGTAGTACATGGTCGTGGTATTGTCCGTCTGGACTTTAACCACTTGATCCCGGAGCTGAGGAGCGAAAGCTGACAGTTCCAGTCTGACTGCTCTGAGCTCCAACAGGTTGATGTGGCATCAGGACTCCTCAGGGGTCCAGAGCCCAATTGGCCCTTTTGTCCCCCACGTGGCCCCCCAGCCCATGAGGCGGCATTGGTCGAGAGGACTGACCGTCGGCAAAAGAGGCGGACAAATGGGATCCCTTCCGCAACCGGTCTGGGCGGTCCATCATTGGAGAGTGTCCCACATCTTCTGGGTTACCGTGATCAGCTGGTCTAAATGACCATAGCACTGAGTCCACTGGGTGGCCAGCTCCCATTGGAAGGGGCGCATGTGCAACCGGGTCCAACAGACCACAGAGGTGCATGCCGCCATGTAACCCAGAAGGCGCAGAAAGTCCCGGGCAGGATGCAACTGCCCAACCAGAAATGATTGGGCAAAGGAGGAGAGAACCTCCGCCCTGTCCGCCAGGAGCCGAGCTCTGGCTTGACGAGAGTCGAGCTCTGCCCCGATGAAGCCCATCACCTGAGAAGGCACGAGCTCCGACTTGGCCTTATTGATCAGGAGGCCGAGCTGGGAGCAGGTCTGGAGGGCCAGGTCCCTGGACCTCTCCACCTCCTGCTGGGTGGAACCTGCTAGGAGCCAATAGTCGAGGTAGGGATAAATCCTGCCCCCGACACCTGAGATGGGCCGCCACTGCAATGCATTTGGTGAAGACCCATGGGGCCGATGACAAGTAGAACGGCATGGCTCGGAACTCGTACAGGGTCCCCTCAACCCTGAAGCAGAGGAACCCCTGATGAGATGGACGGATTGAAACGTGAAAGAACATGTCCTGCAGATCCAGTGAACAGAACCACATGTTTCGCTCCAAGGATGGCATGATCTGGGACAGAGTGACCATCCGAAAGGTGCGTGACCTCAGATATGGATTCAGGTCGTGCAGATCTAAAATTGGGCGCCAGCCCCCCGTCCGCTTGGGCACCAGGAAGTACCTGGAGACAAAGCCTGGGTCTGCTGGAGGATCCGCCACTGAAGCTACTGCCTCCTTGAGAAGGAGCCGAGAAATGTCGTCTCGGAGAGCCAACTGAGTCTGGGCAGAAACTCTTTCCTCCTGAGGGGCGCGGGCTCGGCTTAGAGGGTACTGCTCGAATTCCAGAGGCAGTCCCTGACCGACCACTTCGAGAACCCACCTGTCCGAAGCGACAGCAGACCAGGCAGAATGGAAGTGGCGGAGCCAGACCCCACGGGAGGACCCAGAGCTGGCGTGATGGGAGAGGGAAGCAACCCCATCCCGTCATTGAACAGACTTGGAGGAGAAGAATCCAGGACTCAAACCCGGCCTCCTTTACGGCCTGGCTTGGGCCATGGGCCAAGCTTGAGCCTGCTGCTGTTGCTGATACTGCTGTCCTCCTTGAAAGGAGGGCTGCTGTGCCACAGGGGAAGAGTGCCAAAAAGGCTTATTTTCTTCTGCTGGTTCTTGCCCGAAGAGCCCTTGGCAGAAGTAGCGTCCAAGGTGGCATTAGACTGCTCAATGTGCTGATGGTGACCAGCCACACCTGGGCCGAAAAGGTTGGTCCCCAGGAAAGGCACATCAGCTAGTTTGTGCTGAGTATCTGCCGGGAAGGGAGAGTCTCAGCCAAGCCCTGCGACGAGAGGCAACTGCGGCTACCATCGAACGGCACAAGAATCCCCAATGTCCAGGGCTGTCTGAAGCTGCTGCCTGGCAACAGCTCGGCCCTAATCCCAGATCTGCTTGACCGTGGTCTGCATGTCCACGGGAGATGTGGGAGGACTTCATCCAAAGACCCCAACAGGGCGTGGGAGAAGTGTGCCATGATGACGGACGAACTTGCCTGACGAAGGCCCAGGGAAGAAGCCGCATAGACCTTCCTGGCTGAATGGTCCAAGAGCTTGGACTCTTTCTTAGGAGGTCAGTCAGTGTCTGCAGAACTGCCAGTATGCCTGGACACAGAGGCGGTCACCAGGCTCTTGGCCAAAGGGTGCAAGGGACCCCATTGGCACCATATACTTGCAGGCCATGTGGGCAGACTGTGCTGGACAAGAGGCAGGGAGCTGCCAGAGTTCTAAGGCCAGGCCAACAATGACCTCGGCCACAGGAAAAGCCTCCGTCGGGGTATCCCCTCCCTTGAGGACGTCTGCGAGAAAGTACTCCGCCTTTTTCTGGATTGGCTCCAGGGGCATCCCTGTGGACTCAGAGATGAGGCGAAGAATGCCCTGAAAAGATGAAGGACTTTCCTCAGTCTCTAACCTACTAGCCGATTAGTCATCCCCAGGATGAGAATGCAGGCCGGTCACAGCAGAATTCGAGGAATCCGGATACAACGGTCAACCGCCCAGGTCACCCTCGAGCCACCAAGGGCGGTCAGGGGGTGACAGTGACCGAAAGATGCTGGGGAAGCCCAGTGTCTGGCCTATCTTCCTTGGAAGGAGCCCCTCCCACAAGCTGCTTGGGTGGTGGTTCCACCACTATAGGTGGAGAGACCAGTTTAGGCTGAACTGGAGGTATTGCCGGCTCCACGGGAGGGGGAGCCGACTTGATCAGCTCCGAAGGAGTCTGCTTCGGCCTAGGAGGCGAAAGCCAAGTAATGGCCAGGGTGGAAGCCGGGGTTGGCTTGTGCCCAGTCAAAATCAGCTGCTGCCACATGAGGTCCTCATAGCACCGGAGTTTCCGCCAGAGCCTCTCCTCATCAGAGGAGGATGAAGACAACCAATGGTGTTGCCTCTTTTTAGAGCGTTTATGGCTCTTCCTCGGCCTTCGATTCGGGGGTCAGGACCTCGATCAAGATCAGACAAGCCAATTCAGTCGCTCACGAGACATCGGCGGACGGTGATTTCGAGGGTCAGGGACCACTTCCTTGATGGGAGTCCCAGCAGGCTGGGTCTCCTCATCGGGAAAAGTAAGAAATGGAGTACGATCGAGAGAATCGTCAACCAGAGTCGGCGATAATGGGTTGATCGGGTCGATGACTATTTCCACATCATCGATCGACATTTCGGTCGACTGTCCAGACGGCAAAGTTGAGAAGCCAGCGGCCAAAGAAGCAATCTCGACCGAAGTTGAGACCACATGTTCCTGGGACAGAGATCTCTCCTGCTCCCAAGAGTGTCTCCGTCAGGATGAAGGATTCTTAAAACTTATTAAATGAGTTAAAACAACAGGGATCAAAACCTCATTTTATATCGAATCTTTATAAATTGCTGTTGACTGCTAAATATTAATAAGATCCTGTAATCTTGTCCTTTTGCTACAAAGAAACTAAAGAACATCCACAAAATTGGTCCAATTTATGGAGTAACATTTACAGATACATTCCATTGGATAATTTAAGACTTATACAGTTTAAAATATTACATAATTCGTACATGTCCCCACAGAAAAAAATTCAGGTTATTAGATTCAAGTATATGTATTAAATGTAACTCATCAGAGGGTTCAATTAGCCATATCCTTCGTATTGTCCAAGGTAATTAATATTTGGAATATGGTGAAAACAAACAATCTGGTTAAAATACTATCTCTATATACTGTCTAACTTTGAAACGTATTTTAGGAAATCTTAATTTGGTTAAGGGAAAGGCCAATAAAGCAACTTTACTGATGATACAATCTCAACAAAACAATTAATAACACATTGGTTAGACAGAGAAGATCTAAGTCTGAAGGAATGGACTTCAATTATTTTGTTTAATTTTTCAGATTACTAGACTCATTTACCCATTTCAAAATAACATCAACACATTTTATGATAGATGGGGTAAGATATATAAGCTATTAATTTATTTAGGATTCTTTCATTACGGTGTGAAACTGGATGACTCAGGCATGATAAAATCTCTTTCTGCACAGGGGAAAAGAAACAAGAAATTTTGTCTAATACTTATCCTTGTGGGCCTACAATAAAACATAAGTCAGATTTTTATTTCATATCTTGGAGTAGATTTTAGGGAAGGGTTAAGGGGGAGGATATAATTTTTTTTTTTTTATTATTCATTTACTTCTGATTTTCTGTACAACACCTCAAGTACAACTATATTTTCTGAGTGTGATTGTTGTGGTTATATCTTGTTATAAAACTGGAATAAATAAAGGAAAGTTAAAGAAAAAGGCTGTCAACAAGGAAAGTTGAGAGACACCGCTGGGGCAATGTTGCTTAGTCATCTGAGAAAAAATTCTGAGGCCCTTCAGGCTGCTCTCTCTCAGCACACTCCCCTCCTTTTTTTTGATTCGCTGATGCCCTAGCTCATTATGCTAATTCTCTTACAGGCACACCTCCAGAGCAGCTGCACCTAGCCAGCTAACTGCTATAGTTACTGATGCTAAAGGACTCCTGGGGTAAAAATAATTGGTTCTAGGCAGCACACTAGCTCTATAAAATCTTGCGAGTAGAAATGAAAATGACGTACCTACCATAACTCTTGATCTTACTGTACATCTTCACCATTCATCACTGGTGGGTACTACGCTGGAGGTGCTAGGACCCAAGGGAAGCTTTCTCCCTCCGAGGAGGGGCTGACATTGAGGACCGCGCTGCCCTCGAGGCCGACGTATTGCATGGCACTTGCAGGTTGGCCAGCAACTGATGCCGGCTACTCCAATACCTCAGTTCTGCTCACTGAAGAGGAAACAGAGATAGAGAAAACAAGGGTAGGAGGGTGGGGCAAGAGAGGCCAAGGGACAGGAAAAGGAAAAGATATAAAACTGAAAAAGGAAATAAGCTAGTCAAAATAGAAATTTAAATACCTGTAAATTTTCTTTCTCCAACTGCTGGTCTCCAGGCTCCTCACTTTGGGAGGTCCTTCCTGGTACCACGCAACAGGCAGGATACAACAGACTTCTGCAGGATGGCGATACCTCCCACTCGCTTCCTCCAGACGTGTGCTTCTATAGCAGTTGTCCCCTGAGGAAACACATAACTTGGGAACAAACCAAAAAATGTCAGTGAAACTTGCGGCCGGAGGCCGACTTTCAGCATTCTGGGAGAGCCGGAGACCAGCAGTCGGAGAAAGAAAATTTACAGGTATTTAAATTTCTATTTCTTTCTCCTAAAAATGGTCTCCGGGTTCCTCATTTCTTAGATATACTAAAGCAGTACATCCCTCTACTTCCTGAGTGGGAAGAATGTCCATAGTCTCTCATGGGTCCACCACTGCCTGGGGGACCCTGCTGCCAAAGGACGCCTCAGCTGAGGTGGAAATATCCAACTTGCAAAACTTTGCGAAGGTATGAATGGATGACCACGTGGCCGCTCTACATAAGACTGCCGGAGAATCGTCTCCGAATTCCACCCAGGAAGTAGCCATCACACAGGTTGAGTGAGCCCGCACTGGTCCTGGCAGGATGATCCCGGCAATCTGGTAAGTCATGGAGTGGTGGAACGAATCCACCTAGCAATAGAGTCCTTTGATGCTTTCTTACCCACATTCCGGCCAGATGAAAGGATAAACAGACTTGAAGTCTTACGTACTGAGTCAGAGCTCTTGATGGAAATCTTGAGAGCTCTTCTTGGATCTATTGTGTGAAATTCCCTCTCCTTCTTATTCCTGGGATGAGGACAGAAAGAGGGTAGGTTCAAGACTTGGTTGCAGTGAAAAGAAGACATCACCTTTGGTAAAAAGGCAGGATCTGTCCGCATAACCACTGAGTCCTGATGAAAGATAGTGCAAGGTTCTTTAGATGACAGGGCTCCAATCTCACTGATACGTCGGGCTGAGGTGATTGCAGTAAGAAAGACGATCTTCATAGTGAGACGAAGCTAAGATGACTCCTTTAAGGGCTCGAAAGGGGGCTTGGTGAGTGCTTTGAGTACCAGGTTGAGCCTCCAAGGTGGAATTACGGGCTTTATTGGAGGGCGCTGTAACATTGCCGCTCAGAAATCGAACGTGAGGAGAGTTCCTAAAGATTGCCCTGAGACCCCCAACAGAAGTGCCCCTAAAGCAGAAACCTGACTCCTAAGGTAGCAGGATGGAAGCCCTTGTCAAAACCCTCCTGAAGGAATTGAAGTATGGTAGGCAGAGACACCGAGTCATCTGGTAGAGAGGTGGCTCATAATCAGAACAGGAATTTTCTCCAGATCCTATAATACACCTTTGGAAGAGGAGGCCCTTTGGATTGAATCATCATTTCGATGACCAGTGCAGAGAAACCTAACTCCTTGAGAGTTTCCACTCAATCTCCACTACGAGAGGTAGATTGCAAGGACTGGGTGCAGCACCGTTCATGATGTAACAGGTCTGGGCTTTCTTGAAGCACCAGAGGAGGATGTAGAGACATTTGGACTAATCGAGGAAACCATGGTCGGCGGGCCAGCGTGGCAAACCAGAATAATTTCTGCTGATCTTGGGCAATCTTGTGCAGTACCCTTGATAGGATCTGACTTGGAGTAAAGGCATATAGAAGACTGAACTGTTTCCAGTTGATGGAGAAGGCATCCTGTGCTAAGGCCCTCTTGTCCTTGGTGAAAAGAGCAGAACTAGGAACTTTGCAATTTTCAGCAGAAAAGGTCTGCCTGTGGTGGCCCCACCATGCCGTGATGAGTTGAAGGTGCTGTCCTTGAGCTTCCACTCGCCTGGCAGGATGTCCTTTCGACTTAGCCAACCTGCTGTGACATTTTCCTGGCCTGGCATGTAGGCGCCCTTAGACTGCTCAGGCTGTCCTCTGCCCACTGAAAAAGTAGAAAAGTCTCCTGCAGCATCCGAGAGCTCTTTGTGCCTCCCTGGTGGTTGATGTAGGCCATTGTTGTCAGATTGTCCATGAGGATGAGAATGTCCCGGTTGGAAAGCTGTGCCTTGAACTGCTGCAGCGCCAGTGGACTGCCCGCATCTCCAGCACACTGCATGCTGTAGCGAGACTCCACCAGGGACCACTTGCCCTGTGCCGATAGCTGTTCCGAATGCGCCCCCCAGCCCAGGAGGCTGGCATCGGTGGTGACTAATCTCGTGAGGGTGTCCCAGATTGAGCCCCCTCTTGATGTTGACGTACTGAATCCACCATATAAGGGAGTCCTTTACCGGACGAGATACCCGCATCCTCTGATCCACTGTGCCCCTTGATTGAGACCATTGCTGGAGGACACTTGACTGGAGAGGTTGCATGTGGACTAGCGCCCAGGGGACTGAGTCTGCCATGGAGACCATCGTCCCTATGAGATGCATGAATAAGCGGGCTGGCAGTGATTGGACCACTTGGAATTTGCTGATAAGAGCCCTCAGTTCCTTGAATTTCGACTCCGTGGGAAAAACTTTGTTCTGGATCGTGTTGATATTCACCCCTACATGATTCAGAGACTGGGACGGTCGCAGAGAGCTCTTCTTGTGGTTGATTACGAACCCCAGAGAAGAGAGGCACAGAGTGATCTCCGCCACTGCTTGATCGTATAGTGGGGCTTTGATGAGAATATCGTCCAGGTATGGGAAGAGCTGGATCCTTTGCATTCTGAGTTGAGTGACTACTGTCACAAGGACCTTGGAGAAGACCCTGGGTGCTGTGAACAGGCCGAAGGGCAGCGTCGTGAATTGAAAGTGGTGTTCTTCCACTTTGAACTTGAGGAATTGCCAGTGTGCCTTCCAGATTGGGATATGCAGATAAGCATCTTGTAAATCTACTGAGGTCAAAAAATCCCCGATGGATTTCCTGGATAATGGGGACAGAGTTTCCATCTTGAATGTTCTGTGACGGACAAAACCGTTTAGAAACTTGAGATCCAACACTGGCCGGAAACCTCCTGAGCGTTTTGGCACTATGAAGAATAGGGAGTACACTCCTCTGTTCCTTTCTTGAGCAGGAACTTGTTCGATCGCTGCTGCCTGTATAAGATCTGTAATCGCTTGCAAGGTTGCCGCTCTTTTTACTGGGTTGTTTGAGACTGGTGAGGGTACTGTGTGGGGTACAGGGGGCCTGGAGTCAAACTCGATGAAGTAACCCTTGCAAATTACGTCTAGCACCCACTTGTCCGTGGTGGTGTGGACCCATTCCTCAAAAACTGGAAAGCTTGCCCTTACACAAGGATGGGTCCGTAAGTCCTCATTGGATTTTTGTAGTCGCCCCCAGCATCTCAGGAGCCACCCCTGAAGCACTGTTGCTTTGCAGGTGAACCAGGATAGTCTGCCTGGAACTGGCTTATTCTGACCCCTAGACTGATTTTGGACTGAAAATTCTGTCTGGATCCTGAAGCCCAGGGCCTGTTCAACCCAGGGATTGTGGCATTAGCACTTTCGCCATTTCTCCAGATTCTCTGACCACCTCCTTTACAGCAGATCCGAAAAGAAGGCTCCTTCATAAGGGGCATTTACCAAATGCATCTTCAAGGAGGCATCCACCTGCCATGCCCACAGCCACAAGTTGCGTCGAGCTGAGGTCTGGTAAAACAGCTCTTGCTGCACATCTGACTGCCTCCTCAGAGACGTCAGCTGAGTAGCCAAAGCTAGCCTCATTAGCTGCAGGTGTTGCAAAATGGATTTATTCTTCTCTGGCTCATCAGCTAGCTGGAATGCCAGATCAGTGGCCCAGGAGACAGCAGCCCGAGCTGAGAAGAGGTTAGCCGTAGCCGCCTTGAGAGAGGTTGCGGAGGACTGAAAAGCTTTCTTCAGAGAGGTGTCCACTTTCCTATCCTCTGGATCCCTTAGGGAGGCTCCACCCTCTGCTGAGATAACCGTCTTTTTAGTGAGGTTTGAGATTAGCAGGTCAATTCTGGGACAGTCTAGCCATCTCTCTGAAGGTTTCTTGTCGAATTTAAGTAGCCTGGTTAGGCGGCATGGGACAGGGTAGGAATGCTCCGGTCCCTGCCATTCTTCCTTTAAGAGGTCCTCTATGGCTGGAGGAATAGGGAAAGCTGTCGTTGGCTTTGAAGTCAACGCGAGCCTGAAAGCTGGCTTCGCTCACTTGGGTTCCGAAGAGCACAGACTCAGATGGATCTCTTCTGACACGTGTTTCATAACAAAAAAAAAAAAAAATCAAGGTCATCCAAATCAAAGTTTCTGGCTGGGAGAAGTCAGTCGAGTCTGAGTTTGGGAGTTCCCCCTCCTCTGTGGATGAATAGTCTGACACTGAGGGCGACCCGTCCTGTCTGTGCTTCCCATGGGTGGTGTCTCTGGATCTGCTCCTGGATCTGGCCCTCTTCCTCCTCCTGTCGCGGTGTGAGGAGTGGAAAGTGCCCTTGTCCGAAGACGGGGAGGGACTGTGCTTGCGGGTGGCTTTCCTATGGGTCCAAGGCTCTGGGGACTGTTGAAGGACTTCAAAATATGAGAGGTTGAGAGCGAAGGCCCTGTTCAGTTTGTCTATTAGGTCCAGGGCTAGAGCCCTAGCAGAGTGGCGGAGACCCTCTGAGGTGGAAGACTGTCCCTGATCCATGGGCTGCTTTTGAACGTCCTGAGATTCGGAGGTGGATGCCTTATCTGCCTTGTCCAAGGTTGGTGACCTTGCTCTGTTGCATTTCACACACAGAGACCCAGCAAATGTGGCCAGCATGAGTGTTCTGCACTTGTGGCATTTTCGGCCTCTGGGGGGCCTGTCCGATTTTGATGAGGACATGCTCACAGTTTTTAATTTTAATTTTTAAATTTTTTAATTTTATTCTGAAAAATAGCCCCTTTGATATTGAGGTGCCCTCTGGAGAGGTCCGTTGAAGAAACAGCACTAGGCGATGCTAGACAGGCGTAATGCTCTGTCCCCTTGCCGCTTAGAATGGCCCGCCTCTCTGCCTGTGAAAAGGCAGGCTCCCAAGTTAAGGTCCCAGCATCTGAGAGTCCGAGTAGACTATGCGGCTCTCCGGCCGACAGGCGCATCGACGTCATAAGTCTTAGTTTTCAGTGGCCGTCGACAGGAGAGAAGGCTCTGGGCAGCCGGCACCACCTACAAGCTGAAATTCCAGAGAGGCTCGTCGACGAGGAGGTTAATGAGGGATATCCTGCAAACGGCACTGGGCCGAAATAACTAATCTGTTGGCCCGAGCCCCCAATAAACGTCTCTGTTGGCTGTGTGTAATCTGTTGGCCCCAGCCCTCGAAAAAATGTCTCTGTTGGTTGTGTCTTTGGGGGGGGGGGGGCTCCTTGTGGAGAAGAATCAAGCCTGGGCTGCCTGCTTCGAGGCGTAGCTTGCTGAACGACTGTGGGATTCCCTCAGGGAGGCCCCTCAAGAGCCGCTGTCCCCTTTCCTGCTCTAGTCCTGAGCCCCCGAGGCTGAAACCCGGGGGGAGGGGGAGGGACACCAAGCACGGGAAGGTGAGAGGGAGCAGGAGTCAGTCTGTGCAGCTTGCAAGGCTGAGACAGTGATCCCTGTGCTAGTGCTGACTGGCGCTGCTGATGTTGTCCAAAAATAGAAAAGCAGTACAAACACTTACAAAGTCTTCTGCTCTGTCACGCCTGTGACAGAGGTCCCTGAAACTCTATCACTAGACAGGCAGGAAGTAAACTGACGTCTGCAGGAAGCAGCGGGAGGGTATCGCCGTCCTGCAGAAGTCTGTTACATCCTGCCTGTCACGTGGTGCCAGGAAGGACCTCCCAGAAGTGAGGAACCTGGAGACCAGCATTTGGGGAGACAGAGAGAGAGAGTATAGGTTGGTTCCTAACAGGTTTCTGTGGGGTGGACCCCAACCTCTTGGGGGGGGGGAGGGGAAGAGGCGGAGGATGAAGGGTTGCCTGGGAGTAAGTCGTGTTTTTTGTTTGGTTTTTAACAACTTTTTTTAATACATTTATTTCATTACACGTTGACAGTCTAAAAAAACTTACATATTCTAGTCAGTCAAGCAGAACAAGTTCTCCAATTAAATAACATTGTTTGGTGCAGTCAACAGAAGCATGACACAAAATCTATTCAGCATTTTTTTCTCACTTTAACCATTTTCTCCATTACTTCTGTTCTAAGCTGGGTAATTATTTATATTCCATTTGCTGAGCAACTATAAAAGGTCTTATGTCATAATATACTGGTACCAACAAACTTGATAACACTTATAAAAAAAAAAAAAGAAATTCAAACTAAACTACAAGGTCTCTGTCTACTTATAAAAGAACTTCATTGTTCTTAATCGTGTATATTTGAGTGTATCGGCTGAATATATGTTATTTTATGGTTAATCTACCTCAAATATTCTCGAGGGGCAGTTGTTCTCCTTCCTCTCCTCTCACAGGCCCTCAGCATCGCCTGTCTATGGGGAAGGGGATATTAGCTTCACCGGGGTTCTAAGTAGAAAAAGAGGAGATTGATCCCATTTTCTGGGTGTGTTCAATTGTCTTGGCCCCCATGATCTCCCATCTTGTCCACCTATTCTCAAATGCCAGGATTTTCTGCTGGAGCGGAAGGTAATTTCCTCCATTTGTTGTATCTGGTGACCATATCCAACCACTCCAGGGCGGTGGTGGACTCACCTGGAGCCACTTTCTAGTCATTGTTTTCAATGCAGCGACAGTCAATGCCTGCCAAAAGTAGGCAGCTTCCTGTCCTCTTACCTCTCCAGGGATCTCCCCCAGCACGAGGGCCTCAGGCCCCAGCTGACCCTGCACCTGAAATATCTGTTTTAGGGAATTAGTAATGTGGGCCCAAAATTGGTGTAGGTTTGGGCATGCCCAAAAAATGTGGGTGTGGGTGGCCCTGGGTTCCCCACACTGTCTCCAACACCCTGGGGATGTACCCTGTTGCTGTCTGGAGACCAACACGGGTATCCTAAAATATCTAGTCCTCAATTTCCATAGGAACTCCCGCCACAGGGGTGAGATTGCCCTCCAGATACTCCTCCAGCCCTTTTCCCACTGTCTCTCTGTGAGTACCAAGTTCACTTCATGTTCCCATTCTTGTCTAATATGTTCAATATTAGAATCAAGTTACTGAATGCATCTCCTATAAAGGAGGGTGATTGCTCCCGAGACATTCTCCGATTTCCAGAGCTGTTCAAAGATCTCTTTGGCCAGTAGGCCCTGGTGAGCTGCTCCCTTCTACTTTTTTGGTTAATGTAACTGCATAGTTGGCAATATCTCATATTATCGGATGGTATTATATTAAAACGCCTTTGGGCCACTTCAAAAGGGAGCAGTCCTCCCTCCCGTAGCAACTGCCAGGGTGCTTGAAAACCTTCCTTGGCCTTAGTGGGAAACCAAGAGTCCAGAGCCACAGGACCAAACCCTGGGTCCACTGACCACCATTGGTACCTCCAGGCCTTGTCCAGGTATGCTTTACCTAGGGTCCCCATTTCCAGCCCTCCAGTGTTGCCTTGGTACTGGTGTATATTCCTTGCTTGTTCTTTGAGTGTTCCCTAGGGTGAAAAATAAGGGCTGCGAGGGGGACAAATGAGTTCCATCTCAATCTCCCTCCAAGTGGCCTTATAGGTTGGATGTCTTCACATTTGGGTGGCGACCAGGAACCCTCAAGATAAGATGCGACAATACCCCCGCTCCCTCGGCAGAAACATTGTCTGTTTCCGGATTCTTGGTTTCTTATTTGCCCAAATAAATTTCATAAGCACTCTTTGCCAGGTTTCCAGGTCTTTCTTTGAGATTATACATGTCGTTCCCTGGAAGAGATACAGAAAACGGGACAGTACATTCATCTTCACTGCTTGTATTCGGGCATGAAGTGGAAGTGGTAAGAAGTTCCATTTCTGAATACCCAATTGGTTCAGCAAAGGAAAAAAGTTAAGCTGGAATAACTGTGAAGGTGATGTGCTGATTTAGTCCCCAGATATTTCATCTGCTTTAAATCCCATCTCATAGGATAGGCAGTCCTCAATTGGGGGGTGTATAGGAGATAGAAAGTATCTCCGTTTTTGAGGTATTTAAGAAGTAACCGGCCAGGGTAGAAAAATGTGCTAATTTTTCAATCGTCTGTGTTAATGAGTCCATGGGTCCTCCAAGTATAATAGGATGTCGTCAGCATGTAACGAAATCTTGTACTGATGCCCATCCATCTGCACACCTTTGATTCCCCAGTCTTGTCTACTGCTCTGGGCAAGGGGTTCAATACATAGGGTGAATACGAGGGGTGACAGAGGGCACCCCTGCCTAGTTCCTTGCTCCAGGGGAACCCCCCCCACGAGTATGATGTCCATTTGCCCTGACGTAGGCCACTGGGGTTTTTATATATTTTGGAAATCAAAGATAGGAAGGGAGTCCCCAATCCAAATCAGGCTAAAGTCTCCCCAAGAAAGGTCCAGGACACTTTATCAAACACTTTTTCTGCATCAATACTAACCAGAAGAGCAGGTGTTTTTGTAAAATTTAAGTGCTCAATTATATGGAAGGTCTTTCGTGAGATTATCTTGGGCCTGACACCCTGGAATAAACTGGTCTGGTCTAAATGGATCAAATTGGAATCAGTACTTGGACCCTTTTAGTTATGATACAAGTCAGAATTTTATAATCTATATTTAATATTGAAATAGGGCGATATGAGGAACACATAAGAGGATCTTTACCTGGCTTGGAGATTACAGATATGATGGCCTGTGTCCAGGAAAGGGGCACCTATCCCTGTTCCCCTTGTAAAGCTCGGAACAAATACTCTACCTAGTAGGGGGACAAGGTCTAGGGGAAGTTTTTGTGAAATTCCCCTGGTAGCCCGTCGGTACCAGGGCATTTACAGGATTTTAGCCCTCTAACAGTATTGCCCATTTCCCCATTCCCAAAAGGTCGGTTTAGGTGGTCCGCCTGCTCTTTTGTTAGTGAGGGAAGGCATAAGTCTCGGAGAAAGTCCCTTATATGGTCCCGGGGGGCGGGGGTTGAGGTCCTTGTTTGTACAAATTAGTATAATATTCCTAAAAGGCCTCAGCAATTTCCGTTACCCCCTTCTCTGTCTTACGTGTGGTGGGGTGCTGTATGGCCTGGATTGTTGCCCTAGCTCGTTGTACCCGTAACCTCCCTGCTAAAAGCCGCAAAGATCTTGGGCCACCCTCATAATACTACTGTTTTAAGAACAGAAGTTTTTGTTCTACTGCATAATCTAACATGGTCGAAAGTTTAGCTTTTAGTTGTTTTAGGGACTTTGTTCTGTCTTTATCTACCTTGATTTTTTGTAGTGCCTCTTGTTGTTGTACTTGAACAGTTAATTCCAGTTTCTCAGCCTTCCTCTCTCGTTTTTTCCCTGGCAGACCATTCTATGAAATTCCCCCTGATAACCGCCTTAGTAGTGTCCCACGGAGTAGCCAGAGAAATCCCAGTGAGGTCATTATCCTTCACAGTATACTCGATAGTTTGTCGAATTGAATCTAACACTTCCTTATCTTGGAGCAGGGAAAGGTTCAACCTCCAAAATGTGAATTTTCTAATCTCCCTCAATCTCATGGTCAAAAAAAAAAAAAAAAAAAAAAACACAGGGCATGATCTGACAGAATGAAGTCCCCAATCGACACCTCTTGCACCTGTCCTACTAGCTCTTTTGGGATCAGAAAGTAGTCCAGTCTAGTATATGTTCGATGTACTGCCAAGTAAAAAGTGTAGTCCCTCTTTTTACCCTCTAGATGGCGCCAGATATCTACGTATCCAAGTTTATTTATTTAGTTTTTGTTTACTGGGTAAGTACACTAGACAAGTTTTATGCCTATTTTCAGGAACGACCCGGGAGAGTACAAAGGGTACAACAGGTACATTGATACAGTAATTGGTTCAGACGAATACATTCAGATACAAAAACAAGAGAAAGACAATTTTACAGTTTTACATTTACGTGGAAGGTACACCAGATACAGTGCTGGGGCAAGGTATAAGTTAGAGATAAATTCAATGACCAACATGGCTGGTGAGGATTATGAGCATAGTAACATCATAGCGTCGGTCAAGCAAGGGAGGGGGGGGATTTGGACGAGGACATAGCGCAAGAGTGGTGACGCCAGAGCAGGAGAGAAGAAGCCGGCACCAGTGGACACCGGGAGGCTAAGGAGGCTTAGGACATTCACAGCGAGAAGCCACCTTAAGATGATCCCAAGGAGGTCCGGAAACTCTTGTAAGAGGAGGCAGTACGGACTCTTTCAGGAAAGGAGTTCCAGAGCCTGGGGCCATGGACAGCAAAACTTCGGTCCCCCATGTTGGTGCGGGAAGTAAGTACACTTAGTAGGCCGGGGCCTTGGGATCTAAGCAGGTAGGGGGAAGAGGTCAGCAGGAGCAAGAAACCGGGCCAGTTCCGGAGGGGTGCCGGAGCTAAGTACTTTACTCACGAGGCACCCAGTGCTAAAGTTAAGGTGATTGAGCGGGGATAGCCAGCCAAGCTTTTCGTAGAGCTCGCAGTGATGGGTGAGGCGGGGGTGGCCAGGGCAAAACGACAGATGTTGTTGTCGTTGTAAGTAAGTTCCCTAGTATTTTGGCTGTATGGTGTTCCTTTAAGTGTCAGGGCTGTGGAGGTCCAATGTAGGTTTAGAGTCAAATTTAGGTCTCCTCCCAGATCACATCTCCCTGTGCCCATTCCTGTAAGGTGGTTAAATATTTTAAATACAGGGCTGTGTTTGACCCGGGCGGGAAGTATACAGACGCCAGAGTCAAATGCCTGCCTTGCATGGTCCCTTTCATCATGACGTACCTCCCCTCCCGATCAGCCAGCATGTCTGTTTTTTCAAACAGGACATGCCTAGGAACCAAAACTGCAACTCCCCTTCTCTGCCCCTTTTTATATGAAGCTGTAGCAATGCTGCCAAATCCCATGGAACCTAACTTGGTGGGTTCCTGGGGGGACAGATGGGTCTCCTGAACAAATATAAAGTCCACTGCGGCCTTTCTAAGGTAGCTTAAGACTTTACTCATCTAACCAGGCTTGACAGCCCGTGGACATTGTATGAGCAGAACTTCATGGGTGGGATATTCAATAGGGTTGCGCATGCTGGAAGTCAGAAAATGTGCCATTCTGCGATATTCAGCAGGAGGCAGTTCGCCACTGAAAACATGCTGAGCAACAGCGCAGCAATGCTAATGAAGGCATGCGCAACCGAAGGGTGGAACCATGCATAAAGTGCACAATGCGATATTCAAAGACTTGCGCAATGCGCAACTGTGGACCAGGCGGAAGTTGCGCCATAGCGGAAATGAGCCAAAATAAAAAGGAGCAAGGAAGAGGCGCAAGAACGCTACAGGGAAGCCACATGAGGCAGGGAGAGAGACAAGGCCAGAGAGACAAAGAGGGCAGGCCAGGGAGAGCAGAGAACAAAATAGGGGCAAGGGAAGGTGTGTGGGGCCACAGAGTGCAGAGGCCAGTAGGTGTACCCGGTGCAGTGGAGGTAGCAGTCAGGACAGCGGGGGGAACAGAGCAACAACAGCTTGGGGAGAGAAACACAAGCCAGGGACATGGACAGTGCCACCTCCCACATGGAAGCCATAATGAGGGGGGTGAGAAGGCATGCTGCAGGGGGACGTGGCCGTGGAAGGGCCCGTCGGTGGTACATCCCCAACAGGCAGTACCGAGCCCGCACCAACTTTGAGCTGTACTCAGATGTCGAGATTGTGGGCCGGTACCGCCTGAATAGGGCAATACTGAGGCGGCTCTGTGAGCTGTGCAGTGATGTAATGCAGGCACCCTCACGACGGAGTCACGCTCTGTCAGTGGAGACAAAGGTAACAGCCTGCATGTGCTTGCTCGCCACGGGTACCTTCCAGAGACCAACAGGGGACACCACAGGCATAACACAGTCGGCCATGTCACACATCCTCACCCAATTCCTCAGCGCACTGCTGCCACATTTCCCCAGCACCGCGGCGGAGCTCACAGCAAACATACAGGAGTTCCACAGGGTAGCACGTATGCCTGGCGTGCTAGGGGCGATAGACTGCACCCATGTGGCCATTCGCATGCCACCTGGCCCGATGGGGCCGCCTATATGAATCGGAAGGGTTATGCCAGTGTCAACTGCCAGGTGGTGTGTGATGCCGAGTGGGCGCATCATCAATGTCTGTCCACCGCACCTGGGGGCACGACGATTCATTCATATGGTACCAGTCGGCACTGTGCCATCGATTCGAGAGTGGGGACATCCCCACAGGACATCTAGTGGGTGAGTATGCATGTAGGGCTGGCAAATCGAGGCAAGGGTGGGTAAGCCACAGGTGCCATGGGTGTGGCACACAGGATTAGGGGCAATATGAGCCTGAACAAGACACTAACCTCCACTATCTCCACACAGGTGACAGTGGATACCCACTCCGTCCCTGGCTGCTCACACCCTACCGGCGGCCCACGACCCCATCGCAGCAACGCTTCAATGAGGCACATGCCGCCACACGCAACATCATTGAGCGGGTGTTTGGGATGCTGAAGGCGCGCTTCCGTTGCCTAGACACCTGTTCTGCCAACTCAAACCAGGCAGCTATTTACCATTCACACTCACATGCACACAATAACAGCACAATAAGTACAGCAAGCCAAAGCTTTATTATAACAAAATATAATACAAAAGGTTATACATCACCGATTCAACAAAGCATCATCCAAGCCCTCTTCCAATGGCTGGGAAGCCCCCTTGTCAGTCTGGCTAGGAGTCTCACGAACCGGGAACTGGTCCCACAGCGATGCGTCCACCCTGCAGGAGAGGCTTCTAACCTGACCACCAGATTTCCCAGTATTTATCTCTTTTAATATTCTTCTAGAAACATCCAGTAGCATCTGCAAGCACTCAGACTGTCACGTCTGTACACTGGCCGGGTGCCCAGAGCATTGCAGCTCAGCACAAACATCAGCCATCTGGATGTTTCTCACATATTTGCTAAGAAAGCACATCCTGAGTACTTGACCGAGTGCCCAGAACATTGCAAACCTAGCAAACATGTTGTCATACTGTTCCAAATGCAGAAGTTAAAGAAAATAACAAAAAACAACAGTATCATACAAAATAGGATAGCAATAATCAATACATATATGCACATATTACTTCAACACCTCCGGCGGTGCCCTACAGTATAGCCCCTCAAAGGCCTGTGGGATATTCCTGGCCTGTTGTATCCTGCACAACATGGCCAAAGACTGTGGGATAGCCGTACAGGTCGAAGAGGGGGACAGCGATGGGGACGACGGTGACACAGTTGATGATGGGGATGGGCAGCCCCCCCCCAGGACGTGACCCCTGACTGATCCAGCTGGCCCAGCTGCACCGGGACACCATCACAGAGGAGCACTTCACCCAACACAGGTAAGTCATGGGGCCATGTGCAACCAACAGTGGCTAGGGCACAACCCACATACACACAGGGAAACACACCAGGGGTGCATGACGGCAAGGGAAGTGGCAGGGCACAGAAGCACACACATACAACCAGGGAGGGGTGAACAGTAACACGCCACATGGATGGACACGGACACACACACACACACACACACACACACACTAGGCACAAAGTGCACAGGGGTCAGGTGCACAACAGAGCCGGAACACAGACACTAAAAATACACATGTCCACAGGTCACCACGTCCACTGACTGTCCATGTACGTGTGTCAGATGCTGGGCACCTTCGCACTTTGGTGTACAGCGCAATGCAGGCATCATCATGCACACGCACCTGTGGACAGCAATCGGGAGGGTGTGCAGGTGGTCCGTGTGTCTGCGTGTAGAGCTGAGCACCCACGGTGCACTGCCACGAAACACACACATTGCACACAGGGCAGCACCAGACAGGGCTCGCACTGGGAGACAGCAATCTTGCGGCACAGTGCCACGACCGCCTCGGATGCGCCAGGCGGCCCGCCAAGAACCAGCAGCACTGGCAGGCTGAGCATGGGCCTCATGGGGTGGCACCGATGGACCACCAGAGGTTCCACTGCGTGAATGCGACCTTGCCCGCACAGGGGTCTGCAGCACACCGAACATACCTGCACCAGGGGTGCTCGGGATGCCCACAGCTGAACCCGGCGTCGACAGGGTGGGTGTCGCATGACGCCGGGAATGGGGAGTAGATAGCGTACTGCATGGTGTGAGCGGCACTGGGGCACCTGACTGTGTGCCCGATGTGGCCACAACAGCGACCAATGCCTGTGTCTGCCTGTCAATGGCGGCGGTCACATCCATCCGCAAATGGTCAATCCGTGACAGGATCCTCTCGTTGTCCCTGCTATGCCGCTCCAGAGCCACACACAGTGCCTCCACGGATGCCGCAACCTGCATCTACTGCTGTACTGATGCCTGCAGCAGGCGGGTGTGCTCGTCAAAGGGTCGTCTGCCACATCAGCAACCTGTCCCTCAGGGTATGGAAGGGCCTGATGTTCAGCACCCCTTGAGGGTGGGCGCTGCTCACCAGGACCAGGTATGGGCAAGTCCACAGGCGGTGCACATACGCCACCGCTGAACCCTGTACCCCCAGTCCTGGTGGGTGACTGCTGCTACTGCCCCTCCGCCTGCTGTGCCCAAGGGATCAGTTGTTCCACTGCTGTGGCCGCAACAGTGCCAGTGACCTGTACAGCCACCAGTGCTGACAGGCACAGCCTGGGACTGTGCTGACATGCTGGCACACACGTCGGAACCAGCTAGGTCCATGGGCGTGAGCTGTCCTGCTGTGTGTCCATTCTGTGACACACACACGTCAATGCCCATAGTGGTCGTTGCACTATCAATGGTGCAGGTCTGTGCCACAGCCACAGCGTGCTGGCATGCTTGCATGCCAGACCGCTGAGACACAGGAAGGGCACCCCCCACACCTGTCTCAACGACATCAGTGATGGCAGTCAGGCATGCACACTGGTGCAATGCACGCCGGCTACCTGCAGAGGTGGATGGTCCCTCCTCCAACTCCGGATGGCTGTCCGCAGTGGACAGGCCCTCCACCACTGACCCCTGCAGGCGCTGGGATCTGTAACAGAAAGTGAGAACACATTAGTGCATGTGATCTACCTCCCCCAGACCATGACATACCATGCAGTGATGGGCTACCACCTGTCTGGAAGCCACCTCCAGGAATGTCCTCAATGGCACTGCGCTGCATGCTTGCAGGAGCGGTCCTCTGCTGGAGTCAGCTGCACTACCTCCAGCTGGCCCCGCCTGTTGCAGCACGTGCCGCCCTGATGGCTGCCACCTTCTCCTTCACCCTACTCCTGTCGTGCGCCATCTTCTTTTACACTCCTGCACAGAGCGCTGGTGGCTGCCGTGCAGGCTGACGGCATGTGCCACCCCCTCCCATGCAGCAGCACGGGCCTGAGGGGTGCCCCGCCGTCCACTGAGAAGTGGCTCTTCATCCAGGTAGGCATCGAAGAGTGCCTCCGTCTCAGCTTTCGTAAAATTGGGCCTCCTCTTCCGCCCACCATCATCCTCATCACCCATTCCTCACTCGGTCATATCACAGCCTGTATGGGTGAGAGTGGTCACCTGTGACTGTGCAGTACACAGCAATTCCCTGAGACCATAGTCCAGAACATCACACAGCATGCAACTCACCTATCAACTGCAGTAACCGAATATGGCCACTGCAGAACAGCATTGCATTTTTATAGCGCAATCCATGCAAATTAGGTGTGCAAAACTTTAATGAGATGCAAATCACGTTGCTGCACCACTGAATGGCTGATCAGATGATCTGCATATGACAGCTGAACATCGCGCTGTTGTGCTTTGCGCAATTGTGTTGTACGTGCTGAGCCAATGGCGCAGTTCTGTGACTGCGTAGTACACCGCACTGTGCATGCCAGGTAGCTTACGCAGGCGTCTGCCGCGCTGATGACGTGCTGTGCGCGGTAGGCAATTCAGAGCACGGCCACCATTGTGCCAGTGGCACTACAGCGATGGTCACTACATGGCGCTGTGGCACAACTGCGCAATAGTTCGCTGTGGCAATGGCACACAGGCGACCAATCGCGCTGGACATAGACGTCCGATGGCGCTGTGCGTGGCCATGCACCAGAGACCCATGACCCTGTGCCCGACCTTTGCCCACTTGACGCTGTACGTGCGGCATGTCTGCAGCTCGTTCGCGCTGTTCGGTGACAGCGCGATAGGGAATGGCGGCGCTGTATCAACAGCGCGATAGGGAATAGCGGCATTGTATTGCGCAGCAATTCCACGTGGGGTTGCCACGCTGCGGAGCACCATATTGCCTACTATAGAGCTAGAGATGGCACGCAGAAGAGCCCCCCAGTGGAGTGCCCTTGAGCTGGCCAACCTGGTGGCCGTTGTGGAGCCTCACTATGGCCCACTGTATGGGGAGGTTCCCCTAGACAGGGCCAGGACCCAGGTGTGGCAACAGGTGGCCACTGACCTGGAGGCGGCCACTGGCCGACGGAGGACCCCGGAACAGTACAGGCACCGCTATGGGGACCTGAGGAGGAGGAAGCCAGCGCTACTGGCACGTCTGCGGTCGCGTGCCAGGAGGGGCATGGTGCCTCGACCAGGTGGGTGATCCGTCTATGCACCTGTATGGTCCATATGGGTAACACTGTTTATTGTGTCCAGCACATGGGGGAGGGTTGGTCTAGGGTTGGCTGTGGCGGTGTTTACAGGGTATGTGATGTATGGGTCTGGCTGGGTGGGTGGGCACACTCATTGGGGCAAGGGGAATATGCTCAGGGATTGTACTGATGTGTTTCTCACCTTTCGTTTCCCACAGGCGTGGCAGAGCGGAGGAGGGCCATGGCTGAGCAGCAGAGGGTGGTGCCAGCAGTGCCCGAGCGTGTCGGTGGAGAACCACAACACCAGCAGCAGCCCGATGAGGGTGAGTGCCATGACAACATGATTGCTATTGCATGCTGTGTGACAGGGTGGGGAGCAGGGCATGGCCACCATCCATGGACACCACTGCCATGCACGTGGCATGTGACAGTCAGCACTGTCCAGTGGCACTGCATGTCTGGGAGTGCGTCAATGGTGGTCCATGCGTGCACTGGGCACATGGCTGTGGCACTGCCTGCCCACTGCGTAGCCATGTTACTGTATGGCCTTGGTTGTGCTGTGCTGGACATGGGTGGTGTGTGTGTGTGTGTGTGTGTGTGTGTGTGCAGTGGTACACATGGCTGTTGCTGCCTGGTTGGGCATGTCTTGTGCACACGGTCACTGTGGGTGGGTGCAGTCCATCAGGAGCGGGGCACTTGGCAGTATGCCATGCATGATGGGTGGGCTTCAGGGATATGGACAGTCACACCCATTGACTCTGATCCCTTGTCCTAGGTGTCCGGATACTACTACGGATCAAGAGGTCCATGCAGCAGCTGTTGCGGGTAGCCATGGACTCCCTTGAGATCCTGCAGGACCTCCAGCGGCATGGGGTGCGGAGGAGAAGGAGGCCCGGGACCAGCACCAGGCAGCAGGGGAGCAGGCTGGAGGACAGTAGCTGGCCATCACCTCCCCCTTTAACTATCCCTCACACCCGCCTTCCCTCTCCTAGTTGTTCACCCTGCCCTTACCACCACTACCTTGTACCCGTACCCCCACCCCTGTTTTGTACATATGTATGTAGTTCTTGATGTTGTTATTCTTCTTCTTGTTCTTTTTCTAATACAGTTATTTTGATATGAATACTGTGGTGGTCTCTGATTTGCAGCTGGCTATAGGTGCTCAGTTGCAGTGGTGTGCATGGCTTCTGGGGTGGTATAGTCATGGGTATGTGTGTGTGTGTGCGTGGGGAGGTGTCTCTGGTGTGGGAGTGGCTTTCAGTCGGTATCTGTGGTGTGTGTTGTTCTCTGTGCATTGCATTGCTGTGTGCAGTGTTCCATGGTGCCTGCTCTGTGTCCATTGTGCCCCTGTCAAGCTGTCCTTGGCCTGTGCAGCTGACACCCTTGCATGTCTATGGCCTGCCAGGTCTGCTGCCTTGTCAGTGGGTGCTGTCCCTACTGGGTCATCCACTGTGACCATCACGATGCTGGGTTGCCACCTGTCACGGTGGGGTGCATGTTTGCCTCGGGTGACACTGTGGCCTCCACAGTTGCTGTCCCACCTCCATGCTGTGTCTTGTGTGTGTTGCAGGGCTGTGCAGCTCTGTCTGTGACTTGTGCTCAGGCGTATGCTGGCGTACAGGGCCACAGTACATTAGGCTACTTTAAAGGCCCCAAAATATTATGCCTCATCAGACTGAACTTAGAATCCCCAAACTATATATAACACCCCCAAACTACAAATTCTACCAGTTGTCACAATTCTGCACTGAACTCAGGCCCTTGCACGTCTCTTTGCCCCCACTCTGGAGCTGGAAAATCAACAATCAAAAATAAATGCAGTGGGTGTAAAAAGAAAAAAAAAAAAAAACGAATCCATTCTGAAACAAATCGTAAAACCAGACCTACAAAACCACAGATTACTCAACTAGAAGAAGAAGAAGAAAAAAAAAAAAAACAAAAACAAAAAAAAACAGAAAAATGTAATAGTAAAGCCACATCCACACTACACTACCACTCCGTCCAGGACACCCTACAAGTGGAACAGCCGTAACACTGAAACAAAGGAGGAAAAAAAATGCATCCAGATAATTATAGAGAGAGGACTATAACAAAGTTATGTCCTGTGTTTATTCATGACATTCTCCCCTCCCCCCTACAAGCTCCCTACATCCCTCCCAAACAAGAGGAAACTGACCTGCAAGAGTGCATACTAAAACTGTAGTACCAGGAGCTGAAAAGAATTAAAAAAAAAAAAAAAAAAAATCTAAAATAGCTAAACTCTGAAATTAAACAACATTAAAAAAAAGGGGGCAGCCGGTGGCACTGAGGGTTGAGGTGCTGGATGCCACACTGCACCACCCGCGACCTGGGTTCAGGAAAGAACCTGGTTGTCAGGGGTCGGAGGGAGGGAGGAGGATCGAGCATCCCAACGGATGCTCTCCTCTTCAGAGGTGGGACCTATGGGTTGTTTTGTGCACCCGATGCTCGGTGCCAGTGGAAGCGGGCACCAGGGCACAGGAGGTTCTACGGAGTCGGGGAGCAGAGGACGTCTGGGGCACTTGACAATGGCATGCGTCAGCACACCGTCTGTCTGGACATCAGTCCTGGGTGCTGACGCCCTCAGGGGTAGAGGGACCAACAGGGGAGAAAAACACCCTCCCCATTCTTTACAGGTGTTGTGTACAGAACTCCGGGTAACGACTGTGTTCCCAGCCCAAAACCAGACCCTTCAGCCAGAATTGTGCCCCCCCCGAGCCCCGAACCTGCGGCTCTGGCTTTTACTCCTGAGAGCCCAACTCTTTTTGCAGGTGGCTTAGATGAGAGGGAAAGCGAGGGCAAAGATTCAGAGAAAAAAACAAACAGCTTTGTAAACGAAGCTGAATAGAGGATGCCAGTTTTTTATGTTTGTAACTGTTGGTGACTTGTTGACATATATGTAGAGTTTTTAATTTTGTCTATTTTTTTCCCTCTTGGTAAATTAAAATTATGTTTGTACCTGTTGGGGACTTGGCCCAGGTGTGATTAAGGCTCCTTAAGATCGTGCACCTAGCAGTACAATGTTAGGGATCACACAATGGACTTAATAGGAGTTTTTAGCACACCATTATTTATCCCCAGCTAATCTCCTGGCTTTCAGCAGGTGATGTTAAGTGTCCTAGTTTTGTAACAATATATTTAATTACATCTAGTCTTGGTGTAATTTAAACAGAATTTACCATCAGAATTGGCAATATGACACAGAAAAGATAGCTCTTGGTGTAGTAACATTCCATATTTTCCACAGCAACTGACTAGATTACCCTCATAAACATACAATTTGACACTAGCTCGGACCACAGGGGCCATCCTAGTCTACCCATTTTCTTCACAAACTTCATTATGCAGCCATGGTGGATCTGACAAGAGTTTGTTATAGGTACTACAGCAGAGAACTGTCTACAGTATCAGTATAGGCTGCTTGTCTTTATTTGTTATTTAGCTTCAATTAGATAGAGATAGCTTACTATAGGTTTTAAATTCAGTTCCTGCAACTTAGCAAGTTTAGCCGACAGCAACTGTGGCTAGAATAAAAAAAAACATGCTGCAGAGATCAGAGGATCAGAGAATGGGTCCTCCTCCTTTTTGCTGCAGTTGGTTGTTTTTTTTTTTTACTGCCATCTGCCTCTCCTGCTGTAAATTTACAGTGCTGTGCCAAACTTAGAGAATATCGGGCACTAGCTGGATGGCTTGATTTAACTTGAATAGTTGGGTTGGTATTAAGAACTCCCCATAGGTTCAAATCAGTCTGCAATGCTCCCAACAAGTCTGTCTCACTCTCACTCTCACCCCCACCCCAGTACCAGAGTATCAGTGTGTTGCTTTCTGCTGTCACTGAAAACTGAGCACTGTCTGCAGACTTTAAAAGTCCTGTTCTTTACTGTTTCTGTTCTTTTGTCTCCCCTCTCTAATCCTACTGTTAAATTTATGTTCTTCTAGATTCCTGATTTCCTCCCTCCGAGTCCTTAGAGGCACCTTCATGGTCCGAAGCTCACCCTCTGCCTCCTCTCTAACTCCCAAGTCCCTGCCTATAAACACTCCACTTCAGGAATCTGATTTTGCCAAAGAGAGCTCTTAACAGAGCTTTTGGGTTGTTTTTTTGTTTTGTTTTTTTTTTAATACAAATACAAAGTTAGATTGCAATCCGAGCAGCACATTCGCAGTCTAGAGCTACTGCACGGACAAATGACCTCTCTCTCTCCCCCAAATCTTTGATAGAATAAGTGTGCTGAGCTGCGTTCTCACATAACGGTGAGTTAAGGGGGCGGGCGAACAGTCCCAACACTCACACCAATTGGTTCCCGCCTCATGCAGTGAGCGACCGACGCAATGGACCTAAGCAGGCGGCTGGCTGATGACTGTGCCAGTCAAATTAGGGGAATTTCAGTACTGTACTGTCAGCTGACAGTTAGAATCGGCACACTTGTGATCGACAGACTACAAGAGTTGGCTTTGCGCCTGCACTCTTCCAGAGGCTCCCCCACCCTTCTGAAAAGAAAAAAAAACGCAAAGACAGGAAAAAATGGAGCTCTGTACAAATACCTTAGGCGCCCAGTGTGCAGGCATAAAACAGCAGTAGGTGTCCAGAGGTAAAAGTGCGCCCTGGGGCAACTAAGGTATAGAATTTCGCATCCTGAATGTAAGCGGGTAAAGTAATCCAACAGTGCTGGGTCCCTGCCTTGAAAGGTACTACATCATTGGCAGAACACCATATAGAGAACCTCTTCCACTTAGAAGCCTACATCTTACATACAAACATATGAAGAAGCCAGCAGAAAGAAGGCCATTTGGCCTATCAAGTCTCTTTCATTGCAGGGTCCACAGCTTGAGCTAATGTCCCTGCCTCCCTCCCTACCCATGATCCTTACCTTCCCCTATGCCTATTCCAGTCTCTCAAAGCTGCCCACTGTCTTCAATGAGATAACTCTTCCAGCAGCGCATTCCAAGTGTCCACCACCCTCTCTGTGAAGAAGTGCTTCCTGACCTCCTCCTAAACCTCCACCCTCCAGCTTAAGACTATGCCCCCTTGTGTTATGGTTGCCACTCAGCTTAAAGAGACTCTCCTTATCAACCTTATTTATCCCTTTCAGGTACTTAAAGGTCCCAATCATGTTCCCTCTCTCTCTCTCCTGTCTTCCAGGGAGTATATGTTCAGTGCACTCAACCTCTCCTTGTATGCGTTGCCCTGCTGACCAGCTATCATCTTTGTAGCCCTCCTCTGGACCTTCTCCAGCAGGTTAATGTCCTTTCTGAGGTGTGGGCACCAGTACTTAACTCCATACTCTAGATGTGGCCTCACCAGTGACCTGTAAAGGGCAGTATAACCTCTTCTCTCCTACTACTGATCCCCTAGATATGCATCCCAGCATCTTGTTTGCCTTTGCTGCTGCTTTCTTGCACTGTGTGGAGTGCTTGGTCACTAGCGATCATCACTCCCAGGTCCTTCTCTTCCTCTGATGCAGATACTCAGACTCCACCCAGGTTGTACTCTGTCCTGGGATTCTTGGCTCCAATATGCATCACTTTGCATTTCTTGGCATTGAAACCAAGCTGCCAGATCCTGGACCACCTCCCAGCTTTCCAGATCTTCCTGTAGGTCCTGTATCCCTTCAGCTGTGTCCACTCTCCCACAGAGCTTGGTGTCATCCGAATAGGCACAATTTGCCCTTAATGCCATCCCCAATGTCACTGATGAAGACATTGAACAACACTGGCCCGGCACCAGCCCTGTGGGACCTCACTGGTTACCTTTCTGGTGCCAGATTAGCTCCCCACAACCACCCTCTGGGTTCTGTCCTCAGCTAGTTTTCCATCCATCTGACCATCTTGTTCCCGACCCCAAGATCCACCAACTTCCTGATCAACCTTTTGTGGGGCACAGAGTCAAAGGCCTTGCTGAAATCAAGATAGAAGGTGTCTACCATTTGGCCCCCAGCTACTGTCTTAGTGACACAGTCAAAGAAGTCAATCAGATTAGTTTGACACAATCTCCCCCCCATGAATCCATGCTGCCTCTCATCCTAGAGACCATGCTCCTCTAGATGTACCACCAACCTTTCCTTTAGTATGGTCTCCATGAGCTTGCCCACAATGGAGGTCAGACTGACTCTTCTTGATAGGTTTCCTAGACCCCTCAGAGCATTTAGAACACTTTCAGAGAGTTGCAAGCCTGCATATTCTAGGTCCTCAAGAGCCGTGACTTGAGCCAGAGGGATCTGAGGTTCGAACAGGATTCTCCGAGAGGATGGTAGTAGATTGTGCCTCCATGGGAGGTGTATTGGCAGAGCCACAGCAATGGAGAGCAGCATTGAGCACCATGGCTGCCTAACCCATCTAAAAGCAATCAAGATCATTGTCACTGGTTGAGATCTGAGCTTGATTAGGACCCTGAGTAGTAGGGAAAGGGAGGAATGCATACAGCGGTTTCCTGACCAGTCCAATGTCAAGGCATCCATAGGTACTGTGCCTCTGGATGGTGGCCTGCAACAAAACTGTGGTAACTGGTGAATCTCTTGGGATGCAAAGAGATCTTATCTCGAGTGCTCCATCTTCTGAATACCGCCTCTAGCACCGATCTGTCGAGTCCATTCGTGGTGATCTTGATTGATTCGACTCAGAGCATCTGCCAGGGTATTGTCCTTCCTGGCAGACAAACAACTACTAGTGAAGCTTGAAGTCAATAGACCAGACTCCATACGTTCATTGCTTCTGTGCACAAAGGGTTGGACCTTGTTCCTTCCTGCTTATTTATGTAATACATTGTGGCGGTACTGTCTGTCCTGACCTGTACCACCTTGTCTTGAATCATGGATGCAAAGGCCTGCAGGGCTAGAAACACTGCCCTGAGTTCCAGCAGGTTTATGTGCTGGAGAGTCTCTGCACTTGACCAAGTGCCGTGGATCATATGGGTACACAAATGAGCTCCCCAGCCTAGAAAAGATGCATATTTCTTATTTTATATACATGTAGCACGGATAGTAAGGACTTTAAAATTCCTAAATTAATGTTTACAGATGACTAGGCAGTGCTTTATGCAAACAAAAAAAAGTGGTGAAGGCTCTCAGCGCTTTATTCCATAAAACAAAACAACACATCCATCTGTTCTTTCCTTATTCGTAAGAAGCTTTTTTTTTTTTTTTTTTTTTAAAAGCAGTCAGTTGACACATTCATTAGTTTCATAAAACTTCAAGTAAAGCGATCATCATGTGCTCCTTTATGCCTTGTCTTTTTAGGACTGTTGACATTTCAGGACCAACCAGCTGCCTTCCTCAGAACTTAGGGCTGTGGGCACTGTACTCCAACTTTAGACAGCAACTCTGAGATATGATCTGCCAGTAGCAACGTTATAAATAAATGGACTGATTAATACAGATGTCTCCTGTGTTTAAACAATGGTTATTTTGTTCAAAGATCTTCTCAATTTAAGCTGTCCTGCTAGAGGTTTAAATAAGCATGCTGCTGGCTTTCATGCGTCAGTATCACTAAGCTTCTGAGCTTTAAATGCAGTCTACCACTGCCATAGACGAGAACGCAGACTTGCATACTTGCTAGCACTTTATGCAACAAATTTGCACAAAAAGTCTTTTTTTGTCATTTTTAAATGTTTTTGTTTACCTGTGGCTCCATATGTATGTGATGGCTGTTACATATGGCACAGGGTCATAATGTCGCATGAAAAACAGCATGGCAAAACAATTCCAGTATTCAAAACAGCGAATGTGAGAAACAACAGCAGCACACTAAACAAAGAAATGGGAAACATTCCCATTTTTTTTTTTTTTTTTAAACAGGGTCTCTGTCCCTCCCCGACATGGGGTTTGCCCCACACACACACAACACCCAAACTAAATTAACTAACCCAAGGAGGGTGTGGACTGAGGAAAAGGGGAAACTCAGAGCAGGGGAACTTGGTTTTATTTTGGAAAAAAAAAAATTACATGTTTGGAGATGGGGACTCGAACCCCAATCCCCAGGTCTCCACTGCGCCAGGTGCTTGTGCCTTAGCCACTCCGCCATCGAAACAGCTCATCCAGGCACAGCACCTGTGGCCTCTTCATCACTTCCTCCAGTTCCTAGTGAGCAGGGGTAGCAGTAGTTTCCTACTGCTACTATACCCTTGTCGCTGTAATTCATTCTGTGCCTTAGACTATGCGGTTATCCTTGCGCTGTTTTGGCAACTCGATATTAACCTAGTACTGTTACATACATGTTTTTCTTAAAACTGAACTGATGGCTGGGGAGGAATTCTTTTACTAGTAACTTTTAACAAAAGAAAATCCAATTTTGTTTCAATAAAACTAAAGCAATAAAAGGAAAATTCAATTTTAATAAAGTAAACTTGGCATTTTGTTTAAATTTTCTCAGTTTACCCATTTTATAAGCACAGTAAGACACTTTGAGGTGCTTGCACAATGCACTTCTAGGTGTTGAAGGCACTCTTCCTGCAGTGCTGGGCTTCACTTCACTCCTGGGCATGCACGGATATCTGTTTCCATAACATGTAAATTAGACACACTTACTTCATCCTGAGAGATGAACAAGGAAGACGGCTTTTCTTTCTCAGACTTTCTATGCTTCCTCTTCTTCGACTTTTTTTCCGACATGTCTACATTGGAGTCCTTTATCAAGACAATATAAAAATGTGATACTTTTAGAGAAACTGCGACTGTATCACACATTTATGAGATATACAATCATCTTTTAACGACTGCCAAAAGATCTGATACCGTTACAGATGGGAGGGTGGCCCATGATACACTGCATCTTGTTCTGGGCTTCAACTTATAAGACTTTAAAAGTTAAGACCATAAAATTTTTATAGACTTGACAATGCTCGCTGAGCAGCACTCCCACCCCTTGCCCCTGCCTCTCTCTCCCTGAACTTCCACCTACCTCTCGTCTTTCCTCCCCATCCCTCTCCATCTAACCTTACCCTACGGTCCTCACCTTAAAACATATGTATCTTGTACTTGCCTTATTTCTGTATTAACTGTTGTTTATTGCTCTAATGTCGTTTGTCCTCTATGTGACGAGGTACCTTTGTAAATGAGCCTCTGGCTCAAGGTTGTTAAACTGATGTTTAAATAAATAAATAAATAAATAAATAAATAAAACTTAACTGCCACTAGGTTCAGGAATGGATAAGTAATTGTTTAGAAGAACGTATGGAGAGCTGCATAAATGTGGCACACTCAATGGCCAGACTTGGAATATGCCATTCATCTTCATGAGTGAGAGGGCAGGACAATTATTCTCAATTTGCAGAGTCACTAATGACTCATGTATATCCTGCCCCCTCACAAGTGACGGTAAATGGCATTTTCTGAGCTAGGCCACTGTGTGTCCAATTTATGTAATCTGTTTTTAAACAGTGAAACTTTTAAAATGTATTCTTCTTATAAAGATTTAACTGTTAACTCTTAAAACCATTTTATAAGCAGGCATGTCACAAGGATCGGACCACTGGTATAAACAGGACATCACATGTGACTTATTTTCCTCTGCCATGTAGGCTGCAATGCGAGCTTGACCTTGTGGCTGCACCACGCGTGCAAAGAAGGCACTGTTGCCAACCTTCTTAAGCTAAATAAAAAGCTTACACACCAGAGTCCCATGCGATATCCCCTATTTAGGTATCCATATTTTTTTTTTTTTTTTTTTTTTTTTTTACACACCTGAGGTTTGTGATGACCAAAATATTGTACCCCATGAGCGAAACTTGAGTGGATTACCTATAGGTAAATGGTGTTCCTGAGATGTCTCTTGGCTAGTCAAGAGTGTCATCTCGAGATATCTTTGCATTCAAAAACTTCAGAGCGAAGCTGAGCAGTTCTGCAATGCAAAGATGTCTTGAGATTATACTCTTAATTAGCCAAGAGACATCTCGGCAATACCATTTTATCAAGCATTTCCTTTCTGACAGACACACAGTGCAACAGTGCAGTGGGTGCTTCACATTCATGTCGGAATCAGCAGCGGTCACACTGCTTCAGCTCCAGATAGTACTCACACTACTCTGCTGCATCTAATTAGCTTCTCCCATCAGCCAACTGACTTTGCTTTCTTGCCCTTGCACAAATGAAGATAACATAATAAAATATACAAAAATAAAAAATGAGCAGCACGAACACCCAGTAATGAAGTACCAACTAAGAGAATTGCAATGCCCAGAATCCTTTATCACTCCTCAATGTAATTCACTGAGACCACCGTCTTGAAAGGGATTGGCCTTTCTACTGGCTGGCTGCACAGTCAATCACTGACTCTCCCACTGCCCATCTTATTCAAATTTTTACACACACAGAAGGTTAGTGTTTCTGACAGTGGGGCTCTCATCATGAATTTCACTTATTTTAACATGCAGTGAAGTACCATTCAGGATCACTGGTGTGTCTGTGCTGGAGCGCTGGCACCGAGTTTAGTGATTTCAAACTCAGCAGATGACTTACAAAATAAAAAAGAATTTAGAATACAGAATGCTGCCAAAGCTGCAATGGTGAAGATCTCACGCTGTATAAGAGGTTCTCACGCTACAGGTACATGCATTCACTTCTATTTATACAGAAAAATAAATGCTTATAAAGGTAATCAGAAACATGGGGCATGGATAAAAAAATGTTTTAACAGCTCCCCATACCTTAAAATTTTAAATTTATTAGTGTAAAAAAAAAAAAAAAACTGAGTGCTGAGATTTTTAGTGCTAAGCAGCAATTAAAAAAAATATATATATATCTCTTCTGGGAACACTGCCATTAGGACCCTTAAGCCAGGCAATGGAACAGCCATTCGCACAGGGGTCATTTACAGACCTCTGACTCAGGCCGAGGAAACGGACAAGCAGCTGCTAGAAAATATGCAGCAAAGGGGAGGTACTGCTAATGGGAGACTTTAGCCATGTTTACATGGCAGCAGTGCTCTGAAATCTGCCCCACTCCTGCCCTCGCAGCACTGCAGGTTGCTCCAAGGAGGGGGCTGTAAATTTACAGAGGATTTGAGGGAGACCGCCTTTTTATCGAAATGAGTGCAGCAAAGTGTCTACACCACCATTTAATGCACTCACTCCGATAACGGATCCCATAACTGAGTCGGATCAAAAAACTGATCCGAATGGCACTTAAGGCACTCTGGGAAGTGTTTACACGGCAATATTTGTAGCACATCAACCTCTGCGCACAGGTTAACGCACTGCAAATAGAGCAGTGTAAACGGGGTATTTAACATGCTGGAGGCAGACTGTTTCATCTTAGCAGGGGCCTCAGCTAGGACACAGGATTTCATGGACTCCCTTGAGGGGGCTAACTGGTTCAGAAACCTACAGGGGCAGGGTAGCAGAGCTTCCCCCCCCCCCCAATTGTTTAACTAGGTGAGACACACTAAGCTGAAAGTTTGTTTATAGGTGCAGCCTGGGAGCACAGGGAAGTTAAATGACTTGCTCAGGGTCACACAGTATGCAAGTGGGGGCTGTGGGATTCAAACCCAGGTCTCCAGATTTGCAGCTCAGAGCCTAAACCACTGCTTATACTGCCTCCCTCTTAGGGTGGAAGGTCAGTTAGGGTCCAGCAACCACAATATGGTGTGGTTCAAAGTGGACACAGGGATCCAGTCAACCCACACAAAGGCAAGAGTCTTACACTTTAGAAGGGTGGACTTTACCAGTATTGGACTACAGCTAAAGAAACCCTGGAAAAGAAGGGGACAGGCAGGGACGTTGAGGAGAAATGGGCACAAATCAAGGAGGCTATAACAGAGGTAACAAAACAATGTGTTTGGTCAATAGACAAGAGTAATAGAAGAAGAAAACCACTTTGGTTCTCGGGGGGGGAGAAGAGATGGTACAAAAAGTACAGGCCAAAAGGCTAGCCTTCAGGAAGTATAAGGAGACATAAAGGGACGAGGACAAGGAAATGTACCAGAAGTGTCAGAGAGGTGGTAAAGGCAGTGACGAGCGTTAAAGCGCAAACGGAGGACAGAATAGCTCAATCGGTTAGAAAAGGAGATAAGACATTCTTCAGGTTCATTAGTGAGAGAAAGAAGGCAAAGGGGAGCAGCAAAGCTTAGAGGGGCCAGAGAGAGATAGTGGAGGGAGACGGGGGCAGCTATCCTGAACAAATATTTCTGTTCAGTTTTCACTGTGGAAGGAGATTTCCTTACTTCTGCAGACACTTTATTTGTATCCTTGTTAAGGGTGAGTATTCATGAGGTGGCATGAAAAATGGCTATGTTGAAAATGCGGAGTGAAAATATTACAAATTACCAAAGTTACACACGTGCCTAGAAAACTTTCAACGAACCCTCGTAACTCGGCCATTTTTAGGATTTTTACACCAAATTTTCAACATGGGCCTTTTGTGACCCCACCTCATGAACAGTAGTACTGTCATTTTGTTAATCGGTCCTGAAAGGTGATTTCGCAGAGCTGCTGCGCCATTCTTCGCCACAGGTGCGAAAAAACATTTCATGCAGGATGTGAAAAATGACAGCTGTACCGTTCATGAGGTGGCATGAAAAAATGGCTCTGTTGAAAATTTGTCATCAAAAGATCGAAAAGTAGCAAAGTTATGCGAGTGCGTAGAATAAAATCAACAGAAAGCATGTAACTCAGGCATTTTCAGGGATTTTTCACCAGATTTCAACATGGCCTTTGGGGACCCGACCACATGAAGAGTGGCACTGTCATTTCATTAATCCATTCTGAAAATTGATTTTGCACAGCGACTGTAATATTCTTGCACCACAGGTGCGAAAACATGCTTTGGACAGGATGAAAATGACAGTTATAATGTTCATAAGGAGGTGTGAAAAAAAAAATGCCAATATTGAAAATCTGTAGTGAAAATATTAAAACTGGTAGCGTTAGTGTGCATAGAAACTGCAATGCACACTGGTAAAATGAGCATTTTCCAACATTTTTGCACAAATTTTCAACATGGGCTTTGGAACCTCTCCTCACGAACCTGGCACTGTCATTTCATTAATCGTCCGAAGGTGACTCCGCTGCAGCGACTGCAAAATCACCTTATGGGTCCGATTAACGAGATGACAGTGATCGTGAGGTGGGGCTCCCAAAAAGCCCATGTTTGAAATTTGGTGAAAATATGTTGAAAATTGGCCAAGATATCAACATAAAACAAAACCCCCAATTGACTCCCATTATATGGCGCTTACTTTGACGCTTCAGTTTGCAGTTCAGCTTTGAAGAGTGCAGACGTGTCCTGGTCCAGAGAAGATGACAGCACCGACCTCGGTAAGTATGGGGTAAGTTGGGGGAGTCTTGAGGGGAGGACTAGGGAGACAACAAGGGACCGTTTTCTTTTACAGGTTATATATAAAAAAAAAAAAAAAGACACTGAGAGCATTTTTCTTATTTTACAGGTTATGCTAAAAAAAAAAAAATTGGGGCACACTGGGTGGCCCCAGTGTGTGTGTGTGAGACATACAGACACAGGGACCGGGCACCCCATTGTTGGTGGGGGATAAATTTAATGGGGATTAGTTTGATGACGGACCCTGCATCAAAAACTTCGATGCAGGATTCTGCATCAAAGAAAAAGTCAGGGACAGTTTTCTTTATTTCACGGATAAACAAAAATAATATTTGGGCACACTGGTGTGGCTCCCAGTGTGCCACATTACTGGGAGTGGGTGGGGAAAGACATGCTGACACGAGGATTGGGCACCCCAATGTCAGCCATGAAAGAATACAGGTGGGGGTATCCAACACCAGGAGTGGGCATCCCAGTGTCGGAAAACATTTAATATTTCGCACACTGGGTGGGCTCCCCAGTGTGCCACATTAGTGTGTGTGTGTGTGTGTGTGTGTGTGTGTGTGTGTGTGTGTGTGTGTGTGTGTGTGTGTGTGTGAATACACATGCTGACACAGGATTAGGTGTACCCCGATGTAGGCCTTTCCCTATATTCCCTATGGGAAAAGTCAAGTGTCAGGCATGAAACAAGCAAAAATGTGGTATGTGCGAAAATATGCATACCATATTTTCGGACATGCCACGTTTTTGAGAAAACAAACTTATTTTTATGCCTGACACTTAACTTTTCTCATAGGGAATAATGGGAAATTAAATATGTTATAACTTTTGAACGGATTAATATTTTTTCACCAAACCTTCAAAAGGCACATCTGTGACCCAAAGGTTTTCTACCCTGAAATTTTCAGACCACAATATAAAGGCATTTCTGAGATACAGGTGGACAAAGAAACAAGAAAAATGGGTACATTTAGGATTTTGTGATAGTTTTGTCTCAAAACCACACATCGAGCTGGCCGGTGGTGCTGAGGGTTGAGACTGGGACGCTTCACCTCGCGCCATGCCAGCGACCCAGGTTCAGGAATGGGCCCAGGCCATCGGGGTCGGCAGGAGAGGATTGGCGTCCGATGACTCTCCTCTCCTGGGAGGTGGTCAACGTTTCCCCGGCACTGCGACTCCCAGCGGAGGCTAGGAGAGCAACAGCTATGGGGATCATGTCAGGGATGGGGAGGAGCATCCCAGGCCGGACAAGGCTGGAGGCGCGCCACCGCTGGCTGGATGTCACTGCATGTCCATGCTCCTGGGGAGCTCGAACAAAGGAAACCAATCGTTGGCTTGGAGGAAGATGTCACCTACCCCCACCTCCAATGCCGGATCCTGCCCACCAGATGTCATCTCACCCAATCACCTCCGCCTGAGGAGCTTCAGAAGAGGAAGCGCCGAGGAGCAGAAGGCGGCCCTGCTCCGGGAGGCATGGACCGGGGATTCTCTGAAGGTGTGTCGCGGGTGTGGGAGGGGGCAGGGAGGAGAGAAGAGAGAGCAGGTCCAGGAGGATCACGGCAGGAGGGATAAGGCAGGATGACTGATGGGGTCCCAGCCAGTGGCGACGGAGGAAAAATTATTGTTAAAAACAAAAAACCACACAACAGATTCTTACAAAGTTTTGTATGTCAAGGGACCTACTCCTGAGATTATACTGCCATATTTTGTGCAAATCTGTTAAACTGTTCAAAAATTATTATGGTTCAAAGTTTTGAAACATAGAAGTTTTCAAACAAAGTTTGCTCTCAATCCTAATATACTGATGCTACCGTGCCAGTAGAAAAAATTACTCACCATAGTAATCTTCTTTCTTCCAAGAGGTACTTTAGCATCAGTAACTATAGCAGTTAGCTGGCTAGGTGCAACTGCCCTGGAGGTATGCCTTTAAGAGAATCAGCATAATGAGCTTGGGCATCAGCCAATCAGAAGAAAGGAGGGGAGTGTGCTGAGAGGGAGCAGCCTGAAGGGCTTCAGAATTGTTTTCAAGATAATGGGCACATGCCCCGAAAAGTGAAACAGCAGGATTAAAATAAACATGAAAATGTCCTAAACCTGAAAACAGATATCAACAACCTGAGCATGAGACACTCTAATAAATACTCACATTTTGGTAATAAAACTGAGAACAGAGCCCTTCTAAAACGTGAACCGGGGAGGAAGGGTGGGAGCTTACTGATGCTAAAGGACCCCTTGGACGAAAAGAGATTACTACAGTGAGTAATTTTTTCTTCTTACCCCAGGAGTCCTTTAGCATCAGTAACTATAGCAGATTACCGAGTAGTAACAAGTGGGAGGTGGGCAGAGAACCTACTTGGGAAAGAGGCTCTACAGAATCGCCCTGCCAAATCTGGCATCAGATCTGGACTGCACATCTAAACTGTAGTGCTTAATGAAAGTGTGCACAGATTTCCAGGTAGCTGTTTCGCAGACATCCAGAAAAGGGTATGTCCCTTGCTGCTGCCACAGAGGCTGCAGTGCAGAGCGCCATTCAGATTTCAGCGGGGGTAACAACCGTCGGTCAGGGGCTGTGGGGGCAGGGCCAGGGGGCATGTAGGCCATGGCCACCACAGCTCAGCTCCAGCTGCTGTAGGACTAGCAACCCCAGGGTCCCACAAATAGTAGTACCAGGGGTAACTGGATCATTTGGTGCCCATGACCAACCCTCACCTCAGCTCCAAGTCATCCCCAGTTGCACAGTTACAGCTGTAGGCACTGTTTGCAATCAGAACCACCTGAATTCTAGGGCCAGCACCAGGCCAGCATAGCAGAGGATTATCTCTTTCGAGAGATGAGCTTGATACCCTCACAGTACATCACAACCCAGGCCTTGGTACCCCTGCCCTCCACCTGGTGTCAAAACTCTAGCCTTGAAGCCTTCCTTCCTACTCTTGCTACTTTCTGGAACCCAGTTCAAATTTTAAAATCAGGTAAAAGGGAAATATATATGACAGTATTAATTTGGGAAGACCACAATTAGTAACATTACGAGCAAGAGCTATGGAGGGTAGAACTAGGGCGAGAATTTTTTTTTAACTCAGTGAAGAGCTAGAAGAATACTCGGCAACAACTATTATACAGTAGACAGTATCAAGATGAGAGGTCAGAGGAGCAGTAGTGTTGGCAATCAAGCAGTCATAAAATGATTCTTTAATAGAAGCCCAGCAGAAAGCAGTCAGTTAGCAGGCAAGTGAAGCAGTTCCAAAACACAATGGACTGTTGTAGAAAGACAAACTTCAGCTATGGGGGGACTAGCAATCTGACAGCTAGCAGATGATTAAATATGCATTAAATCCTAAATTCATTCCCCGACACTAATTTGGATTCTGCAATGTGCATCAGCAGCGTCCACTATAGCCTGAAGGAGGCTGGGAAGTGAGTTGGGCATCATACCAAATATATTCAGGATGGCTCCCCAACACCCGTGACCCACCGTGCCGCACTGGGGGGTGGGGCAGAGCAAATAAATCTCAGAACAGGCATCAAACTGGTGGTTATGGTTATTAAAAACAACAGCAGCCTGCATGGAGGGGCACGTGCCCCGCCTCAAATGGCACCCTGGCAGTGTGGGCCCTGAGCCCCACAGGAGGTTGATGACCAGCTTTTTCATAGCAGAATCTAATGCAAGAAACCAGCCAGTGGGAAACAGTTCTCTTGGTAGCTGGTCTTCCTCTGCCAACGTTCCCGCAGAAGAGGAACAACTGAATGGAAGAGCCTCTGGACTGCCTAGTATGCTCTAAGTAGTAAAAGAGGGCTCCTTTGACATCCAAACTGTGGAGCTTTTGCTCACCGGGAGTGGAATTCTCAGTAAAGAAGATAGGTAGAGTAATGGGCTGGTTAAGGTGGAACTCCGAAACCACCTTAGGCAGAAACTTCCTATTTGTCCTGAGCTCAATTTTATCTTTGTGAGGAAGCTTGTAATTAGGCTCAGTATACAGGGCCTGTAACTCTGAAATCCTCCTGGCAGAGGTAATGGCCACCAGGAAGACAGACTGCCACGTCACAAACTTAATATGTACAGTGGCCATAGGCTCAAAGGGTGGTTGCATGAGCCTGGCTATACAGAGATTCAGGCTCCAGGGAGGAACCGGCTCCCTGAATGGAGACTGCATGTGCAAGAGGCCTTTGAAAAACTGTTTGAATATGGTGTGGGAAAAAAACTTACTTTTTCTTCCCCATGGAAAGATGGGCCGAAATTGCTGACAGGTGGAAATGTAGGCAGAGGACTTCCGTTGAGCTGCCGGCTGGAATGCAGCACTAAAAGATCAAGCTCCAGGGACCCGACAAAAAAACTCCCAGAATCAGTACAAAACAAATCAAACCAGAAAACCTTTTATACAAGAGGCTAGAGGAGTTACAGAACTGAATGGGAGCCGAAAAAGAAAAAATCAACTGCTTTAGCTGCACAGCAGACCAAACAAGAGAAAGACTCTCAGACTGGTGATTCCAGCCCACTAGACATGGCGGAGCCACCACCATCTCCTAATGGACAACCCAGCAATGCTGCAATCCTGGCAGAACTCAAAGGATTCAGAGATGAAGTTGCTCCTTTCGCACTGAACTATCCACAGAACTGGCTAAAATAAATCAGAAGGTATCTGAATTGGAGTTGGCTCATACAGAAATTGAAACAAGAACTGATAGCCTGAGAGAGTTGTGATGCATTTAATAAATGAACAGACACTATTAACAGACAAATGTGAAGACCTTTGAGAATAGATCAAGGAGAAATAATCTACACATTCATGGAGATCCAGAGGAGGAAGAAGGACATGATATGCTTAAATTTGTGGATACTTTATTACGGGAGGTACTACAACTTGATCCAGCCACCAAACTAGACGTAGAACGAGCTCACAGAGCACTCGCCCTCGAAACCTCAACATACTGATCAGAGGCCGCACTCCATAGTGCTCAAGCTATTAAACTACGCAGTAAAACAGCAGTTGTTGTCAAGAGCATGGTGCATGGGGGACATTCAATACAATAGCATACGTCTTTATTTTGATAGTGACTACTCCCCACAAATAGCAGCAAGGAGAAGGGCCTGTGCCCTGATACTTCGCACCCAGAAACAGCAGCAGTTGAAGTTCGATACACCATATCCTGCAAAGCTTATAATAGTGTTTCCTGAAGGCCCACGAACATTTGAAACTCCAGAGGAAGCCAGCAAAGCTCTCCAGACCAAGAAAATCGTGGTACCCCAGCGGACAACATCGGAAACCCGGGACCTAGAGACACTCAAGTCAGGAATCATGTGGGAGAAGGTGCAGAACATGCAAACCAGAAAGAGACAAGGCTACTCCACATTACAAGATGTTAAAAAACTTTTACTCAAGTTCCAGAGGACTGCCCCGGATTGACTGTCTGAGAAAGGGGCTCTGATGATCCTTCCAGCTCACGATGAGAGTCTGGGCATGCACTTACTTTTAGAGTGGCTGTTTGAGCCATCTAAAAAACTAGCCAAGGTGGTGCGATATTATAAGGGCTGAATCTTTGTAATTTAGAATGCTAGTCAGAGATATTAATCAAGGGAAATGGGGCTGAAGTACATACTCAAGTGATCTATGCATAGTAATCCCATTTCTTTTTATTGTTTAATGTAAAAAAAATAAATAAATAAAAGAGTCTGGGACAGTTATGGTGAAACAACTGAAAACTTTATCTTACCCCCCCACCCCATTTATATCTACCTCTGTAAATAGCCTTGGCTACCATTCCTCATTTGCTGACGAGCTACCCCATTAAAACTAATTTTTTAAAATAATATTGTTGGGTCCCATGCGGCGAGCTAATGGAGATGCATTCAGCTAGACAGCAACATGGCGACAGTCACGTGCAGCGGATATCGGGACAGCATCAATTTATTTGGTGCAGTCCAGAGCTGCATGTGTTCTTTGCCTGCTCCATGTTACTAATTTTGTACATGGTGCTGGGGGCCCATTGGCCTCTACAGCTTCCCCACAGGGAAATAACATTCATCCCTGCACAGGAGGGAGTACAGATCCCTCCCTACTTAGGGAGTCATTACAGACTTGTTCTGTAGTCCATGTAAATAAGTTAATGTTACACTGTTATGATGAGAAACCTAGGCATGAAAGTTACAAATTCTCCCGAATCAATATTCTTTACTTTGTTACTCCCACAGGCTAACACCTAATTAAGATATCTGTTAAACCTAGCTGGAAACAATACATGGTTGGGAGTACCACCAAATCACCACTAGAGGGGGATAAATACTATCATCTATTACTGATCGTTTGTAAGGTATACAAATATGTTTTGAACATTTGTACCCTATCTTATGGGTATATTATTTTGTATATGTTGTTAAAATTTGGCAATGAGAACTCTAACATATAAGAGACTACTTTGTTGCATCTGCTTTGGACAAACTGCTTACCAGCAATTTGGGCTGAGAATATATGGAGAGGAGATGTTTACTATATTGGGTGACAAGGAGAACAGTAAGAAACTGGGCTTATGCAATATAAAATACTTGTTAATGAAACAAAATGGGGAAATCATCACTGATATTGTCCCTTAATATTAATGGGATTCACAGCCCAGTTAAGAGATCCCGTTTGACACAATTTATTAAAAGAGACAATCCTGAAATCATATTTTTGCAGAAGATTCACCTGTCCTCTCCTGAGCATGAAAATTCACCAAATGGGGTTCCAAGGTGATAAGCGCATCTTACAGCTTGGGTAGGAGACGGGAAGTGGCCATCCTGATCAGACGTGGGGTACCATTCGACCTCCATCAGAAGGTAATAGACCCGGAGGGATGCTCTGCTATTGCAACAGGCATGCTTCATGCTCGCCCGGTTACTCTGGCATCCGGTTATTTTCCCCCGGGGACCACAAAGAGATTGGCTCAGACTTTTTTTGCACGGCTTTTGGAGATCCTCCAGGGGCAACTTCTGATGGGGGGGGCGACCTGAATACTACTCTGAACCCTGCAAGGGATGTCTCAGTCTATCTTCCTCACAGGGTTAACCCGCTTCAGAAGTACTTGCGGGGTACAATTGCTTCTTTGGGGCTGGTAGACATCTAGCGCCACTGTTACCCCACACAGAGAAATATACCCATATAGCACGGGATCAGGGTGTGCGCCTCAACTAGATTATATGTTTACCGCAGCAGACATCTAGAAACATTACACAATGTGTGGCATGGGCTACCATATTATCAGATCATTCCCAGTATATGCCAAATTTGATTTGGGAGGGGACATAAAACGAACTTCTGCCGCTTCAACTTGATGCACTTGAGAGCTACAGAGTTTAATCAAATGGTTAAAGGAGGATCCCACAGATCCTGGGGAGAATGGTGACCCAGGTGTTTCAGGGGATACCCTTAAGACAGTGTTCGTGGGGATATTATTGCTTATTCATCGAGGAAAATAAAGAGAGAGGCACAGCTTATTAAGCTCCAGGGGTTGAAGCACTGCAGTCTTTATATGCCCAGGGGATGGAACTGTAAAGGTACACCTACTAACAATAAAACAAAAATTCAAAAATACCTAGATCAGAAAGTAGAGCAACAGCTCTATTATCTGAGACTACTGCACATGGGGGCTCCCTAAAGGAGCCAGGAATCTGGCCCGTGAACTTAGAATGCAAAGGCTAGAGCCTGTGTTATGGCCATGCAAGACCCTACCACGGGAAGCTAGAACATCATCCTAAGATCATTAGACAAGTCATGGCTGAATATTAGGGGATTTATATAGGGCAGAGTCTGAAGACCGAGTCAACAAATAGAGGCATACCTTAACAACTTAAAGCTTCCCAAATTGACTGCCTCCCAGATAGATATTTTGAGAGCCCCTACTACCTTGATTGAGATAGAGGGGGTGTTGCAGAGAGCTAAGACCCAGAGGGCTCCAGGACCAGATGGATATCCGTTGGAGTTCTATAAAACTCATGAAGAAGAAATACTACCACCATTACTCCAGGCTATCCATGAGATATAGGAAGGAGGTATTCCTCCCCACCTTGGCAATACACAGTGATATCTGCGATACTTAAACAAAACAAAACCCTACCCTACCCTCATCGTACAGGCCAATTTCAATGTTAAATTTTGATTACAAAATTTATGTGTCTGTGCTAGCACACAGACTTGAAAACATCATGCCTTTGTTGATCAATCATGATTAGGTGGGCTTTACTAAGGGATGACAGGTTCACGATGCAATGCGACGAACACATCTACTTAAAAAGAGTATGCAGCAACACGTTCGATTCCCCTGGCACTCACTGGACTGGACGCCGAAAAAGCATTTGACAGGGTGGCCTGGCCATTTCTGTGGGCTACCTTGTCTAGTTTTGGCTTTCCCCTAGAGATCATACAACAATTGCAAAATATGTATAAACACCCTTGGGCTTACTTAAAATTAGATGGCTCTATCTCTGACCCTTCTCTTCTACAGAGGGGAACTCATCAGGGATGCCCCCTCTCACCCCTGTTATTTGCCTGTATCTCGAGCCATTAGCCCAAGCCATTAGAACTCACCCGGAAATAGAGGGCATACCTATGGGAGGCACAAATCATAAAATTTCACTATTTGCGGATGACATCCTTCGCACTTTGTCCTCCCCAGATATATCAATCCCAAGGGTCTGGGAACAACTGGAGATGTATGGTAAAATCTCAGGGTATAAAATTAACCAACAAAAAACAGAGGTACTACTGTGTAACTACATCCTTTCCCCTGCTTTAAAACATGCATTTCCCCTTAAGTGGTATAAACAATCGATGCAGTACCTTGGGATCCATCTTTCTAAAAATCAGATACATGCAGATATTGCAAATTTTGAACCCCTAACCCAAAGCATAACTGAGGACCTCACACTATGGTCACAGGTACCTTTTGAGTTTCCTACCTCAAATAGAAACTATTAAACAAAACATATTTCCCCAGATTTTGTTCCAACACTCCCATTATTTCCAACACAGACTTATTTTCAAGCTTGGAATAGGTTGATCTCTCGCTTTATATGGCAGGGGAAACCTTCCAGGATTCGATACTCTCTATCACAGTTATCAAAAGACAGCGGTGGGTTAAATTTACAGAATCTCCTGAATTATGCCCGGGCTTCTAAATTAAAGATCTTACTCTCCTGGATGAACCCCAATTATATTATGCCCTGGAAGCAGTTTGAGATGACTTGGAATGGCATATAAGACCTGCCGGACTGTCTCTTTGGACATCCTCCTTGTTGCATACCTCTCTCTAGATTCCCACAATATACTGCAGAGGTGTTTAAGCAGTGGCTGACTGTACTCAATAAAAGATTAGTGCCCATGGAGGCACTTTTCTGAGATCCTTGTGGTGAACAGTGCCTTTCCACCCAATTATTGGATAGATCCTTAACCCAGTGGTATAAATATAATATTAAACATATTTTTCAATTATTAGGCCCACAGTGCCTTTATTCATTTGTCCAGCTCCAGGCTCAGTATAAAATACCCAGGGCTTCTTTCATAAGTATTTGTAGCTAAAATCTTATTTTGCGGCCAATGGAGGAAGCACTGGCAGGAGGTAGCTGAAAGCCCCCACTAATAATAAAATTACTTCTATCACACAGACAAGGTACCACTCTAGACCACAGTATCAGTCTGGTCTACCTTGCTTTGGGAGAGAAACCAGAAGACTCTACTGAGTCAATCAAAGCCGGCTGGTCCTTGGAACTGGGGTCTGACCTACCAGTTACTAACTGGAAGATGGCCTCCCCACTTATGCTTAAGGCCTCGGGATCCCCATATTGGAAAGAGTTTGCATGGAAATTACGATATAGATTTTTCCATACTCCTGTTGTGGTAGCTAGTTTTACAGGCGATCCTGAAGGAAAGTGCTGGAGGGGATGTGGAGCAGTACATGCAGACCAGACTCATATTTCGGAATTGCAGCATGCTGGGTCCTTATTGGGGGGAGGTAGTGCAGGAGCTGGTGGCAATATATGAAAACCCAGGTATTTTTACCTCTGGTATATACTGACAGCTACTAACCCATTTGGTCTAAACGTACAGAAGAATGTATACCTGCAAACTACACTGCTAATATTGGCAGCAAAAAAGGTAATAACCAAACTATGGGGAACAAATGGGCTGCCAACTAAGGGAGAGTGGCTAAACTTGACAAGAGAGATATACAGGATGGAGAGGATGGTGGCCAGAGTACGTGATAGAGTGGAGGTATTTGTTACAAAATGGAGACAATGGATTATGTATCAGTTAAGCACTTATTCAGATTTTGTTCCATGAAGCTAATCAAATCAATACTGGAGAAACGTTAAAATGAGACTTGTCTAGTTCATGTGATTAATTAGTCCTGATGCTGGGTGAGAGTTTTTTTTTTTTTTTTTTTTTAAAGTCCAATGTATAATTATATAAACTGAACGAATATATCTATGTAAAATGTGTAATGTATAAATGTCCTCGTGCCTAATAAAATATTATAAAAAATTTTTTAAAATTACTAAACAGGTGTAGCTTGAGGGAAGAGGGTTTCAAGCCTGATACCTGTAGATGTACCAGGTAATCCAGCAGCTGAGGGTCTGAAGCTGTAAGAGGATTGACCTTTTTGCTCTTGTACCAGAGGAAGAACCGTTTCATTTGTCTTCATAAGTCTTTTTTGTGTGTTAGGTTTTTTAACCATTCTCAGGATCTTACGGACCTGCTCAGAGTACTGAGAGGATGGGAACTAACTCCTCCAGAACCAGGCCTTGAGATGAAGAGAGTGTATGTCTAGATAATGCACTCCTGTCTGGGGAAAGGTCAGCAGAGAGTGAGTTGGTGGCAAGCGAATGGACCTGCTGCAGGATAGTGAGAGAAGGAGAGGGTACCAGGTTGCTTGGGCTAATCCAGAGCCACCAGAATCATTGATGCAGGCTGTTAAGAGTTTCAGCAATACCCTGAGTATCAGGGGAAAGGGAGGGATTGCATATAGGAACATCCCTGACCAGTCCAGGATCAAGGCATCCAGTGGAAGCGTTCCCAGGATTGGGGCCTGCAACAGTACTCGGGAAGCTGGAAGTTGAGGGGAGAGGCAAACAGATCCACGTCTGGTGTGCCCCACCACCTGAACACTGTAGTACTCGCTTGTTCAGAGTCCATTTGCTCTGGCCTTGACTGATGTGACTTAGAGCACCTGCCAGGGTATTGTGCTTGCTTGGGAGGTGAATAGCTGAAAGGCCAACTCCCAGGGAGAAGATGAGAGACCAGATCTTCAGGGCCTCTGAACAGAGTATTCCTGATCTGGTACCATCCTGCTTGTTTATGTAAAACATTGCAGTGGTGTAGTCTGTTCAGATTTGTACAGTCTGTCCTTTTATGACAGGAGCAAATGCTTTGAGACCGAGAAAGACTGCTCGGAGTTCCAAAAGGTTCATATGTAACTGCGAGTCTTGGAGAGTCCAGGTGCCACTTACTGAGGCACTGTCCAGATGAGCTCCCCACCCCAGGAGGGAGGCGTCTGTGGTGATCACCTTTGTGGGAAGCGGAGCTTGGAAGGGTATCCCTGCTGCCAGATTTACAGGGTTCTTCCACCAAAGCAAAGCCTGAAGGAACTGTTCCGTCACAGGTAGCTTTGAAAAATAGTTGCTTCTTTGAGACCAGTGAGCGCGGAGATAGGCTTGCAGGTGTTGCATCCTGTACTTGACTCCTGGGACCACTGCAGTCATTGAAACCATATGTCCCAAGAGCCTGACGAAATGTCTGGCTGGTCTTGGCTGTCCCTGGACGAAAGAATCTGCCACTGAGGTGAAACTTTGAATTCTCTCCTGTGGGGGCCGGGGGGAGGCATTCTTTTCTGGATGTCCAGCTGAGCTCCTATGAAGGCGAGTAGCTGGGTGGGTTCCGGGTGAGACTTTAGATTTACCAGGAATCCCAGAGACTCAAGCGTGTGCTCTGCAAGGGAATGAGACTCCTTGACCCGACAAGGAAACTTTGCCACTGTGAGCTGTAGGAACAAAACCTTTGATGGAAATTATTTAATTTTTATTATTAAAGCAGCAGTGCAATGAAAAAAGTTATTCCAAAAAGCTAATTTTCTGCTATGGTTATGAAAAATATTTGCAGAACTGTTGATTTGGGTTTTCTGGATTCTTTCTATGCTTTGTACTGTACATTTGCATTTTTGTCTGGCTTCTTATCCTCCTCAGGTCTTCAATATTATTTCTATGCAAAAATGAGGTGGCCATCTTTTTTCTTGAGAAATAATTATTTTAAAACTTTCATAAAATTCCTAAATGACGACGGAAACTGAAAATGTTGCCACCAAAATGAACTGGAAGACATCTAGCATAGATCAGGAAGGAAAAAAGTGGGGTCAAATTTTAACCCATTTTCTTTGTACTGTTGCTTTATGAATTGATTTTGATTATTTTATATGGGATTAATTATGTGAAATGTTTACTGTAATTTTTGGTTATGGTTACTGTTTGCATAAGTTTTTAAAAGCAAAACCAAAGTGTGAGTTAACAAAATTTTCAAACTAAAGCTTTTTTTAACGCTAGCCTCTGTGTGCTCTATAACTGTGGCTTGAGAGAGAGATGCACGTGGCCTAGCTGATGTTGCTGACACCCTGTAACTAGCCCAGAGAAGCATTTTTTTAATCTTTTTTTGACCGATTTATAGGCATGTTTTTGAATGTAGGATAGGGTGGACATTTTAGAGATGGATATCCATGACTACTATTAGATAAGAGATTATGGGCCAGATATTCAAAACTTTGCCCCGGGGCTAAATTAGCACTGCCCGGCAGGCAAACTTAGCCCGGAGCACAAAACAAGCTATATTGCAAAGGAAATAGCCCAGTGCTAATCCTGCCGAATATAGTAGCCTAAGGAAGCCGGGCAAACTGGTCTGGGAGTGCAGGGCAAAAAACTCAGGAATAAGACAGCACCAAAATATAACAACAGGGAAGTGCAAACTGCAACTGCAGCTCATTAGACGCTGAAGCAAGCCAGTGTTGCAGGTGGAGAACATTGTGTGCGATTGCACAGAGATGTCTCACATCTACTACAAACACACCTCTCAACCTCCTGCCTCATAAATCAGGGACAAGGCTTAAAAAAAGTCAGGGACAAAGGTTTAAAATCAGGGACACATCTTGCAAATTGGTGATATTTACTTATTTATCTATTTATTTATTTCATTTGCAGATTAACACCTTTGAGCCAACAGACTCTTTCACAAAGGTTCTATGTCAGGTAGAACAAACAGACAGAACAAATTACAAAGTTCCATTACATTAGGGGAAGAGACACGATTACAGTGGTAGTTTGATGAGCATAGCAGGAAGACAGAATACTGACAGGCTGTACAAGCAGGCAAGTAGCCTACTGCATTTCCTAAATTGTACAGGTACTGGAAGTACATTTGGCATGCGGTTCACTTATATTAAGTCTAAAAAAAAAAAAAAAAGGCCTCAAGGAATCAAGCCTAAAGTTGGGGAGTAGCCTGAGGGGGCTTTGTCATAGGTTGGAAAAGGGATGAGGGGGCTTTGTCATAGGCTGGAAAAGGGGTGAGGGGTGGAGCAGGAGAGGGGGACAGCCGCCCAGGGGCTTTGTCAGGGAGGTACAGGAGCGCAGGAGAAGTGTGGGGGTGAGGTGGGATGGGGGAATATATCATGGCCACCTGCGTTTTGTGGTTGCAGTCACACTGGTTAGAGATATCCATAGAATAAGTGGTTTAGTGTAACATGCATTTTCTAAGGAAGACCACATCTGTAACATTAATGTCTGACATTATTTTTGCTTACAACCCCACTGTTTGGTCATGGAGACAAAATGTTTAGGAGGACAGAGTAAACCTTTGAGGTAACATCAGGGATGTCCCTGAAAATCAGGGACAGTTGAGAGGTATGACTGCAAACAATAATGTAAGCCACACACTGCAGAACTGTGCTATGCTGAAGTGAGGTTTGCCCAGGGCTAACCTGATTGCACAGTGCTAACACATTAGCCCAGTGCAAACTGGTTAGCCCGGGGCAAACAGGAGCTATATTCAAAGCTCCCATGCAAATGAGCCTACTTAGGTAATCCGTGGGCAAACAGGCACATTTGCATCACACTATATGCTGCTTAGCATACATTACCATGCAGTTTGCCTGGTGTTACTGCATGATGCACACAGCTCCACCTGTTGGTCGGAATGGCAGTACAGGCTGGACGCTGCAGGCCAAGGCATGCCCATAGCGTCCCCTGTTGGTCAGAATGGAAGCAGAGGCAGGAAGCAGCAGGAACTGTGTGCTGGCAGGTACTAGCAGTGCATACAACATACCTATGCAGCACTGCAAGCAGTATATACTGTGTGTGTGTGTGTATATATATATGTATGTGTGTGTAGATCTATAGCGATATATAAACAGATACAGAGACACACGTATATAGCTAGCTATATACACACATACATACACACTACTTGTGGCCACACGTGACCTGCATGATGCCCCCACCCCACCCCAACAGAGCCAGCCCACAGCAGGTGTGGGTGGAACACAGTGGGGGACACAAGTATGCATGGGGCAGGCATAAGGCAAACCTGCTGTGGGTGGGGGGGATGTCAGCTGTAGGGTCACTGGGTTATGCAGCGCAGCCATCCAATATAAAGGGATCTGGGAAGACAGCCCGTCTCAGCCATCATGGTCCTTGTTCCCACTTGTGTTGGTTCCACTCCCTGGTAGTCCAGTGGTCCCTCCACCCTACCCCCAAACACGAATCCCGACCCCCGGTCCATGTAAAACACCTATTTGTCCCTGGTAATCTAGTAGTCTCCCAACCCCGAATCCTGACCCCAGGTACATGTACATCAGAAGTGCCCTCATGTTCTAGTGGTCCCCACCTCCCCAAGCCTGATCCCACCCCGTAGCCATGGTATACAGAGAATTTCTGATGTTCTAGTTATCCACCCCCAAACGATCCCTGACCCCCGTGGCTGCGGTATTTGAGAATTTCCTGGTCTTCTAGTGGTCCCCCAAGCACGATCCCCAATCCTCGTGGTCAGCGGTATTTAGAGAATTTCCCTGATGTTCAGTGGTCCCCACCCCCCAAGCACGATCCCCATGCCCGTATCCCTGAAAAGAGAGCAATACCTGGTGGTCTAGTGGTCCCCTCCCAACCCGGAAGTGCGCCCATCCTCCCCGCATAGCCTAGGTATCAAGGCCATGAACGGCTCCGCCCTCCTCTCATCACCACGCCAGGCCGCCGACTGCAGTATGCATGAGCGCTACTAAAAGAATAATAATAAATAATAATAATAATAATATTTTTATTTTTAAGCGATTTCAAAAGCCAAGGCGCCGTACAAGGTAAAATCAAACGGTTCAAATAAATAAACAATCATTAAAATCAGGCAATACCATAAATAAAATGGCTTAAGATGATCGGTCACCATAAGCCTGGTGCCACAAATGAGTTTTTAAGGCCAATTTAAAGTCCTCCACAGTCGTGCACTAACGTAACAGACGAGGTAGAGAATTCCATAGTGTGGGGCCATGAACATAAAAAGATCTGGCCCCCGAAAAATTCAATCGTACCTTAGGAATCTCTAACACCCCCTCGCCGGCTGAGCGGAGCGATTGTCCAGCTCAATAGGGAACCAGGAGCTCTTTCAGGTAGTCCGGGCCCAGCCCGTGTAGGGTTTTAAAAGTCAGCAAACTAACTTTAAAGGTGATCCGCCACTGAACTGACAGCCAGTGCAGTTAGTGCAGCACTGGCATAATATGACAGGACTGAGAGGATCCTGTCAAAAGCAGACGACGTTCTGCACCAGCTGCAGGTGGCGGTTCTGAAAGCCCTAGGTATAGGGAATTGCAGTAATCTAAGTCGCGAGGACACAAAGGCATGAACCAAGATGGGAAGGACGCTGGACGGTACCAGATGTTTAATCCTGGAGATATTCCTTAGATGGTAAAAGGAAGATTTGCGACAGCAGACACCTGCAAATGCAGGGTCAACTCTTTGTCAAAATAACCCCAGGTTTCGCACCTGGTTAGAGGTCTGAAGGGGGACACCCCTGAGAACAAGTCCAGAGGGTGACGCACTTCCCAAACCTCCTGTCCAATGACCAGGTTCCACAACCATCACCTCAGTCTTACCAGAGTTCAACTTCAGCCAGCTCAAATCCATCCACTCCTAGATTTCTTTGAGACAGTTATTAAAGATTGAGAGAACTCTATTCTGGTCGGGTGCAAAAGAAAGGTAGAGCTGGGCATCATCGGCATAACAATGAAACCTCAGCCTATACCTTCTTACAATGTCTCCGAGGGGTAGCGTATACACCGCGAACAACATGGGCGACAGAACCAAACCCTGAGGAACCCAACAAGACAGAGAAACGGGATCTGATGAAAATACTCCAGATACCACTCTCTCAGTTCTTCCAGTGAGGAAAGATGTAAACCATCTGAGGGCAGTCTCTGTTATTCCACAGATGTACCTCAGGTGGCTAAGTAACAGTCCATGGTAGTAGCGCTCATGCATACCACAGTTGGCAGCCAGCCATGGTGGTGAGAGGAGGGCTGAGCTGGTCGCCGGCGCCGTACCTAGGCTGTGTACGGACAGCACACTTCCGGGTTGGGGGGGACCACTAGACCACCAGGTATTGCTCTCTTTTTGGGGCTACTGGGCATCGGGGATCATGCCTGGGGGGTGGGGGCCACTAGAAAATCAGGAAATTCTCTATATAACGTGGTTACAGGGGTCAGGGATCGTGCTTGGGGGACCACTAGAACACCAGGATATTCTCTAACTACTGCGGCCTCACGGGTGGGGATCGTGCTTGGGGGTGGGGTGGACCACTAGAACATCAGGAAATTCTCTATATACAGAGGTTACAGGGGTCGGGGATCATGCTTGTGGGGCCACCTAGAACATCAGGAAATTCTCTATATACCCGTGGTTACGGGGCTCAGGGGATCGTGCTTGGGGGTGAGGGGCCACTAGAACACCAGGAAATTCTCTAACTACAGTGGCTATGGGGGTGGGATCGTGCTTGAGGGGTTGGGGGGGGGACCACTAGAACATCAGGAAATTCTCTATATACCGTGGTTACGGGGGTCAGGGATCGTGCTTGGAGGGTGGGGGGGACCACTAGAACACCAGAGATATTCTTTAAATACCGCTTCTACAGGGGTCGGGGATTGTGCTTGGGGAGTGCGGGGACCACCAGAACACCAGGGATATTCTCTAAATACCACGGCTACGGGGTCAGGGATCATGCTTGGAGGGTGGGGGGACCACTAGAACACCAGGGAAATTCTCCAAATACTGTGACGACGAGGTTCGGGGATCCTGCTGGGTTGGGAGGACCACTAGCACACCAGGGATTATTGTGCTTATTGGGGCCACGGGGCTCAGGGATCATGCTGGGGCACCACTACATTCGCCAGCTTGTTGACAGGCGGTATTTAGTGCTGCCTTCTGAGGTTCGCTAATGCCTGTAGCGTGGCTTTCTCCATTGAATATGCCGGCAGCCGGCATTCTTAGCCACTCCTAACTCCCACCCCCACATCATTTACTTTAGCGTGGCCCTATCACACAGCGCCAGCACTATTAGGGCTTCTGAATATTGCAGTCTCGCAACAAATCCAGTGCTATTCCAGCCATGGTTTGCACTGGGTGCAACTGTTTGAATATCTGGCCCACAATGACTGGTGCAGACTTGAAGGAAGAAAGAAAACAAAATTGCCTTTAGAAAATGAATTTAAAAGTCCCATTACTTTGTAAAGGAATAAGAAGTTTTATTTATAGTTTAAAGATATAATATACAGCTGCCATGAAAACTGGACCGTTAATAGACACTAGTATAAGTAATAAGCTTACCAAGTTTCATAACTGCAGGACCAAAGAATTAGAAGTTGTGTATTAAACTTATTTTAATATCATTTTCTTATTAATAACTAAACAAATCAAGTCTCTCATGATAGCTCACATCCTGAGGAGTCTAAAAATATGACTCGAGTATGTACCTTGCTGTTAAAGAGAAAACCCATCTAAAAGAATCTTTTGACAGTTTAAAGTGTATTACCTCTTTAAGCAGAAAAAAAAGTGCATAAATAAAAGTAATATTTAAAAGCCTTAATAACTGTCAAAGTTTGAAAATCCAAATGGGTACCTCGCGGTAGGGACCCGCGATTTCTGAGGTAAAAAGTAAAGAAAAACACTAAAATTCAACGGTTCTTTCAAGAATAGCATCAAAATAGTGAAGAACCGTCTTTTTCTCTTTCCTGCGGCTGCTGGGTTAGCGGCAGGGTCAGCAGGTCTCTTTTTGGCCGATGAACCGTCTCTCTTGTCAGAGGGTTGATCCTCCGGTTCTTTCTGGCCCAAAATCAGTTTGCAGCTGGTTCAGCAGCCTTCTCAGACATCTTCTCCTGCAGCCGTTTTAAGCGCCTCTCAAGCCCGACTGAGAAGTTTTACAGATATCACAGTCCTCTTTCAGGTGGGTCAAACCCAAGCAAAACACACAAACAAGATGAGGATCTCCCTTTGTGAGCGGTTCCCAAACTCTGTACAATGTTGGAAACCTGTGAGGCCCGTTCCTTCTTGGTCTGTGACATTGATCGGCTGTAAAAAGCAGACAAACAGAGAATTACAGTGATTCAAACCATCAAAAACACCTTACCGGATGGTAAACAGTAAATTTAACAATGAATTACACAAAATAATATCAGTTCCTTCCGGTTGGAAGACCGAGGAGGAACAAAAGCTTACCAAAACTACACTAATCTAACTAATTCTACCTGTGAACCAAAGACATTGCTTCAAAAATCTAAATAAAGTAAATGGACTTAAAAATAAACCAAGAAAATAATCTCTTCAGTTAGAGTGAAGGAGAACTCTCTGGAGACGTCTTACTGAGGCAAGCGGAGTAAAGATTCTGACAGCTGCAGGAAGTGCAACCAGGGACAGTGATTTGAAAACCGAGCTTGAGCCTAACATTCCACTATTAGCGTAGGTTCTATTAACCATTTCGGCTCCGGGGCAGTCCTATGGTGAGACCATACTGCATTTGTCAGAATATAGTAAGATTTCCTGGGGTTTGAAGAAAACACTACTTACCACAGTAATCTTGTTTCTTCTAAGGGAATCTTACTGTATTCTGACAAATGCAGTATGAGCTCACCCTTGAAAGCTTAAAATAATAGAACCTATGCTAATAGTGAATGTAAGCTTCTGAAGCTCGACTCAAATCACTATCCCGTTGACGACGTCCTGCAACTGTCGATGCTCTCGAAGCATGCAGAAGCTAAATACTAACTATCCAAACTAAGTTTACTACCCTAAATACCCCTATTTGGGGAACAGAAACTCCAAACAGGAGGCATCTCTAAGACTCAAGCCAACAGATGCCAAAAAAAACTAATAGGTACCCACAGGTTTCCAACATCATTGTTACAGGAGTGAGCAGAGCCCTGTAGGTCCTAGCAGAGGAGGAAGGGTGGGAGCTCAGAATAAAGAAAAGGTTCCCTTAGAAGAAACAAGATTACTATGCTAAGTAATGTTTTCTTCAAACCCCAGGAAATCTTACTGTATTCTGACAAATGAAAAATACCCAAGCAGTGCCTTTGGAGGCAGGCAGAAGACCTATTTAGGAAACAGGCTCTGCAAAACTGCTGAGCCAAATCTGGCATCGCTCCTAGCCTGGGTGTCCAGGCAGTAGTGCTTGGTGAATGCGTGAACTGTTTTCCAGGTAGCTGCTTTACAGATTTCCAGAAGAGGAATGTCTCTGGCAGCTGCTACTGATGCAGCAGTCCCTCTAGTAGAATGGGCCCTAAGCCCTTGTGGATGCTGCTTCCCCACCTTGCCATAACAGAATTGGATACATGACACAATCCATCTTGCTATGGATCTCTTTGTGGCAGGTTTCCCTTGCCAACCTCTCCATGGGTCAGAAGAGATGGGTTCTATTCCTTTGTGACCATTTGTGTGTGCTCTAGGTAGTAGCTAATAGCTCTAGACATCCAAGCTATGTAGTCAATGCTCACCAGAGGAGGAATGATCAGTAAAGAAAACTGGCAGAGTGATAGACCGATTAATGCGGAAGTCAGATACCACCTTAGGGGGAAATTTATTATTTGTTCTGAGGACCAACTTGTCCCTATGGAAGGCCACATAATTGGGCTCCATGGACAAGGCCTGAATCTCACTAATCCTTCTGGCAGAAGTAATGGCCACTAAAAACACAGCCTTCCAAGTCACATACTTAAGGTCAGCTGATGACATGGGCCTGAAAGGGGGCTGCATAAGCTGTGCTATGCAAATGTTTAAGTCCCACACAGGGGTAGGGACTCTATGTGGAGGATGCAAATGCAGCAGCCCCTTAAAAAACTTTCGGAACACTGCATTAGAGGGCAAAAAGGATGGCTTACCTGCTGACAGGTAAGCAGACACCGCAGCCAGATGCGCCTTCAGAGTACAGGTCCTGAGGCCTAGGGAGTGAAGATGGGTGAGATAGTCAAGGACTACTGATAACCCAGACTGGGTATGGTACAGGTTTCTGTTCCTGCACCAGAAAGAAAATCTTTTCCACTTAGAAGTATAGATCTTTCTGGTAGAAGATTTTCTGGATACCCTAAGGACCTCCATTATCCCTTCTGAAAGATTCAGATTTGCATTCTCTAGGTCCTCAAGAACCAGGCTTTGAGTCTGAGGGATCGAAGGCTGGGGTACAGGATCCTGCCCTGGGAGGGGGTCAGTAGATTGTGCCTCCTGGGTAGGCTGATTGGCTTGGCTACTGATAGAGACAGAACTAGGGAGTACCATGGCTGTCTGGACCAATCTGGGGCAATGAGGATCATTGTGGCTGGCTGTGATCTGAGCTTGTTCAGGATTCTCAACAACAATGGGAAGGCATACAGGAACTTTCCTGCCCAATCCAGAGTCAGTGCATCCAGTGGTACGGAGCCCTTAAGTGGGGTCTGCAACAGTACCAAGGGAGCTGGTAGTTGTCTGGGGAAGCAAAAGGTCTACCTCTGGAGTGCCCCACCTTTTGAACACCAACTGCAGTACCTGCTTGTTTAATGACCATTCGTCCAGGCCCTTGCCCTGACACCAAATGGAAAACCTTTTCCATTTGAAGGCGTAACATTTCCTGGTCGATTCCTTTCTGGATGCCTCCACTACGGTGAAGACATCCTCGGAAAGACCCAAAGCCTGTAACTCTAGCTGCTCAGGCACCAGGCTGTGAGGTGCAGGGATTGAAGGTCCGGATGGTATACCTTCCCTGATTGAGAGATATAGGTCGGGCATGTTGAAAGCGCTCCGGGGCCTGCAGCTGAGGCTGAGGAGATCTGGATATCAGAACTGGCGCGGACAGTCTGGGGCTACCAGGATCACATTCACCTTGTCCCTCCTCACCTTGAGAAGCATCTTGTAGATCAAGGGAAATGGAGGGAAGGCGTAGAGGAGGCCTGTGGTCCACAGCCTTGATAAGGCATCCCACTGCAGCGAGCCCTGCTGAGAGGCGGGCATGGCACAGCCTCATCTTGGTGTTGTCCCTGAGGCAAACAGGTCCACCATCGGTTTGCCCACTGGGAGAACAGGTTGCAAGCTAACTCTGGATGGAGAGACCAGTCATGGGATGTCATGCCTAAGCGGCTGACAGCATCCGCCAGATGGTTTGAGGCTCCTGCCACATGGATGGCTAGGAGATCTGCCTCCAAATGGCTGACGAGGGTCCAGATGCAGAGCGCCTCTCTGCACAGCAGACAGGAGTGCATGCCGCCCTGTTTTTTGAGGTAGTACATGGTCGTGGTATTGTCCGTCTGGACTTTAACCACTTGATCCCGGAGCTGAGGAGCGAAAGCTGACAGTTCCAGTCTGACTGCTCTGAGCTCCAACAGGTTGATGTGGCATCAGGACTCCTCAGGGGTCCAGAGCCCAATTGGCCCTTTTGTCCCCCACGTGGCCCCCCAGCCCATGAGAGCGGCATTGGTCGAGAGGACGACCGTCGGCTCGGGGCGGACAAATGGGATCCCTTCCTGCAACCGGTCTGGGGCGGTCCATCATTGGAGAGTGTCCCACATCTTCTGGGTTACCGTGATCAGCTGGTCTAAATGACCATAGCACTGAGTCCACTGGGTGGCCAGCTCCCATTGGAAGGGGCGCATGTGCAACCGGGTCCAACAGACCACAGAGGTGCATGCCGCCATGTAACCCAGAAGGCGCAGAAAGTCCCGGGCAGGATGCAACTGCCCAACCAGAAATGATTGGGCAAAGGAGGAGAGAACCTCCGCCCTGTCCACGAGGCCGAGCTCTGGCTTGGCGAGGTCGAGCTCTGCCCGATGAAGCCCATCACCTGAGAAGGCACGAGCTCCGACTTGGCCTTATTGATCAGGAGGCCGAGCTGGGAGCAGGTCTGGAGGGCCAGGTCCCTGGACCTCTCCACCTCCTGCTGGGTGGAACCTGCTAGGAGCCAATAGTCGAGGTAGGGATAAATCCTGCCCCCCCGACACCTGAGATGGGCCGCCGCCACTGCAATGCATTTGGTGAAGACCCATGGGGCCGATGACAAGTAGAACGGCATGGCTCGGAACTCGTACAGGGTCCCCTCAACCCTGAAGCAGAGGAACCCCTGATGAGATGGACGGATTGAAACGTGAAAGAACATGTCCTGCAGATCCAGTGAACAGAACCACATGTTTCGCTCCAAGGATGGCATGATCTGGGACAGAGTGACCATCCGAAGGTCGCGTGACCTCAGATATGGATTCCAGGTCGTGCAGATCTAAAATTGGGCGCCAGCCCCGTCCGCTTGGGCACCAGGAGTACCTGGAGACAAAGCCTGGGTCTGCTGGAGGATCCGCCACTGAAGCTACTGCCTCCTTGAGAAGGAGCCAGAAATGTCGCCTCGGAGAGCCAACTGAGTCTGGGCAGAAACTCTTTCCTCCTGAGGGCGCTGGCTCGGCTTAGAGGGTACTGCTCGAATTCCAGAGGCAGTCCCTGACCGACCACTTCGAGAACCCACCTGTCCGAAGCGACAGCAGACCAGGCAGAATGGAAGTGGCGGAGCCAGACCCCACGGGAGGACCCAGAGCTGGCGTGATGGGAGAGGGGGAAGCAACCCCCGTCCCGTCATTGAACAGACTTGGAGGAGAAGAATCCAGGACTCAAACCTCGGCCTCCTTTACGGGCCTGGGCTTGGGCCATGGGCGCCAAGCTTGAGCCTGCTGCTGTTGCTGATACTGCTGTCCTCCTTGAAAGGAGGGCTGCTGTGCCACAGGGGAAGAGTGCCAAAAAGGCTTATTTTCTTCTGCTGGTTCTTGCCCGAAGAGCCCTTGGCAGAAGTAGCGTCCAAGGTGGCATTAGACTGCTCAATGTGCTGATGGTGACCAGCCACACCTGGGCCGAAAAGGTTGGTCCCCAGGAAAGGCACATCAGCTAGTTTGTGCTGAGTATCTGCCGGGAAGGGAGAGTCTCAGCCAAGCCCTGCGACGAGAGGCAACTGCGGCTACCATCGAACGGCACAAGAATCCCCAATGTCCAGGGCTGTCTGAAGCTGCTGCCTGGCAACAGCTCGGCCCTAATCCCAGATCTGCTTGACCGTGGTCTGCATGTCCACGGGGAGATGTGGGAGGACTTCATCCAAAGACCCCAACAGGGCGTGGGAGAAGTGTGCCATGATGACGGACGAACTTGCCTGGACGAAGGCCCAGGGAGAAGCCGCATAGACCTTCCTGGCTGAATGGTCCAAGAGCTTGGACTCTTTCTTAGGAGGTCAGTCAGTGTCTGCAGAACTGCCAGTATGCCTGGACACAGAGGCGGTCACCAGGCTCTTGGCCAAGGTGCAAGGGACCCCATTGGCACCATATACTTGCAGGCCATGTGGGCAGACTGTGCTGGACAAGAGGCAGGGGAGCTGCCAGAGTTCTAAGGCCAGGCCAACAATGACCTCGGCCACAGGAAAAGCCTCCGTCAGGTATCCCTCCCTTGAGGGCGTCTCATGAAAGTACCCGCCTTTTTCTGGATTGGCTCCAGGGGCATCCCTGTGGACTCAGAGATGAGGCGAAGAATGCCCTGAAAGATGGGACTTCCTCAGTCTCTAACCTACTAGCCGATTAGTCATCCCCAGGATGAGAATGCAGTCACAGCCGACCGAGGAATCCGACAACGGTCAACTCGCCCAGGTCGCCCCGAGCCACCAAGGGCGTCAGGGGTGACAGTGACCGAAAGATGCTGGGAAGCCCAGTGTCTGGCCTATCTTCCTGGAAGGAGCCCCTCCACAAGCTGCTTGGTGGTGGTTCCACCACTATAGGTGGAGAGACCAGTTTAGGCTGAACTGGAGGTATTGCGGCTCCACGGGAGGGGAGCCGACTTGATCAGCCCAAGGAGTCTGTTTGCCTAGAGGCGAAAGTGCTAAATGGCCAGGGTGGAAGCCGGGGTTGGCTTGTGCCCAGTCAAAATCAGCTGCTGCCACATGAGGTCCTCATAGCACCGGAGTTTCCGCCAGAGCCTCTCCTCATCAGAGGAGGATGAAGACAACCAATGGTGTTGCCTCTTTTTAGAGCGTTTATGGCTCTTCCTCGGCCTTCCGGTCGAGGGGGTCCGGGACCTCGATCAAGATCAGACAAGCCAATTCAGTCGCTCACGAGACATCGGCGGGACCGGTGATTTCCCGAGGGTCAGGGACCACTTCCTTGATGGGAGTCCCAGCAGGCTGGGTCTCCTCATCGGGAAAAGTAAGAAATGGAGTACGATCGAGAGAATCGTCAACCAGAGTCGGCGATAATGGGTTGATCGGGTCGATGACTATTTCCACATCATCGATCGACATTTCGGTCGACTGTCCAGACGGCAAAGTTGAGAAGCCAGCGGCCAAAGAAGCAATCTCGACCGGAGTTGAGACCACATGTTCCTGGGACAGAGATCTCCTGCTCCAAGAGTGTCTCCGTCAGGATGAAGGATTCTTAAAACTTATTAAATGAGTTAAAACAACAGGGATCAAAACCTCATTTTATATCGAATCTTTATAAATTGCTGTTGACTGCTAAATATTAATAAGATCCTGTAATCTTGTCCTTTGCTACAAAGAAACTAAAGAACATCCACAAAATTGGTCCAATTTATGGAGTAACATTTACAGATACATTCCATTGGATAATTTAAGACTTATACAGTTTAAAATATTACATAATTCGTACATGTCCCCACAGAAAAAAATTCAGGTTATTAGATTCAAGTATATGTATTAAATGTAACTCATCAGAGGGTTCAATTAGCCATATCCTTTCGTATTGTCCGAAGGTAATTAATATTTGGAATATGGTGAAAAACAAACAATCTGGTTAAAATACTATCTCTATATACTGTCTAACTTTGAAACACGTATTTTAGGAAATCTTAATTTGGTTAAGGGAAAGGCCAATAAAGCAACTTTACTGATGATAGCAATCTCAACAAAACAATTAATAACACATTGGTTAGACAGAGAAGATCTAAGTCTGAAGGAATGGACTTCAATTATTTTGTTTAATTTTTCAGATTACTAGACTCATTTACCCATTTCAAAATAACATCAACACATTTTATGATAGATGGGGTAAGATATATAAGCTATTAATTTATTTAGGATTCTTTCATTACGGTGTGAAACTGGATGACTCAGACGTATAAAATCTCTTTCTGCACAGGGAAAAGAAACAAGAAATTTTGTCTAATACTTATCCTTGTGGGCCTACAATAAAACATAAGTCAGATTTTTATTTCATATCTTGGAGTAGATTTTAGGGGAGGGTTAAGGGGGAGGATATAATTTTTTTTTTTTTATTATTCATTTACTTCTGATTTTCTGTACAACACCTCAAGTACAACTATATTTTCTGAGTGTGATTGTTGTGGTTATATCTTGTTATAAAACTGGAATAAATAAAGGAAAGTTAAAGAAAAAGGCTGTCAACAGGAAAGTTGAGAACACCGCTGAGCAATGTTGCTTAGTCATAGAAAAAATTCTGAGGCCCTTCAGGCTGCTCTCTCTCAGCACACTCCTCCTTTTTTGATTCGCTGATGCCCTAGCTCATTATGCTCACTCTCTTACAGGCACACCTCCAGAGCAGCTGCAATTCTAGCCAGCTAACTGCTATAGTTACTGGATGCTAAAGGACTCCTGGGGTAAAATAATTGGTTCTAGGCAGCACACTAGCTCTATAAAATCTGCGAGTAGAAATGAAAATGTGTTACCTACCATAACTCTTGATCTTACTGTACATCTTCACCATTCATCACTGGTGGGTACTCGCTGGAGGTGCTAGGACCCAGGAAGCTTTCTCCCTCCGAGGAGGAGCTGACATTGAAGCAGCGCTGCCCTCGAGGCCGGCGTGCATGGCACTTGCAGGTTGGCCAGCAACTGATGCCGGCTACTCCAATACCTCAGTTCTGCTCACTGAAGAGGAAACAGAGATAGAGAAAACAAGGGTAGGAGGGTGGGGCAAGAGAGGCCAAGGGACAGGAAAAGGAAAAGATATAAAACTGAAAAAGGAAATAAGCTAGTCAAAATAGAAATTTAAATACCTGTAAATTTTCTTTCTCCAACTGCTGGTCTCCAGGCTCCTCACTTCTGGGAGGTCCTTCCTGGTACCACGCAACAGGCAGGATACAACAGACTTCTGCAGGATGGCGATACCCTCCCACTCGTTTCCTCCAGACGTCAGTGCTTCTATAGCAGTTGTCCCCTGAGGAAACACATAACTTGGGAACAAACCAAAAAATGTCAGTGAAACTTGCGGCCGGAGGCCGACTTTCAGCATTCTGGGAGAGCCGGAGACCAGCAGTCGGAGAAAGAAAATTTACAGGTATTTAAATTTCTATTTCTTTCTCCTAAAAATGGTCTCCGGGTTCCTCATTTCTTAGATATACTAAAGCAGTACATCCCTCTACTTCCTGAGTGGGAAGAATGTCCATAGTCTCTCATGGGTCCACCACTGCCTTGGGGACCCTAATAAGGGCACCTCAGCTGAGGTGGAAATATCCAACTTGCAAAACTTTGCGAAGGTATGAATGGATGACCCATGGCGCTCTACATAAGACTGCCGGAGAATCGCTCCGAATTCCACCCAGGAAGTAGCCATCACACAGGTTGAGTGAGCCCGCACTGGTCCTGGCAGGATGATCCCGCAATCTGGTAAGTCATGGAGTGGTGGAACGAATCCACCTAGCAATAGAGTCCTTTGATGCTTCTTACCCACATTCCGCCAGATGAAAGGATAAACAGACTTGAAGTCTTACGTGCTGAGTCAGAGCTCTTGATGGAAATCTTGAGAGCTCTTCTTGGATCTATTGTGTGAAATTCTCTCCTTCTTATTCCTGGGATGAGGACAGAAGAGGGTAGGTTCAAGACTTGGTTGCAGTGAAAGAAGACATCACCTTTGGTAAAAAGGCAGGATCTGTCCGCATAACCACTGAGTCCTGATGAAAGATAGTGCAAGGTTCTTTAGATGACAGGGCTCCAATCTCACTGATACGGCGGGCTGAGGTGATTGCAGTAAGAAAGACGATCTTCATAGTGAGACGAAGCTAAGATGACTCCTTTAAGGGCTCGAAAGGGGGCTTGGTGAGTGCTTTGAGTACCAGGTTGAGCCTCCAAGGTGGAATTACGGGCTTTATTGGAGGACGCTGTAACATTGCCGCTCTCAGAAATCGAACGTGAGGGAGAGTTCCTAAAGATTGCCCTGAGACCCCCAACAGAAGTGCCCCTAAAGCAGAAACCTGGACTCCTAAGGTAGCAGGATGGAAGCCCTTGTCAAAACCCTCCTGAAGGAATTGAAGTATGGTAGGCAGAGACACCGAGTCATCTGGTAGAGAGGTGGCTCATAATCAGAACAGGAATTTTCTCCAGATCCTATAATACACCTTGGAAGAGGAGGCCCTTTTGGATTGAATCATCATTTCGATGACCAGTGCAGAGAAACCTAACTCCTTGAGAGTTTCCCACTCAATCTCCACGCCGAGAGGGTAGATTGCAAGGACTGGGGTGCAGCACCGGTTCATGATGTAACAGGTCTGGGCTTTCTTGAAGCACCAGAGGAGGATGTAGAGACATTTGGACTAATCGAGGAAACCATGGTCGTCGGGGCCAGCGTGGGCAAACCAGAATAATTTCTGCTTGATCTTGGGCAATCTTGTGCAGTACCCTTGATAGGATCTGACTTGGAGTAAAGGCATATAGAAGACTGAACTGTTTCCAGTTGATGGAGAAGGCATCCTGTGCTAAGGCCCTCTTGTCCTTGGTGAAAGAGCAGAACTGCGGAACTTTGCAATTTTTTCAGCAGGCGAAAAGGTCTGCCTGTAGGTGGCCCCACCATGCCGTGATGAGTTGGAAGGTGCTGTCCTTGAGCTCCCACTCGCCTGGCAGGATGTCCTTTAGACTTAGCCAACCTGCTGTGACATTTTCCTGGCCTGGCATGTAGGCGGCCCTTAGACTGCTCAGGCTGTCCTCTGCCCACTGAAAAAGTAGAAAAGTCTCCTGCAGCATCCGAGAGCTCTTTGTGCCTCCCTGGTGGTTGATGTAGGCCATTGTTGTCAGATTGTCCATGAGGATGAGAATGTCCCGGTTGGAAAGCTGTGCCTTGAACTGCTGCAGCGCCAGTGGACTGCCCGCATCTCCAGCACACTGCATGCTGTGCGAGACTCCACCAGGGACCACTTGCCTGTGCCGATAGCTGTTCGACTCGCCCCAGCCCAGGAGGCTGGCATCGGTGGTGACTAATCTCGTGAGGGTGTCCCAGATTGAGCCCCTCTTGATGTTGACGCTGAATCCACCATATAAGGGAGTCCTTCGGACGATACCCGCATCCCCTGGATCCACTGTGCCCCTTGATTGAGACCATTGCTGGAGGACACTTGACTGGAGAGGTTGCATGTGGACTAGCTCAGGGACTGAGTCTGCCATGGAGACCATCGTCCCTATGAGATGCATGAATAAGCGGGCTGGCAGTGATTGGACCACTTGAATTTGCTGATAAGAGCCCTCAGTTCCTTGAATTTCACTCCGTGGGAAAACTTTGTTCTGGATCGTGTTGATATTCACCCCTACATGATTCAGAGACTGGGACGGTCGAGAGAGCTCTTCTTGTGGTTGATTAGAACCCCAGAGAAGAGAGGCACAGAGTGATCTCCGCCACTGCTTGATCGTGATAGTGGGGCTTTGATGAGAATATCGCCCAGGTATGGGAAGAGCTGGATCCTTTGCATTCTGAGTTGAGTGACTACTGTCACAAGGACCTTGGAGAAGACCCTGGGTGCTGTGAACAGGCCGAAGGGCAGCGCCGTGAATTGAAAGTGGTGTTCTTCCACTTTGAACTTGAGGAATTGCCAGTGTGCCTTCCAGATTGGGATATGCAGATAAGCATCTTGTAAATCTACTGAGGTCAAAAAATCCCGATGGATTTCCTGGATAATGGGACAGAGTTTCCATCTTGAATGTTCTGTGACGGACAAAACCGTTTAGAAACTTGAGATCCAACCTGGCGGAAACCTCCTGAGCGTTTTGGCACTATGAAGAATAGGGAGTACACTCCTCTGTTCCTTTCTTGAGCAGGAACTTGTTCGATCGCTGCTGCCTGTATAAGATCTGTAATCGCTTGCAAGGTTGCCGCTCTTTTTACTGGGTTGTTTGAGACTGGTGAGGGTACTGTGTGGGGTACAGGGGGCCTGGAGTCAAACTCGATGAAGTAACCCTTGCAAATTACGTCTAGCACCCACTTGTCCGTGGTGGTGTGGACCCATTCCTCGAAAAAACTGGAAAGCTTGCCCCTTACACAAGGATGGGTCCGTAAGTCCTCATTGGAATTTTTTGTAGTCGCCCCCAGCATCTCAGGAGCCACCCCTGAAGCACTGTTGCTTGCTCGAGGTGAACCAGGATAGTCTGCCTGGAACTGGCTTATTCTGACCCCTAGACTGATTTTGGGCGTGAAAATTCTGTCTGGATCCTGAAGCCCAGGGCCTGTTCCAACCCCGGGATTGTGGCATTCGCACTTTCGCCATTTCTCCAGATTCTCTGACCGCCTCCTTTACAGCAGATCCGAAAAGAAGACGTCCTTCATAAGGGGCATTTACCAAATGCATCTTCAAGGAGGCATCCACCTGCCATGCCCACAGCCACAAGTTGCGTCGAGCTGAGGTCTGGTAAAACAGCTCTTGCTGCACATCTGACTGCCTCCTCCAGGACGTCAGCTGAGTAGCCAAAGCTAGCCTCATTAGCTGCAGGTGTTGCAAAATGGATTTATTCTCTGGCTCATCAGCTAGCTGGAATGCCAGATCAGTGGCCCAGGGACAGCAGCCCGAGCTGAGAAAGAGGTTAGCATGCTTCGCCTTGAGAGAGGTTGAGGAGGACTGAAAAGCTTTCTTCAGAGAGGTGTCCACTTTCTATCCTCTCTGGATCCCTTAGGAGGCTCCACCCTCTGCTGAGATAACCGTCTTTTAGTGAGGTTTGAGATTAGCAGGTCAATTCTGGGACAGTCTAGACCATCTCTCTGAAGGTTTCTTGTCGAATTTAAGTAGCCTGGTTAGGCGGCATGGGACAGGGTAGAATGCTCGGCCCTGCCATTCTTCCTTTAAGAGGTCCTCTATGGCTGGAGGAATAGGGAAAGCTGTCGTTGGCTTTGAAGTCAACGCGAGCCTGAAAGCTGGCTTCGCTCACTTGGGTTCCGAAGAGCACAGACTCAGATGGATCTCTTCTGACACGTGTTTCATAACAAAAAAAAAAAAAAATCAAGGTCATCCAAATCAAAGTTTCTGGCTGGGGAGAAGTCCGAGTCGGAGTCTGAGTTTGGGAGTTCCCCCTCCTCTGTGGATGAATAGTCTGACACTGAGGGCGACCCGTCCTGTCTGTGCTTCCCATGGGTGGTGTCTCTGGATCTGCTCCTGGATCTGGCCCTCTTCCTCCTCCTGTCGCGGTGTGAGGAGTGGAAAGTGCCCTTGTCCGAAGACGGGGAGGGACTGTGCTTGCGGGTGGCTTTCCTATGGGTCCAAGGCTCTGGGGACTGTTGAAGGACTTCAAAATATGAGAGGTTGAGAGCGAAGGCCCTGTTCAGTTTGTCTATTAGGTCCAGGGCTAGAGCCCTAGCAGAGTGGCGGAGACCCTCTGAGGTGGAAGACTGTCCCTGATCCATGGGCTGCTTTTGAACGTCCTGAGATTCGGAGGTGGATGCCTTATCTGCCTTGTCCAAGGTTGGTGACCTTGCGCTGTTGCATTTCACACACAGAGACCCAGCAAATGTGGCCAGCATGAGTGTTCTGCACTTGTGGCATTTTCGGCCTCTGGGGGCCTGTCCGATTTTGATGAGGACATGCTCACAGTTTTTAATTTTAATTTTTAAATTTTTTAATTTTATTCTGAAAAATAGCCCCTTTGATATTGAGGTGCCCTCTGGAGAGGTCCGTTGAAGAGCAGCACTAGGCGATGCTAGACAAGAGGCGTAATGCTCTGTCCCCTTGCCGCTTAGAATGGCCCGCCTCTCTGCCTGTGAAAGAGCACGGAAGCTCCAAGTTAAGGTCCCAGCATCTGAGAGTCCGAGTAGACTATGCGGCTCTCCGGCCGACAGGAGCGATCGGCGTCATAAGTCTTAGTTTCAGTGGCCGTCGACAGGAGAGAAGGCTCTGGGCAGCCGGCACCACCTACAAGCTGAAATTCCAGAGGCTCGTCGACGAGGAGGTTAATGAGGATATCCTGCAAGCGGCACTGGGCGAAATAACTAATCTGTTGGCCGAGCCCCAATAAGCGTCTCTGTTGGCTGTGTGTAATCTGTTGCCCCAGCCCTCGAAAAAATGTCTCTGTTGGTTGTGTCTTTGGGGGCTCCTTGTGGAGAAGAATCAAGCCTGGGCTGCCTGCTTGAGCGTAGCTTGCTGAACGACTGTGGGATTCCCTCAGGAGGCCCCAGCCGCTGTCCCCTTTCCTGCTCTAGTCCTGAGCCCCCGAGGCTGAAATTCGGGGGGAGGGGGAGGGACACCAAGCACGGGAAGGTGAGAGGGAGCAGGGAGTCAGTCTGTGCAGCTTGCAAGGCTGAGACAGTGATCCCTGTGCTAGTGCTGACTGGCGCTGCTGATGTTGTCCAAAAATAGAAAAGCAGTACAAACACTTACAAAGTCTTCTGCTCTGTCACGCCTGTGACAGAGGTCCTGCAGAGCTCCTATCACTAGACAGGCAGGAAGTAAACTGACGTCTGCAGGAAACGAGCGGGAGGGTATCGCCGTCCTGCAGAAGTCTGTTACATCCTGCCTGTCACGTGGTGCCAGGAAGGACCTCCAAGTGAGGAACCTGGAGACCAGCATTTGGGAGACAGAGAGAGAGTATAGGTTGGTTCCTAACAGGTTTCTGTGGGGTGGACCCCAACCTCTTGGGGAGGGAAGAGGCGGAGGATGAAGGGTTGCCTGGGAGTAAGTCGTGTTTTTGTTTGGTTTTTAACAACTTTTTTAATACATTTATTTCATTACCGTTGACAGTCTAAAAACTTACATATTCTAGTCAGTCAAGCAGAACAAGTTCTCCAATTAAATAACATTGTTTGGTGCAGTCAACAGAAGCATGACACAAAATCTATTCAGCATTTTTTTCTCACTTTAACCATTTTCTCCATTACTTCTGTTCTAAGCTGGGTAATTATTTATATTCCATTTGCTGAGCAACTATAAAAGGTCTTATGTCATAATATACTGGTACCAACAAACTTGATAACACTTATAAAAAAAAAAAGAAATTCAAACTAAACTACAAGGTCTCTGTCTACTTATAAAAGAACTTCATTGTTCTTAATCGTGTATATTTGAGTGTATCGGCTGAATATATGTTATTTTATGGTTAATCTACCTCAAATATTCTCGAGGGGGGCAGTTGTTCTCCTTTCCCTCTCCTCTCACAGGCCCTCAGCATCGCCTGTCTATGGGGAAGGGGGATATTAGCTTCACCGGGGTTCTAAGTAGAGAAAAGAGGAGATTGATCCCATTTTCTGGGTGTGTTCAATTGTCTTGGCCCCGCCAGATCTCCCATCTTGTCCACCTATTCTCAAATGCCAGGATTTTCTGCTGGAGCCGGAAGGTAATTTCCTCCATTTGTTGTATCTGAGTGACCATATCCAACCACTCCAGGGCCCGGTGGTGGACTCACCTGGAGCCACTTTCTAGTCATTGTTTTCAATGCAGCGACAGTCAATGCCTGCCAAAAGTAGGCAGCTTCCTGTCCTCTTACCTCTCCAGGGATCTCCCCCAGCACGAGGGCCTCAGGCCCCAGCTGACCCTGCACCTGAAATATCTGTTTTAGGGAATTAGTAATGTGGGCCCAAAATTGGTGTAGGTTTGGGCATGCCCAAAAAATGTGGGTGTGGGTGGCCCTGGGTTCCCCACACTGTCTCCAACACCCTGGGGATGTACCCTGTTGCTGTCTGGAGACCAACACGGGTATCCTAAAATATCTAGTCCTCAATTTCCACAGGAACTCCCGCCACAGGGTGAGATTGCCTCCAGATACTCCTCCAGCCCTTTTCCCACTGTCTCTCTGTAGTACCAAGTTCACTTCATGTTCCCATTCTTGTCTAATATGTTCAATATTAGAATCAAGTTACTGAATGCATCTCCTATAAAGGAGGTGATTGCTCCAGACATTCTCCGATTTCCAGAGCTGTTCAAAGATCTCTTTGGCCAGTAGGCCCTGGTGAGCTGCTCCTCTTCTACTTTTTTGGTTAATGTAACTGCATAGTTGGCAATATCTCTATATTATCGGATGGTATTATATTAAAACGCCTTTGGGCCACTTCAAAAGGGAGCAGTCCTCCCTCCCGTAGCAACTGCCAGGGTGCTTGAAAACCTTCCTTGGCCTTAGTGGGAAACCAAGAGTCCAGAGCCACAGGACCAAACCCTGGGTCCACTGACCACCATTGGTACCTCCAGGCCTTGTCCAGGTATGCTTTACCTAGGGTCCCCCATTTCCAGCCCTCCAGTGTTGCCTTGGTACTGGTGTATATTCCTTGCTTGTTCTTTGAGTGTTCCCTAGGGTGAAAAATAAGGGCTGACAGGGGGACAAATGAGTTCCATCTCAATCTCCCTCAAGTGGCCTTATAGGTTGGATGTCCCCACAGTAACCCGATCCTCATTTGTGTGGCCACCCAGTAGCCCTCAAGATAGGGTACGGCAATACCCCCTCGCTCCCTCGGCAGAAACATTGTCTGTTTCCGGATTCTTGGTTTCTTATTTGCCCAAATAAATTTCATAAGCACTCTTTGCCAGGTTTCCAGGTCTTTCTTTGAGATTATACATGGCGTTCCCTGGAAGAGATACAGAAAACGGGACAGTACATTCATCTTCACTGCTTGTATTCGGGCATGAAGTGGAAGTGGTAAGAAGTTCCATTTCTGAATACCCAATTGGTTCAGCAAAGGAAAAAGTTAAGCTGGAATAACTGTGAGGTGATGGCTGATTTAATCCCCAGATATTTCATCTGTTTCAAATCCCATCTCATAGGATAGGCAGTCCTCAATTGGGGTGTATAGGAGATAGAAAGTATCTCCGTTTTGAGGTATTTAAGTAACCGGCCAGGGTAGAAAAATGTGCTAATTTTCAATCGTCTCTTAGTTAATGAGTCCATGGGTCCTCAAGTATAATAGGATGTCATCAGCATATAACAAAATCTTTGTCTGAGGCCCATCCATCTGCACACCTTTGATTCCCAGTCTTGTCTAACTGCTCTGGGCAAGGGGTTCAATACATAGGGTGAATCAGAGGGTGACAGAGGGCACCTGCCTAGTTCCTTGCTCAGGGGACCCCCACAGTATGATGTCCATTTGCCCTGGACGTAGGCCACTGGGGTTTTTATATATTTTGGAAATCAAAGATAGGAAGGGAGTCCCCAATCCAAATCAGGCTAAAGTCTCCCCAAGAAAGGTCCAGGACACTTTATCAAACACTTTTTCTGCATCAATACTAACCAGAAGAGCAGGTGTTTTTGTAAAATTTAAGTGCTCAATTATATGGAAGGTCTTTCGTAGATTATCTTGGGCCTGACACCCTGGAATAAAACTGGTCTGGTCTAAATGGATCAAATTCGGAATCAGTACTTGGACCCTTTTAGTTATGATACAAGTCAGAATTTTATAATCTATATTTAATATTGAAATAGGGCGATATGAGGAACACATAAGAGGATCTTTACCTGGCTTGGAGATTACAGATATGATGGCCTGTGTCCAGGAAAGGGCACCTGTCCCTGTTCCCCTTGTAAAGCTCGGAACACTCTGCCCAGTAGGGGGACAAAGGTCTAAGGGAAGTTTTGTGAAATTCCCTGGTAGCCCCGTCGGTACCAGGGCATTTACAGGATTTTAGCCCTCTAACAGTATTGCCCATTTCCCATTCCCAAAAGGTGGGTTTAGGTGGTCCGCCTGCTCTTTTGTTAGTGAGGAAGGCATAAGTCTCGGAGAAAGTCCCTTATATGGTCCCGGGGCGGGTTGAGGTCCTTGTTTGTACAAATTAGTATAATATTCCTAAAGGCCTCAGCAATTTCGTTACCCCTTCTCTGTCTTACGTGTGGTGGGGTGCTGTATGGCCTGGATTGTTGCCCTAGCTCGTTGTACCCGTAACCTCCCTGCTAAAAGCCTAAAGATCTTGGGCCACCCTCATAATACTACTGTTTAAGAACAGAAGTTTTGTTCTACTGCATAATCTAACATGGTGAAAGTTTAGCTTTTAGTTGTTTTAGGGACTTTGTTCTGTCTTTATCTACCTTGATTTTTGTAGTGCCTCTTGTTGTTGACTTGAACAGTTAATTCCAGTTTCTCAGCCTTCCTCTCTCTTTTTCCTGATGGACCATTCTATGAATTTCCCCTGATAACACCTTAGTGGTATCCCACAGAGTAGCCAGAGAAATCCCAGTGAGGTCATTATCCTTCACAGTATACTCGATAGTTTGTCGAATTGAATCTAACACTTCCTTATCTTGGAGCAGGAAAGGTTCAACCTCCAAAATGTGAATTTTCTAATCTCCTCAATCTCATGGTCAAAAAAAAAAAAAAAAAAAAAACACAGGGCATGATCTGACAGAATGAAGTCCCCAAACGACACCTCTTGCACCTGTCCTACTAGCTCTTTTGGGATCAGAAAGTAGTCCAGTCTAGTATATGTTCGATGTACTGCCAAGTAAAAAGTGTAGTCCCTCTTTTTACCCTCTAGATGGCGCCAGATATCTACGTATCCAAGTTTATTTATTTAGTTTTTGTTTACTGGGTAAGTACACTAGACAAGTTTTATGCCTATTTTCAGGAACGACCCGGGAGAGTACAAAAGGGTACAACAGGTACATTGATACAGTAATTGGTTCAGACGAATACATTCAGATACAAAAACAAGAGAAAAGACAATTTTTACAGTTTTTACATTTACGTGGAAGGTACACCCAGATACAGTGCTGGGGCAAGGTATAAGTTAGAGATAAATTCAATGACCAACATGGCTGGTGAGGATTATGAGCATAGTAACATCATAAGGTCCGGTCAAGCAAGGGAGGGATTTGGACGAGGACATAGCGCAAGAGTGGTGACGCCAGAGCAGGAGAGAAGAAGCCGGCACCAGTGGACACCGGGAGGCTAAGGAGGCTTAGGACATTCACAGCGAGAAGCCACCTTAAGATGATCCCAAGGAGGTCCGGAAACTCTTGTAAGAGGAGGCAGTACGGACTCTTTCAGGAAAGGAGTTCCAGAGCCTGGGGCCATGGACAGCAAAACTTCGGTCCCCCATGTTGGTGCGGGAAGTAAGTACACTTAGTAGGCCGGGGCCTTGGGATCTAAGCAGGTAGGGGGAAGAGGTCAGCAGGAGCAAGAAACCGGGCCAGTTCCGGAGGGGTGCCGGAGCTAAGTACTTTACTCACGAGGCACCCAGTGCTAAAGTTAAGGTGATTGAGCGGGGATAGCCAGCCAAGCTTGTCGTAGAGCTCGCAGTGATGGGTGAGGCGGGGGGTGGCCAGGGCAAAACGACAGATGTTGTTGTACGTTGTAAGTAAGTTCCCCTAGTATTTTGGCTGTATGGTGTTCCTTTCGAGGTGTCAGGGCTGTGGAGTCCAATGTAGGGTTTAGAGTCAAATTTAGGTCTCCTCCCCAGATCACATCTCCCTGTGCCCATTCCTGTAAGGTGGTTAAATATTTTAAATACAGGGCTGTGTTTGACCCGGGCGGGAAGTATACAGACGCCAGAGTCAAATGCCTGCCTTGCATGGTCCCTTTCATCATGACGTACCTCCCCTCCCGATCAGCCAGCATGTCTGTTTTTTCAAACAGGACATGCCTAGGAACCAAAACTGCAACTCCCCTTCTCTGCCCTTTTATATGAAGCTGTAGCATGTTGCCAAATCCCATGGAACCTAACTTGGTGGGTTCCTGGGGGGACAGATGGGTCTCCTGAACAAATATAAAGTCCACTGCGGCCTTTCTAAGGTAGCTTAAGACTTTACTACGTCTAACCAGGCTTGACAGCCCGTGGACATTGTATGAGCAGAACTTCATGGGTGGGATATTCAATAGGGTTGCGCATGCGCAAGTCAGAAAATGTGCCATTCTGCGATATTCAGCAGGAGGCAGTTGCGCCACTGAAAACATGCTGAGCAACAGCGCAATGCTAATGAAGGCATGCGCAACCGAAGGGGGTGGAACCATGCATAAAGTGCACAATGCGATATTCAAAGACTTGCGCAATGCGCAACTGTGGACCAGGCGGAAGTTGCGCCATAGCGGAAATGAGCCAAAATAAAAAGGAGCAAGGAAGAGGCACAAGAACGCTACAGGGAAGCCACATGAGGCAGGGAGAGAGACAAGGCCAGAGAGACAAAGAGGGCAGGCCAGGGAGAGCAGAGAACAAAATAGGGCAAGGGAGGGTGTGTGGGGCCACAGAGTGCAGAGGCCAGTAGGTGTACCCGTGCAGTGGAGGTAGCAGTCAGGACAGCGGGGAACAGAGCAACAACAGCTTGGGGAGAGAAACACAAGCCAGGGACATGGACAGTGCCACCTCCCACATGGAAGCCATAATGAGGGGGGTGAGAAGGCATGCTGCAGGGGGACGTGGCCGTGGAAGGGCCCGTCGGTGGTACATCCCCAACAGGCAGTACCGAGCCCGCACCAACTTTGAGCTGTACTCAGATGTCGAGATTGTGGGCCGGTACCGCCTGAATAGGGCAATACTGAGGCGGCTCTGTGAGCTGTGCAGTGATGTAATGCAGGCACCCTCACGACGGAGTCACGCTCTGTCAGTGGAGACAAAGGTAACAGCCTGCATGTGCTTGCTCGCCACGGGTACCTTCCAGAGACCAACAGGGGACACCACAGGCATAACACAGTCGGCCATGTCACACATCCTCACCCAATTCCTCAGCGCACTGCTGCCACATTTCCCAAGCACCGCGGCGGAGCGCACAGCAAACATACAGGAGTTCCACAGGGTAGCACGTATGCCTGGCGTGCTAGGGGCGATAGACTGCACCCATGTGGCCATTCGCATGCCACCTGGCCCCGATGGGGCCGCCTATATGAATCGGAAGGGTTATGCCAGTGTCAACTGCCAGGTGGTGTGTGATGCCAGTGGGCGCATCATCAATGTCTGTGCCACGCACCCTGGGGGAGCACACGATTCATTCATATGGTACCAGTCGGCACTGTGCCATCGATTCGAGAGTGGGGACATCCCCACAGGACATCTAGTGGGTGAGTATGCATGTAGGGCTGGCAAATCGAGGCAAGGGTGGGTAAGCCACAGGTGCCATGGGTGTGGCACACAGGATTAGGGGCAATATGAGCCTGAACAAGACACTAACCTCCACTATCTCCACACAGGTGACAGTGGATACCCACTCCGTCCCTGGCTGCTCACACCCCAGCGGCCCAGCCATGGCAACGCTTCAATGAGGCATGCCGCCACCACGCAACATCATTGAGCGGTGTTTGGGATGCTGAAGGCGCGCTTCCGCTGCCTAGACACCTGTTCTGCCAACTCAAACCAGGCAGCTATTTACCATTCACACTCACATGCACACAATAACAGCACAATAAGTACAGCAAGCCAAAGCTTTATTATAACAAAATATAATACAAAGGTTATACATCACCGATTCAACAAAGCATCATCCAAGCCCTCTTCAATGGCTGGGAAGCCCCCTTGTCAGTCTGGCTAGGAGTTCAATGAACCGGAACTGGTCCCACAGCTACGCGCCCACCGCAGGAGAGGCTTCTAACCTGACCACCAGATTTCCCAGTATTTATCTCTTTTAATATTCTTCTAGAAACATCCAGTAGCATCTGCAAGCACTCAGACTGTCACGTCTGTACACTGGCCGGGTGCCCAGAGCATTGCAGCTCAGCACAAACATCAGCCATCTGATGTTTCTCACATATTTGCTAAGAAAGCACATCCTGAGTACTTGACCGAGTGCCCAGAACATTGCAAACCTAGCAAACATGTTGTCATACTGTTCCAAATGCAGAAGTTAAAGAAAATAACAAAAACAACAGTATCATACAAAATAGGATAGCAATAATCAATATATATGCATAATACTTCAACACCTCGGTGCCCTACAGTATAGCCCCTCAAAGGCCTGTGGGATATTCCTGGCCTGTTGTATCCTGCACAACATGGCCAAAGACTGTGGGATAGCCGTACAGGTCGAAGAGGGGGACAGCGATGGGGACGACGGTGACACAGTTGATGATGGGGATGGGCAGCCCCCCAGGACGTGACCCCTGACTGATCCAGCTGGCCCAGCTGCACCGGGACACCATCACAGAGGAGCACTTCACCCAACACAGGTAAGTCATGGGGCCATGTGCAACCAACAGTGGCTAGGGCACAACCCACATACACACAGGGAAACACCAGGGGTGCATGGCAAGGGAAGTGGCAGGGCACAGAAGCACACACATACAACCAGGGAGGTGAACAGTAACACGCCACATGGATGGACACGGACACACACACACACACACACACACACACTAGGCACAAAGTGCACAGGGGTCAGGTGCACAACAGAGCCGAACACAGACACTAAAATACACATGTCCACAGGTCACCCGTCCACTGACTGTCCATTCGTGTGTCAGATGCTGGGCACCTCCGCACTTTGGTGTACAGGCGCAATGCAGGCATCATCATGCACACGCACCTGTGGACAGCAGTCGGGAGGGTGTGCAGGTGGTCCGTGTGTGCGTGTAGGGCTGAGCACCCACGGTGCACTGCCACGAAACACACATTGCACACAGGGCAGCACCAGACAGGGCTCGCACTGGGAGACAGCTTAGTCTTGCGGCACAGTGCCACGACCGCCTCGGATGCATGGGCGGCCCCGCCAAGACCCAGCAGCACTGGCAGGCTGAGCATGGGCCTCATGGGGTGGCACCGATGGACCACCAGAGGTTCCACTGCGTGAATGCGACCTTGCCCGCACAGGGGTCTGCAGCACACCGAACATACCTGCACCAGGGGTGCTCGGGATGCCCACAGCTGAACCCGGCGTCGACAGGGTGGGTGTCGCATGACGCCGAGAATGGGGAGTAGATAGCGTACTGCATGGTGTAGCGGCACTGGGGCACCTGACTGTGTGCCCGATGTACACAACAGCGACCAATGCCTGTGTCTGCCTGTCAATGGCGGCGGTCACATCCATCCGCAAATGGTCAATCCGTGACAGGATCCTCTCGTTGTCCCTGCTATGCCGCTCCAGAGCCACACACAGTGCCTCCACGGATGCGCAACCTGCATCTACTGCTGTACTGATGCCTGCAGCAGGCGGGTGTGCTCGCCAAAGGGTCGCTGTCACATCAGCAACCTGTCCCTCAGGGTATGGAAGGGCCTGATGTTCAGCACCCCTTGAGGGTGGGCGCTGCTCACCAGGACCAGGTATGGGCAAGTCCACAGGCGGTGCACATACGCCACCGCTGAACCCTGTACCCCCAGTCCTGGTGGGTGACTGCTGCTACTGCCCCTCCGCCTGCTGTGCCCAAGGGATCAGTTGTTCCACTGCTGTGGCCGCAACAGTGCCAGTGACCTGTACAGCCACCAGTGCTGACAGGCACAGCCTGGGACTGTGCTGACATGCTGGCACACACGTCGGAACCAGCTAGGTCCATGGGCGTGAGCTGTCCTGCTGTGTGTCCATTCTGTGACACACCGTCAATGCCCATAGTGGTCGGTGCACTATCAATGGTGCAGGTCTGTGCCACAGCCACAGCGTGCTGGCATGCTTGCATGCCAGACCGCTGAGACACAGGAAGGGCACCCCCCACACCTGTCTCAACGACATCAGTGATGGCAGTCAGGCATGCACACTGGTGCAATGCACGCCGGCTACCTGCAGAGGTGGATGGTCCCTCCTCCAACTCCGGATGGCTGTCCGCAGTGGACAGGCCCTCCACCACTGACCCCTGCAGACGCACAGGATCTGTAACAGAAAGTGAGAACACATTAGTGCATGTGATCTACCTCCCCCCCCAGACCATGACATACCATGCAGTGATGGGCTACCACCTGTCTGGAAGCCACCTCCAGGAATGTCCTCAATGGCACTGCGCTGCATGCTTGCAGCGAGCCGGTCCTCTGCTGGAGTCAGCTGCACTACCTCCAGCTGGCCCCCGCCTGTTGCAGCACGTGCCGCCCTGATGGCTGCCACCTTCTCCTTCACCCTACTCCTGTCGGTCGCCATCTTCTTTTTACACTCCTGCACAGAGCGCTGGTGGCTGCCGTGCAGGCTGACGGCATGTGCCACCCCCTCCCATGCAGCAGCACGGGCCTGAGGGGTGCCCCGCCGTCCACTGAGAAGTGGCTCTTCATCCAGGTAGGCATCGAAGAGTGCCTCCGTCTCAGCTTTCGTAAAATTGGGCCTCCTCTTCCGCCCACCATCATCCTCATCACCCATTCCTCACTCGGTCATATCACAGCCTGTATGGGTGAGAGTGGTCACCTGTGACTGTGCAGTACACAGCAATTCCCTGAGACCATAGTCCAGAACATCACACAGCATGCAACTCACCTATCAACTGCAGTAACCGAATATGGCCACTGCAGAACAGCATTGCATTTTTATAGCGCAATCCATGCAAATTAGGTGTGCAAAACTTTAATGAGATGCAAATCACGTTGCTGCACCACTGAATGGCTGATCAGATGATCTGCATATGACAGCTGAACATCGCGCTGTTGTGCTTTGCGCAATTGTGTTGTACGTGCTGAGCCAATGGCGCAGTTCTGTGACTGCGTAGTACACCGCACTGTGCATGCCAGGTAGCTTACGCAGGCGTCTGCCGCGCTGATGACGTGCTGTGCGCGGTAGGCAATTCAGGGCACGGCCACCATTGTGCCAGTGGCACTACAGCGATGGTCACGACATGGCGCTGTGGCACAACTGCGCAATAGTTCGCTGTGGCAATGGCACACAGGCGACCAATCGCGCTGGACATAGGCGTCCGATGGCGCTGTGCGTGGCCATGCACAGAGACCCATGACCCTATGCCGACCTTTCACTTGGCTATGCGTGGGCATGTCTGCAGCTCGTTCGCTGTTCGGTGACAGCGCGATAGGGACTGGCGGCGCTGTACCGACAGTGCGATAGGGAATAGCGGCATTGTATTGCGCAGCAATTCCACGTGGGGTTGCCACGCTGCGGAGCACCATATTGCCTACTATAGATCTAGAGATGGCACGCAGAAGAGCCCCCAGTGGAGTGCCCTTGAGCTGGCCAACCTGGTGGCCGTTGTGGAGCCTCACTATGGCCCACTGTATGGGGAGGTTCCCCTAGACAGGGCCAGGACCCAGGTGTGGCAACAGGTGGCCACTGACCTGGAGGCGGCCACTGGCCGACGGAGGACCCCGGAACAGTACAGGCACCGCTATGGGGACCTGAGGAGGAGGGAGCCAGCGCTACTGGCACGTCTGCGGTCGCGTGCCAGGAGGGGCATGGTGCCTCGACCAGGTGGGTGATCCGTCTATGCACCTGTATGGTCCATATGGGTAACACTGTTTATTGTGTCCAGCACATGGGGGAGGGTTGGTCTAGGGTTGGCTGTGGCGGTGTTTACAGGGTATGTGATGTATGGGTCTGGCTGGGTGGGTGGGCACACTCATTGGGGCAAGGGAATATGCTCAGGGATTGTACTGATGTGTTTCTCACCTTTCGTTTCCCACAGGCGTGGCAGAGCGGAGGAGGGGCCATGGCTGAGCAAGGTGGTGCCAGCAGTGCCCGAGCGTGTCGGTGGAGAACCACAACACCAGCAGCAGCCCGATGAGGGTGAGTGCCATGACAACATGATTGCTATTGCATGCTGTGTGACAGGGTGGGGAGCAGGGCATGGCCACCATCCATGGACACCACTGCCATGCACGCGGCATGTGACAGTCAGCACTGTCCAGTGGCACTGCATGTCTGGGAGTGCGTCAATGGTGGTCCATGCGTGCACTGGGCACATGGCTGTGGCACTGCCTGCCCACTGCGTAGCCATGTTACTGTATGGCCTTGGTTGTGCTGTGCTGGACATGGGTGGGTGTGTGTGTGTGTGTGTGTGTGTGTGTGTGCAGTGGTACACGTGGCTGTTGCTGCCTGGTTGGGCATGTCTTGTGCACACGGTCACTGTGGGTGGGTGCAGTCCATCAGGAGCGGGGCACTTGGCAGTATGCCATGCATGATGGGTGGGCTTCAGGGATATGGACAGTCACACCCATTGACTCTGATCCCTTGTCCTAGGTGTCCGGATACTACTACGGATCAAGAGGTCCATGCAGCAGCTGTTGCGGTAGCCATGGACTCCTTGAGTCCTGCAGGACCTCCAGCGGCATGGGTGCGGAGAGAGAAGGAGGCCCAGGACCAGCACCAGGCAGCAGGGGAGCAGGCTGGAGGACAGTAGCTGGCCATCATACCTCCCCCTTTAACTATCCCTCACACCCGCCTTCCCTCTCAGTTGTTCACCCTGCCCCTTACCCACCCTACCTTGTACCCGTACCTCACCCCTGTTTTGTACATATGTATGTAGTTCTTGATGTTGTTATTCTTCTTCTTGTTCTTTTCTAATACAGTTATTTTGATATGAATACTGTGGTGGTCTCTGATTTGCAGCTGGCTATAGGTGCTCAGTTGCAGTGGTGTGCATGGCATCTGGGGTGGTATAGTCATGGGTATGTGTGTGTGTGTGCGTGGGGAGGTGTCTCTGGTGTGGGAGTGGCTTTCAGTCGGTATCTGTGGTGTGTGTTGTTCTCTGTGCATTGCATTGCTGTGTGCAGTGTTCCATGGTGCCTGCTCTGTGTCCATTGTGCCCCTGTCAAGCTGTCCTTGGCCTGTGCAGCTGACACCCTTGCATGTCTGTGGCCTGCCAGGTCTGCTGCCTTGTCAGTGGGTGCTGTCCCTGCAGGTCATCCACTGTGACCGTCACGATGCTGGGTTGCCACCTGTCACCGGTGGGGTGCATGTTTGCCTCGGGTGACACTGTGGCCTCCACAGTTGCTGTCCCACCTCCATGCTGTGTCTTGTGTGTGTTGCAGGGGCTGTGCAGCTCTGTCTGTGACTTGTGCTCCAGGCGTATGCTGGCGGCGTACAGGGCCACAGTACATGCACAGGGTGGGTGTCACCCCCGTGCCATGGTGGACTGCAGGCTGTGTGTGCACAGTTTACATGTGCCCACACTGGGGGCTGGGTTGCCACACTACTGCGTCCCTGTGTTGGTGTCCCCGAGGGTATGGGTGTGTGTTTGCCCCTGCACTGTGTTGCATCCGGTGTGCTGCATGCTTCCACGCACCACTGTGGGTGTCTGTGCTGGCTGCTGTGGCTCGTGGTGGGTCGCGCTGTGACACCTGTCTGCTGTGCAGGGTGCTGTATCAATGGCAGTGGTGTTGGGGTACGCCCTTTCCCGTGTGGGGTACCACTTGTGGCGACACATGTTCGGTCTCTCAGCTGTGCCTCAGGGGGGTTGTGCGTGTTGGCACTGTGTCTGCCATTGTTGCATTGCCGTATGCTGCCACTCACTGCTGGGTGCTCATGGTGGGTCTGGCTTGTATGGTTCTGTGGTACACGAGGTTGCAGTATGACGGGGGGATGCATGGGGATTCCTGCAGTGATGGTCACTGCTCATGGGGGGTGTCTTGGGGTCACAGTGCAGGGTGTGCTGTGCACAGGGGGCTGCTGTACACTGGGGTGGTCCGCCCCCCTTGTGTGGCAGTCTCAGCTTGCCAGTGGGTGTGCTGGGGCAACATGGCCAGGCTGTGCTTTGTTTGCTTGTCCCCATGGGCCGGTGGATATTCCGTCCCTCCCCCAGTTGTGCTGTGCTTGGGGTGTGGGGGTGCATTGTCAGTTCTGCAGTGTGTTCCTGTGCCCATCTGTGGCATGGGTGGTGGGCCCCTGCCTACCTCCCTGGTTGTGCAGTTCCATTGCTCTGCTGCTGGGGGGCTCCCTGCTTGCGCTATGGCGCCTCTGGGCTGCTCAGCTGGGCTGCCCTTGTTGCTATAGCGCATCGTATCTGCTCAGCTTCCCCTTCCTGGTTGCGCTATGGCGCAGGTTGTGTGATATTCAGGACGTTGGCTGGTTGCGCAATTTAGCTTGCTCCATTTTTGAATATCGCGTCTATTGCGCATGTGCGCAATGGACTTCTGCTTGCTCCTGCTATTACGCACATTTTGGGCGCAGTTTGAATATCCAGCCCCATGTGTCTAGCCATCTGTCTGATCCCTTAGAGACATTCTGTTTCCTCCCCCATCATCGAACCCACCAAAAACTCCAATGACCCCTCTAAACAAGTACCATTCAGCATACAGCACACTCATTAGATTGTGACCTTGTGAACATACAAAACTTTCTGCCAACAGGACAGTAATCTCAACCATGTATTGGAAAAAATGAAAGGTTAAACTCGCTATTTGCTTCCACAGTAGGAAACCTGATGCATCAGGTTTTTGTTCTCCTCTCCCCATCCAGCCAGGTGAGATAAGAAGACGAGGTGGTAAAGACGCCCCATGTCAGCAGGGCCCTCCTCTGAGGTCGTGAGTGTTGCTCTAGACCTCCAAGTGGGTCGTTAGTTGCGTCACGGCAACCCCATCTATGGCAAAACAGCAGTTCAGAGTTTTATCCTCCCGAGAGCGGACTTGTTTTGCCTGTAATACATTCCACAGGATTGTAATCGGTACAAAGCATATCATCTAGTGTACAGCCTGTTTGTATACAGCACCACAATTTCCCAACATTTCACAGCCCATTCTCTCCCCCTCCCTTCCAGAAACAGCCTCTTCACCCAATGCCCCATTACCATCTGTCATCTAATCATTTCCTGTCCCCCCCCCCGCACCACAAGGGTCCAAAGTCCATTCAGAAAATCGTCCACCGTTTCAGTCTAGCAGAGTGTTACATACAGCTCTGTTCCCACCTTGATAAGTAGTAACAAGTCCCCCCCTTTTGACTATAACTCAAATGACTGCCGTGGCAGACCCACAATGATGTTATTTTTCCAGGTCGGGGGAGGAGAGCCCCAACTCACTCCACAGAGTCGAGAGGGGTCACATCAAAAGCTGAAAAGAACAGAGTTTGTCATAACGCAGTAAAAATGTAACCAAAACCCTGGATGGGAAAGTTTGATGTGATTCAAGCGATCTGGGCATTCGGCATAGAAACATAGAATTTGACGGCAGATAAGGACCGCTTGGCCCACCTAGTCTGCCCATTTTCCTACCAAACAGATAAGCTGCAGATCCTAGTTAACCAACAGCTTACTTCCTCCTACCCCCCACTAGGACTGCCTTATGCGTGTCCCATGCATTCTTGAAGTCCTCCACTGTTCTTGACCCCACGACCTCCTCAGGGAGGCTGTTCCATGCATCCACAACCCTCTCAGTGAAAAAATACTTCCTCACATTACCTCTGAGCCGTCCCCTTCTATCTTCAAATTGTGCCTCTGTTCTTGCACATCTCTTTTCTGGAAGATGCTACCCTCTTGGACTTTGTTAATTCCCTTGAAGTACTTGAAGTTTCTATCATGTCCCCTCTCTCCCTTCTTTCCTCAAGGGTATACATATTAAGCTTCTTTAGTCTTTCTTCGTATGTCTTCTGGTGCAGACCCTGCACCATTTTGGTTGCCCTCCTCTGGACAGCCTCCACTCTGTCTATGTCTTTGCGGAGATGGGGTCTCCAGAACTGCACACAGTACTCCAGATGGGGTCTCACCAACTGTCTGTACAGAGGGATAACAACTTCCTGTTTTCTACTATTGCAGTCTTACATCTATTCTGTGTCTCGGTGTTAGACTAGTCTTTTTATTATTCTCCCAATATTACCAAACAAATAGACCACTTTGGGGGAAAGGAACAAACATAAACGTGGCAGAGTGTCAAGAGCCGTTTCCAGCTTGCAACTAAGAAATCATCGACCCCTTTTCTACAGAAGGTGGGGTGAGGTCTAGGGCAGTGCCATGCAAACTGAGCACGAGATAGAGCACAGTTATCTCCAATTTAACTTCTCAACCCAGTGCCGAAGATTCTTGCGGTGGTCCCTGTGCTTTCTTCTGTTGCAGGGCAGCTACTTGGTCCAGAAGTGCACGTGCCGTCTCCAGCGCAAATCTTGTTTTCTTCTGACTCATTACCAGGTACCAGTCTGTATTCACCGCCTGCTTCCGACATTCCGGTTTAGAAAGTTGGAGGGTGTCGCCCCAAAGTGCTACCACTACTTCATCTGGCGAACTGTAGGTCTTTACTCCCTCTTCCCAGAGAATACTGAGCCTCGCAGGATAGGGCGCCTGAAAACAAATCTGGTTGTCTCGAAGAGTTTTAAAGAATGGGGACCCACCTCTGCAAAGCCTGCTGCATCTCTGGGGGGGGCTAGTCCTGATCCAAAGTCAGCCACGAGTCAAAGTATTTTAGTTATTTTTTCTGCCATGTTCTTAAGTATGTCCTCCTTGACTCAATAACTGGCGAACTTCATGATAATGGAGCTAGGTCTGGCGGTGGGCTCCGAGGGTTTAGGAACCAGGGATCTATGGGCTCGCTCTATTCGGAGATGGTAACCATCTGGTAGCTTGAGTATGTCTCTCAGGAGGTCCTCTAAAAAAGGAAGCCATTGGTTGAATCTCGGCACCCTCCACCAAACTGTAGAGGCAGAGGTTATCCCTCCTGGATCTGGTCTCTAAGTCGGTGCACTTCGCTTGTAGGGCCAGGGTATGTTGATACAGTGAGCCCACTGCCTGGCTCAGGAGATCCCCGGTGCTTTCAGTTTGAGCTATTCGCTGGTCCGCCTGCTCTGTTTGCTGTTCCATCTTATTGAGCTTCTGGGACAAGTTTTGAAATTCTCTCTTTTGTTCATGCGCGAGTCTTGAATTTCTTTCAGACGAGTCTCAAAATGTGATCCTAATAAAATCTCTGACTCGCCCTCTGTATCACAGTCGGAGCCATGTGGGCTGTTTGGAGATGCACTCCGGCTGTGGGCCTGCGGCTTGTCTTTAAATCTGGTGCCATCAGGCTTTTTATTTTCTGCCTTAGGTCTGATTTTGTCTCCTCTGTTGTTCTTAGAACCTCCTGGTGGCATTCTGAGTATAATTTATGACAAGTTTAAGGTTCTTGGAGGTTTTAGTATTCCCTGGGGGAGAGAGAGCTCAATTCCTAAGCTGCCGCAGGCATCATGACATCACCGGACGTCGTGTTTTAGGTCGGTGTTATCTGTGCCACACAAAATGGCCTTGCGTGGTACACATACTCTGAATATTGGACTGCACCAGTATTCTGGTCTCCAGCCCTTCATTTGCATTGCACCCCCTCCAAATATTGCTCTGTTGTACACCCAGTTTGCCCACGCTAACCGGGCTTTTCTATACTGAACATCTGTGCAAAGCCAAGTTTGCGCGGGAAAACTAGGCTTTGCACTCAGGCAAACATTTGAATATCTAGGCCCATAATGTCTTCTTAGCTTCTAAAATCCTGTTCTAACAAATAGTACTTCTTTTTTCAACTCAAAAGAAGCCGCACTCGAGTTGAGTGCTTTAGACGAATGAAGATGCATGAAAACATAGAATATCCAACATTCATCACCTCTTATTGTAAGAAAACGCTGCTTACATACAGTCCATATAAATTAGTGCCACGCTTTATTGCAGGTCATGGGTCAAAACTGGCACCAGCCCACTAGCCAAATGCTGGTAGATTTTGTATCGGGCTAGTAAGAACTTCTTCTAACTAGCCTTGCAAGCTTGTACTGGAGAAGGTAACATTTCAATAAGCAAAACAGCTGGTTTTGTGGAAAAGTCTGTGGTGCTATTAGATTTTCTATGTAATTTGCCCTACTGGTTGCAAAACTTAATTTCGACCCTTGCAGGAACAGAATAAAAAGTTACTCCAAAACACATCTGGAGAGCACAGTGCATAAAAAAAGTAACAGTCTTACTCCAAATATTTTCTCCTATGCTGTGCCCACCCAGTTTATTTTATAATGGAACAGGGTGAGCGTTGGGGCGGATGACCCCAATGCCACCACCACTCCCTCTTTGTCTCTGCAGGGTGGGGGTGTGGTGTTAGGGTTGGAAAACCTAATGCCACATTTCCCTACTTTTGTCACTTTAACCCTAACTGATGCATTAACTGTGTTATTTGCAATTTATACGGACTACACGTGAGCAGTGTTTTCTTACAATAAGAGGTAGTAAGTGATGGATATTCTGTGTTTTCATACTACTAACTCCTGTCTTTTTTTTTTTTTTTTTTTTTTTAAGTCACGGACAACCCGTCACCAATAAAACGAATTATCCTGCAACGACAATCTCATAACACTATAAAACCACCAGAACATGCAAACAAAAACAAGTAACAGAACAATAACCTCCTTAAGCCGTGTGAATGATTCCAATAACAAAAACAAAAAAAAGTACCAAATATTGTTAACTTTCAGTCATAGTCGAGACGTAAAGCAAAGCCAAAACAGGTAACTATACTGCTAAAATTCCACTCCATCTCTTCCTTGGTGTTACCTCAGCACAAAACGTTCACTTATCCGTTCTTGCCAAGGGCTTCAGTAACACCGAGAAGCAGCAGCAGCTTTGCACTGTAGTATGCTCACTTTTCCATCTTGGAACTCCAGTTGATTTCACTAGATAACAAGCTCTGGCCAAGTTTAAACATTTCTAGTCACCTACCCATTGCTTGCAGTAATTGCCTGTGCAGGGATCCTGCTAAATCTATCCTTGGTGGTTTCGAGATTGGGAGGATAATGGTAAGCCCGGGATTGTGAAAATGCTCTAGTAAAAAATTAAAAAGCCAAAATTAAAAGAAAAATAGATACAAACCAATGTCCAGGGAGATATATAATTAATTCCTAAGCAATCTAGCTAAGCCCAAACCTAACGAGTTCCTGAGTCCTCGTAATTTACACATACAAGAATAAAAAGCACCAACTAAAAATGTTAAGCGACTTGCCATCTAGCAACTTACCAAGCTTGAAATGGTAAAAATATAAGGCGAGTAATGTACTTTAAACAATAACTCACTTACTCTGTGCCCTTAAATCTTGGAGCAACTTGTTACTACTATTTGCGACTTTATGTCCGAGTTTCTAGATTTTAACCGCGACTTTCTGTAATAGCGACAGCTTGTCCGGCATGTTAATGTCTCCACACCGTAATGCCCGCGACTATTTGTCCGGTGGCAATATGGCCGCTCACAGTAATATACTGTAATACTGCAGACCCTACTTGGTCTCTTTAACCCCTCCCCCCACCATTCCCAACTAATAAAATTCTCTTATGCCTAACCCATGTGTGCTTGAAATCCGTTACAGATTTTGCTTCAAATTAATTCAACACCAAAATGTGCAAGGTAACACCTAGGGAACAGAACCCCAGGACAGAGTAGCGGATGGGTGGGGTAAGACTTAGCACTACAGCTGAGAAACAAGATGTAGGAGTTAAAATCAAGGACACCCTCAAAAAGTTAAGCCACCGCAACAAGGCCTACAGGTAAGGCAAGCAAAATGCCGCGTCTCCTTGTGGGGTGTATGGATGTGATTGGACCAGTCCTTGCTGAGATTGTCCGGTGCTCTTTGGAGCAAGGGGTGTTTCCAGAGTCTCTGAAAGAGGCTATCGTAAGGCCCCATTTGAAGAAGTCTTCCCTTGACCCTGACTGTCTCGCCAACTACAGACCGATCTCTAACCTTCCCTTTTTGGGCAAGGTTATTGAGAAAGTAGTCGCGTTGCAGCTCGAGGATTTTCTTACCGCCCGTGAAGTCTATGATCCTCTCCAGTCCAGTTTCAGGAAGAGGCATAGTATCGAGATGGCGCTGATTCGGGTATTGAATGATCTAATAGCGAGGGATCGGAGAAGTCGTTCGATCTTGGTCCTCCTTGATCTCTCTGCAGCGTTTGACACCGTGGACCATGGGATGTTGTTAGATCGCCTGCAGTTACTCTGCAGACTGTCGGGAACATTCCTCAGATGGTTTCATTCTTTCCTGATGGGCAGATCTCAGAGAGTAGTATCAGGAATATTTTCCTCTGCCCCCTTTGTTCTGCCCTGTGGGGTGCCACAGGGCTCTGTGCTTTCCCCCCATGTTGTTCACGGTGTATATGCTTCTGTTGGGAGACACTGTAAGGCATTATAGGCTGAGTTTTCACTGCTATGCAGATGATACTCAGCTCTACGTGTCCTTTTAACCCGCACAGAATGACGCATTATTGGTCTTTAACAGCTGCCTCGCTGAGATTCAGGACTGGATGAGTGCTAACTGGTTAAGACTGAACACAGACAAGACTGAGGTGTTGGTAGTGGACCCAGGTCACCGTGTAGAGAAGTTGACTCCTGGGTTTCCCTCTGGCCTTGTGCTAGGGGGAAACCAGTTGAGGCCTTCTGAGCAGGTGCGGAATCTGGGCGTAATTCTTGACAGTGAGCTGACGCTGAAGGCACAGGTATCAGCCGTTGTCAGGTCTTCCTTTTACCATCTAAGGAATGTAGCCCGGATAAAACACCTAGTTCCGCACGATGGTCTTCTGGTATTGGTTCATGCCTTTGTTTCTTTGTGTCTTGATTACTGCAATGCTCTATATCTAGGGTTGCCCGGGGTGGACCTCCGCCGCCTGCAGCTGGTGCAGAACACAGCAGCCAGGTTATTGACTGGAGTGGGAAGATCGTGCCACATCACTCCTGTGCTGCGCGAACTGCACTGGCTGCCAGTGTGGTGGAGAAGCACCTTCAATATCACACTGCTGACCTATAAGACCCTCCATGGTCAGGGGCCGGGCTACTTGCAAGATCTCCTTCAACCTTACCGCCCTCTCCGCTCTGCCGACGAGGGACTGCTAGATTCCCAGGGTCCGTCTTCAGTCATCTGGGGTCAGAGCTTTTGCTTTTATGGACCCGGCCCTGTGGAATTCTCTACCTCATTGGATTCGAGAGTGCCTGTCCACAGAGTCCTTTAAGGCAGCGTTAAAAACATATTCGTTTGAACAAGTTTTTACTGGATAGAGTATTCTGCTTTTTATTGTTTTTAGGATTTATATTTATGTTTTTATTGCTGATTGTTTTTATTATGTATGTGCGCTTTGATTATTGAAAAACGCAATATAAATAAATTTGATTTGATTTATTGGGAGGGGTATTGACAGCAGAAGTAAACAGTTAATATTACCCTTTTATGGATCTTTGGCGAGGCCACACATGGAGTACTATGCCAGTTCTGGAGTAAACACCTCAGGAAAGATACAAGACAGGCTGGAGACAGTGCAGCATAGGGTAACACAGATGATTCAGGGCCAGCGGGGTAGATCCTATAAGGAGGGCCTCAAGGCACTGAATATGTACTCGCTGGAGACCCGAAGGGGGAGGGGAGATATGAAACAGACCTTCAAATTCCTGAAAGGAATTAACAAGGTGAACTGTGGAGTATTATTTAACATAAGTACAAGTATGAGGTTACAACAGCACAAGTGGAAACTGACAACAGGGAGGTTCAGGATGAACGTAAGACAGCATTATTTTACAGAAAGGGTGGTGGAACCATGAAACCATCTGCCAAGTGAGGTGGTGGGAGCAAAAACCATTAATGGTTTCAAGCACAGCTGGGAAAGAGTGGAGGACATAGTGGTTATTCAGGGCAACAGAAACAGGGAGGGGAACAGAGAGTGGATGGGGAGGGCTCGGGACCCTGGATGGACATTAAGGTTGCAGTTAGATAGGGAGCCACAGGCAGACTGGGTGGACCACTGGTCTTTTTCTGCAATCATTGTCTATGTTCCTAAACAAATAGCTAGGACTGCTTATTTTCAAACATTCTAGATACTCCACAACCATAAGAGGGTGTCTCATACAAATAGTTCTGAAATTCTGGAAGTTCTATGTTCAGGTGGAACAGTCCATTTCCCATACAGAGATTTCTCTAACTTTCTTTGTGCCAGATCTGATCAGCTCCTCACCTATAGAGTCAAGAATGCACTCTTACAATGAAGACAAAGAGACAAACTATGTATGTGTAACCCCCGTTTGGGGTTTACCTAAGGGCTCTGGCCCCACTGCTGCCCCAGCTAGTGACTCTGGTAAGACTCTGGTATTGACGCCTTTGGGATCTTTGCGTCTGCAGCTGCTGACTTTCCTCTGTTCCTCGTTCCAGGTGGAGAGAGGGGTTGAGGTCCAATTACGTTTCCGCACCTCTGGGCACATTTGTAGAGTGCTGGAGCTGTCCTGGGAGAACAGAAAAACGGACTACTGAATGTAAATAATAAATATGTGTGCCTTCTGCACATGCATGACCGCCAGGGAAGAAAGTTAAAGGAGACACAGCTCCATGAGTCTCTCTAGCTGTGCGGCCAATATTTAATAACCTTAGTAACCTCCCCAACTCCGAGGCAGGCAGCAGAGCAGGGGATCAGTATGATAAGGCCTCTGCGCAAGGGAAAATGTTTTCTGTCCCCAATGAGTGCAAAACAATGAAATTAAAGGGCCACAGTATATGGGTAAAAAAATGAAAACAAATATGGCAGCCACCATGGGGCTTTAGCAGTAGGGGGCTGCTGGGAAACATGACAGAGAGCATGGGAAAAGCCCGGGATCAATGCAGCCAATCAGAATGGGACTGTGCAAAAATGATAACGGACTGTAAGACCGCCACACATAACTTTTTTTTTTTTTTTTTTATTTAGATTGGGATTAATACCTTTGAGTCAAAGACTCATTTTCAAAGGTTCCAAGTCATGGACAAGACAGAGCTAAAATATGAGTACAATACAAATAAGAATAAATTAATACAACAGTGAAAGGAAGGAAAACATGATAGGCAGCGTGGGACTCGTTACAATGGCACATGCAGTACAGGACTTGATGGTTTCGGATACAACCTAGAAATAGAAATGAGTTACATTATAACATGTTGTTGCAGGGTAGGGATATTCTGGGAGTAGTGAGATAAGTCAATAAGTAGGTCCATGTAAAGCTGTGGGGGGGAAGCGAAAGAGGTAAGCAGCCAGGTTGGCATTGTCTAAGGAGCTGGAGATGGTGTGTGTGTGTGTGTGTGTGTGTGTGTGACATGGGTAAAAGGGAAGGGTGGTGTAGGATGGTTGTAAGTCGAAAAGGAGGGGGTGGGAGTGGGGAGGCTGATAAGGCGGTGGATAATGCAGGAGGAAAATGGAAACGGTCAATTTATTTACTAGCACATTTACAGGTATTCACATTCTTAAGGTGGGACCGTAGCCCCGTTCTGAACCGACTCAGCTTTGTGGTTTCTGTCACCGTGTCGGGTTGCTCATTAAACCATTTAGGGCCCTTAAAAGTAATGGATTTTTGGGCCAGAGATGTGCACTTGAAAGGGACTTGTAGGCCTCCTTTTGTCGCATATCTTGTTTGTATAGTGTGCACAGCCTTCTTGAAAAGACTGCTTATGGATTCTGGCATGAGGCCTAGTTGCACTTTTTTACGATCAGGTATGTTTGGTATTGGGCTCTTAGGTACAGTGGGAGCCAGCCCGTTTCAGAGTAGAGTGCACAGGTGTGGGTCCAACAATCAGCCCCTAGCGCCAGTCGACAGGCCCTATTCACGAGTTTTTGTATCCTGTTAAGGCAGCGTCAGATCCGGCGATGTAAATTGGTAAGTCATAATCAACAGATGATAATGCTGTGCTGCTTACAGCTAATTTGAGGGTCTCAGGTGTCATAGAGTGCTTGTTTGTGTAGAGGAAACACAATTTCATGTTGGTGGTTTTGACAACTTGATCAACATGGTGGGAGAAATTGAGAGTGTCATCAAGGTAAACACCCAGATATTTGAACGAGGAGACTTGTTCAAGTGCGTCGTCCTTTTGATTCAGAATTTGAAGAGGGCCAAAATTCCTTTTGTTTTGAGGGACCGAGAACAGCATGCTTTTGGTTTTTTTATGGTTTAGTTGCAGTTTATGTTGCCAGAACCAGGTTTCAAGTTTGTGGAAGCTATCAAGTAGGCCCTCCTCAATGGTTAGAACATCGAAACATAGACTTTGTCGGCAGATAAGGACCGCTTGGCCCACCTAGTCTGCCCATTTCCCTACCTAGAGGATAAGCTGCAGATCCTATTTAACCAACAGCCTATTTCTTCCTACCCCCACAAAAATTGCCTTATGTCTGTTCCATGCATTCTTGAATTCTTCCACAGTTTTAGACCCCACAACCTCCTCAGGAAGGCTGTTCCACGTCCACTACCCTCTCTGTGAAAAAATACTTCCTCACATTGCCCCTGAGCCGTCCCCCCATTATCTTCAAATTGTGTCCCCCTTGTTCTTGCACATCTCTTTTTCCGGAAAGATACTACCCTCTTGGACTTTGTTGATTCCACTGAGGCACTTAAACGTTTCTATCATGTTCCCCTCTCCCTCCTTTCCTCAAGGGTATACATATTAAGCTCCTTTAGTCTCTCCTCATATGGCTTCTCTTGCAGACCCTGCACCATTTCAGTTGCCCTCCTCTGAACTGCCTCCATCCTGTCTATGTCCTTGCGGAGATGGGGTCTCCAGAACTGGACACAGTACTCCAGATGGGGTCTCACCAACTGTCTGTACAGGGGGATAACAACTTCCTATTTTCTGCTGGTGATACCTCTCCCTATACATCCCAGTATCCCCCCAGCCCTCCCTACCTGCTTCTCACATTGCTTGCCAACCTTAAGGTCATCTGATATGATTACTCCAAGTCCCTTTCCATTTTTGTTCTTGTTACTACCTCCCCCATTGTGTAATCTTCCCCTGGGTTTTTGTTTCCCAGGTGCATTACTTTGCACTTCTTTGCACTGAATCCAAGCTGCCATACTTCTGACCATTCCTCCAACCTTGCCAAGTCCCTTCTCATCCTTTCCACGCCTCCTTGTGTATCAACCCTGTTGCAGATCTTTGTGTCATCTGCAAAGAAGCATACTTTTCCTTCCAGTCCCACTGCAATGTCAGTTATAAAGACATTATAAAGGACTGGACCCAGTACTGAACCCTGTGGTACCCCACTAGTAACCCCTCTTTCTTCAGAGTTGACTCCATTTATAATTACCTTCTGTGTCCTGTCATTCAGCCAATGTTTTACCCAGGCTACCACCCTGGGACCCACTCCCAGGCTGGTTAATCTGACTACTAATCTTTTGTGTGGGACTGTGTCAAATGCCTTGCTAAAGTCTAGGTAGGCTATGTCCACAGCCCCTCCCTGGTCTACAACTTTGGTCACCCAGTCAAAGAAATCAATTAGATTCGTCTGACATTACCTTCCTGCTGTGAACCCATGTTGCCTTGGGTCCTGTGCCCACTGGCCTCTAGGTACTCAACAATTCTTCCCTTCAGAAGTGATTCCATCACTTTCCTACCACAGAGGTCAAACTGACAGGTCTGTAGTTTTCTGCCTCTGTCTTGGTCCCACTTTTGTGAAGGGAATCACATCAGCCTTCTTCCAGTCCTATGTACCACATCATCCTCCCATGATTTGTTAAAAAGGGTAGTCAGTGGTGTCACCAGTTCTCTGCTTAATTCTTTTAGAATTCTGGGGTGAATTCCATCTGGCCCCATTGCTTTGTCCACCTTCAGTTTTAGGAGTTATTTCAGAACCCTTTCTTCTGTGAAAGGACTGGGATCGACCCCCCTCTCCACAGTGCTTCTGTTAATTGGATTAGGCACCTCCCACACTTCCTCTTTTGTGAATACTGAACAGAAGTATTCATTCATTAACCCTGCTTTTTCACTGTCACTCTCTGCCCATCCACCATCCATTCTATTCAGCCTCACTATCCCTCCCTTTGTCTTTCTACGCTCCCTGATATACCTATAAAGGGTTTTATCCCCCTTTTTAACCGAGTTAGCTATCTTCTCCTCAGTTTGTGTCTTTGCTATTTTGACTACCCTCCCTGCTTCCTTCTGCCTTAACTGGTACAGTTCTCTGTCCTGCTCCTTCTGTGTTTCCTTATACTTCCGGAATGCTATCTTTTTCTTCCTGACTTTCACAGCCACCTCTTTTGAGAACCATGGTGGCTTTTTCTTTCGTTTTGATTTGTTTATTTGCTTTCACACAAAGGCTTGTTGCCTCTGTGATGGCAGTTTTGATATTTCCCCATTGTTGCTCCACCCCTCCTTCTAGCCTGTTTGCTAGTGCTTTTCTAAGGCACTCTCCCATGTTGCTAAAGTCAGTCCTCCTGAAGTCCAGAACCCTCACTTTTGTATGGCCTGACTCTGTAGCTGAGTTTATCGTGAACCACACTGTTTGGTGGTCACTGGTTCCCAAATGGCTACCCACTTCTAGATCTGAGATCCTCTCACTGTCCCCAATTGAGAGTACAAGGTCTAAGATTGCTCCCTTACGAGTAGATTCCAAAACCAGCTGTCTGAGGCATGCCACCTGAAGGGCATCAAGAATGGCCCTGCTTTTGGATGTGGCTGCAGCAAAGGTGCTCCAGTTAACATCTGGCATATTAAGGTCCCCCATCAACAGTATCTCCCCTTTCTCTGCCACCCTAAGTATGCCTTCTATCATATCCTTGTCCATTCCCCCTGACATGGGGGTCTGTATACAACCCCTGTGCGGACTGTGGTGCCATTTCCAGTCTCTAAGGTGACCCACAGTGCCTCTTCTCCTCCCTATTTACTCTTTTGTTCAGTTGCTTTTATCCCTTCCCTTACAAAGAGAGCTACTCCCCCCCTTCTGCCTTTCCTGTCTCTCCTGTAGGTTGTGTAGAAACAGACTGACGGCAGATAAGGACCACTTGACCCACCTAGTCTGCCCATTTCCCTACCTACAGGATAAGCTGCAGATCCTATTTAACCAACAGCCTATTTCTTCCTACCCCCCACAAACATTGCCTTATGTCTGTCCCATGCATCCCTGTCCTTACTGCGTTTGTCACCTTCTCCATTTACCCCTGCGCTTTTCCCTATCGACATCTCTATGTTGGCGTCTATCTCACTTAATACCCCGATTTTTTTTGGGGGGGGGGGGCTAGGATTTCCCTGCTCCTTTCCAGTGCCTCCCCCTTGGCTAGTTTAAATGCTTGCCAATGAAGTATTTAAACCTATCACCTAGGATCCTGATTCCCCAGATGTAGACCATCACACCAGTATAGGCCTGCTCCCCTCAAGGTGGACACCCAGTCCCCAATGAAGCCAAATCCCTGAGCTCTGCACCAGTTTTTCAACCACTAATTGAATCCCATGGTGTGGAGCACCCTAGCCTCACCCGTGCCATTTTGCACATTTGTCTAAGGCCCCTCCCTATCTCCACAAACGCTTCTTGCACTGCTCTGATCCCTTTCTTAGCCAGGTCATCTGTCTCTAGGTGGACAATGACATCCAGCTCCCTCCCCCTGTGCAGCTGCTCCTGCGATCCTCAGGATTCGCTCCCTGCCCCTCCAAACCATGGCGCTAGACAGGCACCTTACCTCCCTCTCCCCTTCCTCCCCCAGTTCTACCTTCCTAACAATGGAGTCCCCCACCAGGAGTGGTTTCTTTCTCCTCTGGGGTCCCATGCCACCCTCCTGTGGCTCTCCTTTGTGGAGGTTCCCAGCATCCTCCTTGGTCTCCACTGTGGGTGCCTCCATAGAGGAACCACACTTTTCCAGAACGGCACAGAAATTGTGGAGAGGTACAACTGGAGGGATGCACCTCTGTTCCACCACCCTCACCCTCCCTGAGCCCAATGTGGTCCAACCGCTCTCCTCCTTCTTGGCAACCTCTGAGGCAATGGCAGTGACCCTGGTGGTCCCTAGGTGGGAGAGGAGGTCTCACAAATCCTGGCCAACTCAGCCTGGAGATGAGCAACCTCCTCCCTCAGCCGAGAGAGGTGCCTGCAGATGGGACAACACTGCATCCTCCAGAACATCTCCCGGAAGACTGCTGCTCCACAGCCACTGCACTACACCACTCCCATCATGTCTTTTTTTCTGGACTCCTAACTGTTGTTTGGAATACTTACTCTTTCCTCCGTTTATTTCTTTTTTTTCTCCCTACTTACTTACTGCCTCTGTGTTCTTTTAGCTCCTGATCTTCCTGTTCTGAGACAAGAAGTTCCTATATTTCTCAGTAGTCTCCTTACTTGCTCAGAGTCAGACCTCCAGCAGCTGGGGGGAGAGACGGAGAGCTACTCTTGCCCTTCTAGGATGGTGAGTCTTTGGTGGCTCTGTGATCACTCACTTCCTGCTCCCAAACAGGAAGTTCCTGTTGTCAGTTCAATCCTGTGCCTATAAAAGTAGAACTGGTTTAGAGTGGAGGGGAGGGCACTATAGTCCCAGTAGAGAAGTTTTAGTTATACCAGTAGCTCCTTCCTCCTGGTGTTCTGTCTGTTCTCTGGCAGAAGCTATCTAGAAGCTATCTAGGGCAGTGTTTAAATCTGGTTTTAACCTGGCTCCTTCTAGCTAAGCCACTCCCCCTACTTTGCAAATCTTTCTACACTTAGTTAATTTCACAGATAACAATTCCCTTCTGACACATGACAAGCATCTAGATAAGTACACAGATAACAGTTAATTTACTTCAACTACCTATGACAAACACACTAACTTTTTTTTTTTTACCCTAAATTGAAGGTCCCAGTAGAGAAGTTTTAGTTATACCAGTAGCTCCTTCCTCCTGGTGTTCTGTCTGTTCTCTGGCGGAAGCTAAGTGGTCCTTACCTGGGACCGATATGACAGCATCATCTGCATATAAAATGATGCTAGCAGGACTCTTCCCCCGAGTCATCAATGCAGGAAAAGACTGTTGTGTGCTACCTAGCCCAAAGGCCTGCACCTCGGACCAACTGCCTGTTGGGCTCCAGAGACCAGCAATGAGACGTAGCACCTGCGAATGCAAAGGACTGCAGAGAACCAAAGTGGACAGTTTTGTGCAGTTTCATTTAGAGTTAGCAGCCTGCACTGTTGAGAGAGAATCTGAGAACAGAGAATTTGGAATTGGACTGTCAGGGACAGACAGAATCTGGAGATTTGCAGCCAGGGAGTAGTGACCGAGTTCTTCGACACTGAAATTCAAATATCTGCAGCCAAGAGTGAAAGAGCAGTCACTGTGTTCCCGCCCCCACAGGTGTTTGAGATTCAGAGACTGCTGAATAGCTAACAGCCTGAGAGACAGTGCGTATGCTGGGCTAGAGACTGAGCGAGATACCCAGCTGAAAGAGGGTAGTGCAGAAATGTGAGCCAAACAGAGAAGTCTAGAGCATGCCCTGTCCCCAGACCACTTGAGAGGTGCCGGAGAGAAAGACATCAAGAGGCCTGTCTGGTGAACACTGTCCATAAAGACCTAAGAGGCAAAGATTGCAAAGGTCTGACAGGTGAAGACCAGCATTCTTCAAGTCATCAGCCAGCCCTGCTAATGTGATGCACTGCCAACTACTTCTGATACCAGCATGGTGGTACAATTTAAAACAAGTTTGAGCAAACCCCCATTAACTCTACAAACAGCAAGTACCTCTGAGCTGCAGCTCAGAAGAGTTTATCTAGCTAGTCAGGAAAGGGGGTCAAGTCCTGGGCCGGACTCTGCCAACCAAGCTGAGCCCAGGCAAGAGTTTCCAAGGTGTTATTTTACTGTTTAAAATTATTGGGCTCCAATGAGGTTTACATCGCTATGATGCTGCATCGGGAGTGGTTTCGGCGCCGTGTGCAGTGCTGCGCTCTGTGTTGGTGGCATCCTCTGTACCGGGGGTGGTGTTGGCACATGGTTATGTTAGTACTCAGTGTGTGGTCTTAGAATGTGGTCCATAAAATGCTGAAAAGTGGCTGGGGCCCCATGTAGTCCAAATGGCATTGTGACAAACTGGTATAAACCAATTAGGGTGCTAAATGCGGTTTTATCTTGTGAATCAGATGACAAGGGGATTGCCAATATCCCTTAGTAAGGTCCAGGGTGGAGATGTACTGTGCATTGCCTAGCCTGTCAGTGATGTCATCTATTCGGGGCATTGGGTAGCCATTGAATAGTGACATGTTAAGTTTTCTAAAATCTAGGCATAGATGCATCCCACCCTCTTACTGGTCCACTACGACCATAGCCGAAGACCATGCATTCTGAGGGCACACTTATGCCTGACTGCTCCATTTTTTTTGACTTCCTGAATCACCTCATCCCTCGCCTTCATGGGCAGTCTGTAGGGCTTTTGGTGTATGGGCTTGTCTTGCGTGGCAGTTATGGTGTGCACAATTCCTTTGGCCCGCGTTGGGACATTTGTGAATATGGGCTCAAATTCTTGTTATACCACCTGCAAATCTTTCTGTTGCTGAGACTCCAATTCAGGGTTTATCTGAATCTCCTCCAATGGTCCTGACTACTCTAGCGTTTTATAGGCAATCTCCAGCTCAGAATCCCTAACTTCAGGATGGATATAAAGGGAGGGGTTAGGCTTTTCACTCCCATTTCCTAAAGAGGTTCACCTGGTAAATTTTCTGGGCAGGTCTCTTTCCGAGCATGCTAAGCTCATAGTTCACTGCTCCTGTTTGCCTCAAAATGGTGAAGGGCCTTGCCATTTCATGAGTAATTTGTCCTCTGTGGAGGGAAGGAGTAACAACATTTTGTCCTCTGCCTGAAATGTTTTAGTCTTCAAACCCTGGTCGTATTTTTCTTTCTGCAAGTCTTGCTTCTGTTCTAAACTCTGTGCCAAGTTGATATATCTCACCAGGCGTTTGCGTAACTGAGTCCAGTACTCTGACATTAAGATATCTCACCTCCTTCCCTGTGTTCTTTAACCACATCAAGTGGACCCCTCGGGTTCCTCCCATACAGTAATGAAAAAGGCGAGAAACCAGTGGACGCTTGAGGGATTTCTGAGTAAGCGAAAAGTAAATGGAGGTACCTATCCCAATCTTTACCTTCTTCTTTTACGTATTTCCTCAACATTCTCTTTAATGTCTGATTAAACCTCTCTACGAGGCTGTCAGTCTGTGGGTGGTATGGGGAAGTATGCACTGCTACCACGCTTAGCAGACGGTACAATTCTTTTAGCAGGTGTGCATTAAAATCACTCCCCTGATCAGTAAGTATTTCTTGGAGGATTCCCATGCAGCTAAATACCTTTGCTAGCTCCTCTGCTATCCTTGGGGCTGTGACAGTTCTCATGAGGATAGCTTCTGGGTAGCGTAATCACACGTGACCAGTACAGATCTGTTACCCTTGGAGCTCTTTTTCCAGGGGCTATCCTGTCAAAGGGATTGGTTACAATGAGGATGGGTTATAACGGTACTCTGTTCCTTTTTCCTGTCTGAGCAACCTTCTGACACTTGGCACATGCTTTACAATACTCGGCTATGCTTTCGTGGATAGAGGGCCAATAAAACCTGGGTAATATCCTATTCAGGGTGCTATCTCTGCCTGTATGGCCTGCTAAAGGGATGTCATGCGCCAGATACATGGTTTGGGAGTGGAATTTTTCTGGAACCATTAGTTGGTCTACTACCTCTTCAGTTCTGGGGTTAGTGTATTCTCTATACTGTATTCCCTGTTTTACAGCAAACTAAGGGGCACCTTTTTCCATTCGCTTCCCCACCTGTGGGGGAAAAAAAAGGTTAAGTGAAGGGTCTGTTTTTTGCTCATGCTGCATGTCACATTTAAAAATACGTCCCTAGTCTGGCTGTACACCAGCATGAGCATCAATCCAGGCCTTCTTTTGCTTCCTCTTTATCTTCAGGCTTGGCTTTCCTTCAAGCTCCCAGGTTCAATCCAGGCAGCAACTTCTTTCCCAGTCTGTCGGCCATGGTTCTGGTCAGAACTCCATGGATTTTCTTCTCCGGCAACTCCTGGTGCATCGGTCCACCTGGGATATCTGGATAACAGATGGACCGGACACCGAACTTCAGGTTCAACACACAATCTCTGTGTGATGTTTATTCAAAATACAGGAAATAAGCTCCAGCAATGGCATATTCCTTCTTCAGTACATCAGTTTGCAGCAACAGATTATGTATGTCCTTTCTCTGCACTTAGCCAGCACCTACTGACACTGATCTCTGCTCTAACTTAGCAGTTGAGATTCAGCCTCCCCTGTGCGGGCTTTGTTTACTTGGGTAGTGGGGACTCGCATTAAAAAAACAAAAAAAGCTAAAGACAAAGAACTTCGGTGCAGAAGCACTGAAACAAGAGATCTTCCTGGACATAAAGTCTCCACCACTCATTCACACTAATGGGAGTACACTGGAGGCGCTAGGACCCAGCAGGAGCCAAACTTTTTCAGGAAGGCCGGTGTCTAGATTGAGCCACAAGGAAGCGGCACCATGAGTTGGGCTTGTGCGGTACAGACTGTCTCGGCGTTGACCATCCAACCACCTCAGTTCCTTTTTTTCCCGCCGTTGAGTGTGCTTCAGTGATGACATCGCTCACCCACCAGGAGTCAAACTTCGAACTGCAGCTTAGTTTTCAGTTTTGTTATTTTGTATTGTATCACAAAAAGTACTGAATACATTTTACTTATTCTTACTTGTACAAGAAAGAAGTCTTCAGCCCTCTATTGACGGAGTCAACGATGAGTGGGGCAGGTGACGGTAGGGAGACTTTGCATGAAATCTGTTCATTCAGCCGAGCCGGGTCTGGTCCACCACCCTTTCCGGAGGGGGGGGGCAGACAACAGACTGTCCACTGCCTGTGGGGTGGGCAGTCCTCACCCCGAAGCATAAAAAGAAATGGTCCCATTCATGGCACCGTTCAGCCTCGAAGTTCTTCTTGGTCCACCGCCAAAGAAAAGACAGCATCGCCGAGGTCGTCTCTGTAGGTTCATGACAACGGTCAGGGACGGGTCTGCTTTCTTTCGGAGTTCTCGGGTTTCTGCTCTGGCAGCCAGTTTTCGTATACCGGAGCCCCTCTCCACCTTTTAGGGGGGCTTCCGATGAGCAGTTTCACCATTGGGCCACTCTTATGGAGCAGTGAGCTCGGAGGTTGTCCCGACTGCCTGATCCGGCCAGTCTGTCGCTGGGGCCTTTGGACCTGTCTGTTTCAGATCGCCAGGGAGGGCAGTTAGGATTTCTTGGGCGCATGGTGCCTTCTTCAGTGCCGTCAACTCTGCCCCCCTATTGTCTATCCCCCTCACATGGCTGCAGCGCAGGGAGTTTACACCGATATGTAGCTCTTGCTGTTTTTCATTCTTTGCCTTCAGATCAGTTTGCAGACTTCTGCAGCGGTGCTGTTGCCTGTGGTGCTAGTTTCTCTGGTGCTGAGATCCTTTTCGGCGCCACGAGTGCTATCAGCGCCGTCTGTGGCACTGTATGCCCCATCAGGAGTGGTTTCGGCGCCGTGTGCAGTGCCACGCTCCGTGTCTGTGCCATCCTCTGTGCCGGGGGTGGTGTCTGCGCCGTGCTTCCAGGCAGCGTCTAGTGCAGCGCAGTTTTCTATGTAGGCGCTGTCTCTGTACCGCTCTCTTGGGTGCCGAGGATGTGTACGGCGCCATCTAGTTTCCAGAAGTTTTCGACTCCGATTCTGTCTTCTCCTCTTCTTCCTCCTGGTTTTCGTTCCTTTCCTGTCTATACAGTCCTCCCCTGGACTGTCAGGAAATGATTTTGAGCCCAATCCGGATATTCGGCTGGGTGATGATGTTGATGCCGATTCTGCCCTGTGAGCAGGGATCTATCCTCCTGCAGAGCCTGTTGTTGAAGACCTTTTCTTTAAGTCTCTGCTCAAGAATTTAAATTCTACTCTTTCTCTCCAGACCACGCAACTCGATCCTGGGAAGCTTCTGCGTCTTCAATATCTACATGTTCCGGAAATCCCTATGGATTTAACCCCTCTGGTACAGCCCTTTTTCGAGACTCTTTCCCAGATGGTGTGGTAGAAGCCGGCTCTTATTTCCTCTGTGGCCAAGTTCATAAATAGGAAATATGGCCTCCCAGGATCGTACTCTATCTTACCTCATGTTTTGCTGATGCCATAGTGGTCCTGGCAGAGAATGATAAGGCTGTCCTCCCTCAGGAATCCATAGCCCGTCCTATAAACAAAGAATCTTGCAAGATAGACACCTTGGGTAAGAGAGTCTTTGCTGCCTCGACCCTGGGCATGCGTATGCGGAGGTTAACTCAGAGCACCTACACACCATAACTAGAGGTATCGAGTCCAATAATCAACAAATTAAAGGTGCAATAGATGCTTTCTATACTGCTTCCAGGGCGGCGGTTGCATTTGCACCCGTCGTCATTCCTGGCTGCCTACGTCTGGCTTTATGAATGACACCCAACAAAAAGTCATGGCTTTACCTTTCGATGGTATGCATCTGTTTGGGCCTCAGGTGGAACAAGCACTAGAGGCCACACAGACTAGGTCTGCCATTAAGACAGCTAGACCTTCGCCCGCTCGAGGAGGTGGGAACAAGCGTCCATTTCACAACCGTCTGTCCTTTTATGGCAAAGGCAGAGGAGGTTTTAACAGAAACCAAACCACTCAACCGCAGAAGAAAACTCAGCAGAAAGCACAGGGCCCAAAAACGTCCAGTGCCACCTTCCGAGTTTCCGGCCCAGGTCCCACCTCAGCTGCTCGAGGGGAAATCTTCCTCGACAGTGGGAGGACGTCTGACTCAGTTCTACGACCAGTGGAAATCTATAACATCAGACAAATGGGTCCTCTGGATAATCCGTGAGGGGTACTCTCTCAATCTGTTGGAAACCCCTCCGGATCATCCTACCAAGCGGGAGCCCAGGCTGTCTGCGGCACAGTCAGATCTTGCTTCCAAGGTAACAAGGCCTTCTGAACAACAGGGCAGTAGAAGTAGTTCCACTGGATCAACAAAACACAGGTTTCTGCTCCCATTACTTTCGCGTTCCAAAGAAAACTGGCGACATGCGCCCTATTCTGGATCTCAGAAATTTAAACAAATTCCTTCACAAGGAAAAGTTCAAGATGATGTCACTCGGTACCCTGCTACCTTTGATCATCAGCACAATTGGCTAGCCTCCCTGGACATGCAGGACACCTACCAACACATTCTCATACACCCAAAGCACCACAAATACCTAAGGTTCGTGGTGTTGGGTCAACACTGTCAGTTCAGAGTCCTGCCCTTTGGGCTGTTCTTGGCGCCTCAAGTTTTTACAAGGTGCTATGCAGTTCTCTCGGCACATCTAAGGAAGATCAGAATCCAAGTATTCCCATATCTGGACGACTTGCTTCTAGCAAGTCCCTCCAGGAACGAGACTGGAGGCCGTGGCCACGGCCTCAGACTTCCTCACGTCCATGGGAGTCCTGCTGAACCTCAAAAAGTCACAGTTGCAGCCCTCCCAGAAGCTCCTCTTCATAGGAACCTTTCTGGACACTTCCTGCATGAAAGCTTTTCTTCCCGGGGACAGAAGGAGCGATATCCTACAGATGGCCAGATTCATGAGAGAACACAGCTCAGTTCAAGCTGTCCCAATGCAGCGGATGCTGGGCTTCATGGCATCCTCGGTGTTCACTGTACCTTTGGCTCGTCTCCACATGAGAACCACTCAGTGGATGCTCAGTACTCTGTGGTCCCCAACCACTTACCCTCAGTCCTTTCCCATCGAGGTCACTTAACTGGTGGTCTCGGGAGGACAACCTTCTGGAAGGATATCCCTTTGCCCCTCTGGATCATCAGATCTCCATTACCACGGATGCATCCCTGATGGGTTGGGGAGCTCTTTGCCAGGCTCTTCACACCCAGGGTACATGGACTCAGGACGAGTCTCAGCTTCACATAAACGTCCTGGAAATGAGAGTCGTCTCTGTGCAGTCCGATCTTTGATGGACATACTCTGTCACAAGAACATTCTCCTTCAAACAGACAACAAAGCAGTGATGTATTATATCAACAAACAGGGTGGTACACATTCTTACCCAGTATACAGGGAAGCAATGAGAGTGTGGGAATGGTGCCTGGAGCACAAGGCTCTGATTCAGGTGGTTTACCTGCCAGGAGTACAAAACGAGCTGGCAGACCATCTCAGCAGAACGGAGACCGATCCTCATGAGTAGTCTCTCAACTTAACCGTCGTTCAGTCACTCTCCGAAGAGTGGGGAACTCCAGACCTGGACCTTTTGGCGTCCCCACTCAATGCAAAACTGCCTCTCTTCTGCTCCAGAAATCCAGGACCTGGCATTTTTTGTCAGGATGCATTCAGGCTGCAGTGGACAAAACACTTTCTATACTCATTTCCTCCTCTTCTTAGGGTGATGCTCAAACTGGAGGCGGGGAAGGGGGGCAGAATGATCCTTATTGCCCTCTTCTGGCCTCGTCAGACCTAGTTTCCCCCAGTCAACAGACTATCGGAAACCTCTCCAAAACTGCTTCCCCTTCAGACAAACCTTCTGACCCAGGGCCCTGTTGTCCATCCCAACCTGAGGTCTCTTCACCTCCACGCTTGGCTCCTGAGGAGATGGAGGTGAATAGGTTTAATGTTTCTCGTAGGGTTTCAGATATTCTTTTAGCTGCTAGCAAGCCAATTACCAGGAAAACCTACACAGCCAAGTGGAAGCGTTTCTCTACCTGGTGTGCAAAATCCTCTTGGAACCCTTTTTCCTGCCCACCAAATAAAGTCCTGGAGTATCTCTCTTAGACCTCTCAAACACAGGTCTGCAATACTGTACAGTCAAAGTTCATCTTTGCACAATTTCCACATATCACGAGCCAGTGAATTCCAGATCTTTGGCTCAATTACTTGTGGTTAAGAGATTTCTTAAGGATATTCTGCATACCAGACCTCCTGTTAGGTGTCCATTTGCAGCCTGGGACAGACATTAACCTTGTGCTAGATATGCTCACTAGTAAACCTTTCGAGCCTCTAGCCACTTGCAAGTTGAAATTCCTTACTTGGAAGACTGCCTTCTTGGTGGCCATTACTTCTGCTCGAAGGGTATCAAAAATACATGCTGTAGTCACAGACCCTCCGTACACTGTATTTCACAAAGACAAAGTAGTTCTTAGGACTCATCCTAAGTTCTTTCCTAAGGTTGTTTCAGAATTTCACCTGAATCAACCTTTAGTCCTTTCTACCTACTTTGCAAACTTTCAGAATGAAGGAGAGCGTACCCTTCATTCCCTAGACATAAAAAGAGCCTTGTGGTTCTATCTGGGTAGTACAAAAGAAATTCGCAAGGCTCAACAACTGTTTGTTTCCTTCAGCACAACCCGGCTGGGTCAACCTGTTGCTATCAGGTGCATTTCAGCATGACTGGTGGCATGCCTTCATCATTGCTATTCCATAGCACAGGTCAAACTGGAAGGCAGAGTGTACCCCTCACTCTACCAGAGAAGTCGCAGCATCTCTGGCAGAAATTCATAATGTCCCCATTGCAGACATTTGCAATGCAGCTACCTGGAGCTCTGTGCATACCTTTAAGCACTATCCCTTGGATGTCCATGCCAGACAACATCAGTCATTTGGCAGGACAATTCTTAGCGGACTTCTGTCCGGACTAACCCGCCAACCACAACCCTCTGGTTCCGGTCCTGGAGCCAGTTGCCTATCCATCTGATTCCCCACCCCCATTTCTCCTAGCTTATCCAACAGGCCCTCGTGAGGAACAGAGTCAAGCGCCTTGCTGAAGTCAAGAAAGAGGACCTCCACCGGTCTACCCAGGTCCAAGGCACTCGTCACCCAGTCATAGAACTCCACAAGGTTTGTCTGACATGATTTCCCCAGGACGAATCCATGCTGTCTATCGTCCAGAAATTGTACAGGTTAGATTAGGCTAAGGAACAGAAGAACTATTGTAACAAATTTAAGAAAAGGTCAGTCCTCAAGAGTGGCTGGAGCTCCCTGTCACAGGTCACAGAATAAAGAATAAATTTTTCATACAGTGTAGTATAAACTGCAAATAAATTTATATTATAAGATTGAATTATGCAGTATTGTGCATGGTTTCAAGTTAATACAGGCAATTGAAGAGAGAGAGGAGGACAGTAGCATGATTGTGGGTTAGGACAGTGGACTGCTTCAAGTTGTGACAAGTTGTTTGAACACTGCAGGGAAGTAGCAAAAAGGGGGGATAAGATCTTAGGATGCATTTCTGGCAGCACCAAGAGTAGGGCAGAGATAAGGAAATTATAATTCCCCTGTACAAATTGGTGCGGCCCCACTTGCCACCAGTGTACTTTACTACACTTCCTTGTCTGCATTGTACGTATTAGTCTGCATTGCTGTTAATTTGCACCTCTCACATCAAATTCCAGTGTTTATCTAATGCTACTGATGTATTGTTTTTTTCACGCTGTTGCTTCTCTGTGTAATATTACCTTTGGAAATGTGTTGTTGAGTATTGTATATATGTTTTTCTATAATACTGCATGGAAATGTGTTTTTGATTATTGTACTCCCATGTTCCCCTTCCCCCAGGACGCTCCATGAGACGAGCAATTTTATATTGTTCAGTGTGCCTTTCCTGGTGAAACTTTTCAATAAATAAATAAACTCGCAGTATTGTGTCCAATTTTGGACTCCACATACAGAAAAGTCCAGAGGGGGGACAACACCGTTTCAAACAGGCTTATTGTGACAGATTAACAGAGCTGAATTTATATTCACTTGAATCTAGAAGGCTTCGGGGGAGATTTATGTCTAGTATATAAAGCCTTTCGTGAGGACGATCTTTGGGAATGTGTGGGGTTAGAGAGGAAAATAGAGTGACCAGGTCACATAACTGTCTGCTATAAGGTGACTTGTATAAAACAAGTAGGAGGGGTGCTAGGTTTAATTCAAGTTTACTGCAGGAATAACTCCATTGAGCAAGCTCATTCACAAGGAGGTCCTGAAGCATGTATACAGTCAACGATACATTACATAAAAAACAAAGGCATTCTAAAAATACAGTTCAAGTTCATGTGAACCATTACATAGAATAGAACATCACAGTATAATACAGTACAGTTAAGGTCACATGAAGCATAATGTTTAGAAACACAAGAAGAGGATTATAAACATATGCTAGGAAAAAGCAGTAAATGTGGAAAGTACAGAATATCAGGAGAGAGAAGTTGTTTAGAGGGAAGAGTTGAGGATTAATGGAGAGCAGTGAATGGAAAGTGCTAGCGAGAGTAAGAGGGGGTAAGATATAGACAGGAGTGCAAGGGTTGTGGAGGGTCATGAGAATGGCTGGAGGGATCATACAGTTTAGCTGCAGCAGATATTTTAGGGGTCTTAGTCAGTGCCAGAAGCTATATAGATTAGGCTTAAAAATGGCTGCAGATATCTTTTATTTTAGATGCAGCCCACAATTTGTAGAAATTAACCGAGACAATGCTAGATAGTTTCAGTGCAGATTGCAGTTGTTTCCAGATATTTGGAAGAGCCTATGATAAGGCACGTTTGCCAAAGGTGGTGGGAGCTCTAGGCATGACGAGGAAGATAAAGTCGGATTTCCTAAGTGAGTATGCACTACGAGAGATGCAGATGAGAGATGTTGCGTAGCTCGGGAATTTGTTCAGGAGTAGCTTTAGAGTCCATATACCGGCATGCAGCAGCCGTCTAGTGGAGAGTGATGTCCAACCAACAGCTGCGTATAGAACACAATGATGGATTTGGTAAGGGGAGTTTGTAATGAACCACAGTGCGCGGTGATAGAGGACATCCAATTTGTTTAGGCTTGAGAGTGCAGAGGAAGTGTAAATTGGATCCCCATAGTCAAGTAGGGGAAGGAATGTGGCCTGGACAAGCCTGATATGAGCCTCTAATGGGAAGAGAGACCTATTTCTGAAAAATAACCCTAACCTGGCTTCAAACAACATGAAGTCTTGCTGTATTCTGACTACTGCAGTTAGGTCCTGCCTTTCAACTGCCCCGGAGAACAAAGAGTTAACTTTCCATGGCCAGCATGGAACGTTCAGCACGCGCTCAGTTGAAGCCCCTGTCTGCTGTTGTTTAAACTCCAACCGTCAGATTCTTTACTCTGCCTCACTGAACAGTCGCTCCGGAGAGTTCTCCTTTGCTCGGTTCAAAAGTCGGTTAAAGTGTCGCTTTTCGCTCTGTTTCTACCGAATTTCTGCTACCGAATCTGTCGGTTTAAGTCTCTGTCTGTGGTACCGTGAGTACTAGATAGATTTTCATTTAGTTTCTGTGTGGAACTTGTAAATTTCAGATCGGTTCAGTTTAGTCTTAAAAAGTTTGTGAATTTACTTATAGTGTGGTAACCAGTCCTTATCGGTTCTAAAAAAAAAAAAATTTAATTACGTTTTCCAAGACTGTAACACGGTCAGGAACCGATAGGGGAGTCTTACCTGCAGATTGTCAAAAAAGGGTAAGTTTTGGATAGGATTGGCCATGTCTGAGAAACCCAAGAAAAAATCGGGCCCACTGGGTTTCAACACTGCAGTGTGTGTGGGGAAGCCTTTGCTAAGGCTGATCCCCACACCACCTGTGTTTATTGTCTGGGGTTTGACCACCTCGATTCAGACTGCCAAATTTGTAAGAGTTTTCCCAAAGCTACCCTTGGTAAGAGAGTAGGTAGACTGAGGGAAAGGGAGGCCGAGAAGTCCGCTGACCCGGATGGCCAGCCCAGTTCGGTTCCGACCGAACTAGAAGGAGTGCCCTCTGACCAGGGCAAAAGGAGAGCCGATTCTGAGGAGTCAGTTCCGGTTAAAAGGAAGAGAAGAGAAAAATCATCCGGTTCGGATCCACAAATTCATTCTCCGACCGCTGATGAGATAGCCAAAGTGATAAGGATAGTGCAATTGCTAACTTCGGTTCTGGCCGAACTGGCACCATCTGGCAGGGGCTCGGTTTGGTCGGTTCCCCCGGTTCCGGATTACACTTCAGAAGAATTTTATGAACCGGAAGAGGAGGAGGGAGAGTATGAGGATGATGATGGTGATTATGAAAGTCTGGATGTGCCTATTGACCCGGACATCTCCCCAGACAGACCTTCAGGGGTGTCTCCTCCTAGGTTTTCTGAGTCCCCTTCCCACTTTATGTTTTACAAAAAAGTGGCTGAAACTCTTCAGCTTCCAATGGAAGAAGCAGTAGAGGATCAGATGGAGCCTGATTTTTGTTGAAATGATGGACATCCCAGAGTCCAGGAGACTGTCTATTCTCCTCCATAAATCGTTTGGGAAACAGACAATTAAAATTCTAAAGACTCCTAACTCCATACCTCCTGTGGACAGACGAATGGACAAGAGGTACACCCTTTCAGGCTCGGACACGGAGTTCCTTTCTCAGCAATGCAGCCATGTTGGGGTAGTGCAGGCTGCTGCCTGTGATAAGGCAAATATTCCCTTGGCATCACACCCCCCCAGATAAGGACTCCAGGAGGATTGATGCCATGGCAAAGAAGCAGTACATGGCAGCATCGTTGGGACTCGGGCAGGCTAACTTTATGGCCTACACAGCTAGATATCAGAAGTCCAGATGGGACACTGTTCTGGCTCTGGGTAAACAGGCCCCTGACCAGCTTGCCAAGGAGCTGGAGCAGGTGGCTGTGGATGGGATTGAGGCATCCAAGGTGCAATTTCATGCTGCTGTGGACTCCAATGATGTTTCATCTAGAGTCATGGCTACATCTGTGGCCCTTCGGAGGATGGCTTGGCTCAGATGTACTAGCCTATCACAGGATACCCAGGCTAAGGCCATAGATTTCCCTGTCATTGATAATTCTCTGTTTGGGGAGCAGACAGAGAACTACATGAAAAAGATGGAAGAGTACAGGACCACCTACAGGAGTGCTCAGGCCAAAGAAAGGCAAGCCACTCCTCAAAGGCAGCAGTCCAGGGCAGGGGCAGGCCCTTTCAAAGGCCTTTTTTACCAAGCCCAGGCCTCCTCTTCTTCCTATGCTCAGAGGGGGTTCTTCAGAGGGAGAGGCAGACGGGGAATGAGCAGGCCTGCTTCCACCCCTCAGCCTAAAGCCCCTGCCAAGCAGACACCCTGGTGGGTCTGCCTGGGCCGATTCTCCAATACCTGTAGGGGGCAGGCTGGCTTACTTTGTCCAGGACTGGAAGTCTCTGACATCAGACAAGTGGGTCCTGGAAGTAGTAGCCAGGGACTGGTTCTCAGCTTCAAAAATTTCCCAAGATGAGAACCAGATCCTTTCCACCTGCAAATCCATCAGAGACCCTTGCCCTAGAGGCAGAGGTTTCTTCCCTCCTGGCTCTCGGAGCCATAGAAAGGGTTCCTACCCTACACAAGGGCAAAAGATTATACTCCAGGTACTTCCTAACCCCCCCAAAAAACAGGAGAATGGCAGCCCATCCTGGATCTAAGATATCTGAACAAGCACCTTTTTAAAACCAAAGTTCAAAATGGTGACTCTGAGAATAATTCTGCGCTCTCTAAGGCCAGGGGACTGGCTAGTCTCCCTGGACCTCAAAGATGCCTACTTTCACATTCCCATCAGGTGCTCCCACAGAAAGTACCTCAGGTTCGAGTCGCCCTCAGGCCACTATCAATTCAGAGCAATGCCCTTTGGCCTAACATCAGCCCCAAGGGTGTTCACAAAGTGTCTGGCAGTAGTGGTTGCTTTCCTAAGGAGAAAAAAAGATTTCCATCTTTCCATATTTGGACGACTGGCTCATAGTAGGTCAGTCTCCCAGACCAAGTCAAGTCACATCTGCAAATAACTCAGCAAGTGCTCACTTCCTTAGGATTCTTCCTCAACCTTCCAAAGTCAGTTCTCGAGCCAGTACAGCTCCTCACCTTCATAGGGGCGGAGCTGGATACAATAAGGGCAAGAGCCTTCCTTCCTCTGGACAGGGCAAGGACCGTTATGGAACTGGCCTCTTCATTCACCCTACAGGTGTCTCGGCCAGCAAGGCATTTCCTTCAGCTTCTGGGCCACATGGCAGCTTCCACAGCAGTGGTCCAGGGAGCAGGATTCCAAATGAGGGACATTCAGTTCCACTTAAGGGCCTTCTGGTCCCAAAGAAAGGATTCCCTTACCAAACTAGTCCCAGTGACTGGAGCCCTGATCAAGGCTTTGCAATGGTGGCAAGATCAGGACAATTTGAGACAAGGAGTTCCTTTTGTCACTCGGTCTCATTCAGTGATACTCACCACAGATGCCTCCCTGCTGGGCTGGGGAGCCCAACTGGAGGATCTTACCACCCAAGGGCTGTGGTCACCTCAAGAATCTCTGCTTCACATTAATCTCTTGCAACTCAGAGCAGTGTTTCTGGCACTGCAAGCCTTTTCCAAATCTGTACAGAACAAGGTGGTCCAGATCAGAACAGACAACACCACCACCATGTGGTATATCAGCAAGCAAGGAGGCACTCTGTCTACGGCCTTGTGCACAGAGGCAATGAAGTTGTGGTCCCTGCAAACCTTTCTGATAGCAGTTCACCTCCCAGGGAAGGACAATGTTCTAGCAGATGCTCTCAGCAGGATATCCCAGGGCCATCACGAATGGACCCTAGATCCCCTAGTTTTGAAAGTGATTTTCTCGAGATGGGGCACTCCACAGATAGATCTTTTTGTGGCCCCAGACAATCGCCAACTTCCTCTCTTTTGTTGCAGATCCCCACTTTTGGGCTCAGTTCTCCTGGATGTCCTGATCCTGAATTAGGAAGGGAAATTTCTGTATGCTTCCCCCCCCCCTTCCCTCTCCTGTTCAAAGTGTTAGTCAAGATAAGGTCACAACCATGCAGAGTGATTCTGATTGCTCCAGACTGGGCCAGACAGCCCTGGTACCCCCTGTTGCTATCCTTAGCAGTCCACCTTCCCCTGTCTCTTCCCAGGAATTACAACCTATTGACATCTTCTCAGGGGAGGACTTGGTACCCGAACCTCAGGTCTCTCAATCTCAAGGCATGGCTCTTGAAGAGTTAGTTTGCTGATCTGCATCTTTCCCAAGGGGTTCTGGATATCCTTAAGGCTTCCCGAAAGCCTTCCACTAGAAAGACTTACAATTCCAAATGGAAAAGTTTCACTATTTGGTGTTCTAATAAGAATATTTCTCCAGAATCTGCTGGGTTGCCTATGGTTCTGGACTATATGGTCCATCTCAATGGCCTAGGCCTTAGGCCAGCTACACTTAACGTGCATTTGGCAGCTGTTTCTGCCTTCTTGTCAGTAGACAAGCCCTCTCCTCTGTCATCTCATCCTGTGTTTTGTAAGTTCTTTAAGGGATTGCTGCACACCAATCCCCCCCCCTTTAGGGACCCTGCTCCTGCTTGGGACCTTAATGTTTGCATTGCTCTGCTTATGCAACCTCCCTTTGAGCCTTTGTCCTCTGCAGAGCTCAAGTACTTGACTTGGAAAACTGTGTTTTTGGTAGCCATTACCTCTGCCAGGTGTATCAGTGAATTGCAAGCCCTGTCAGTGGAGCCTGATTTCATCTCTTTCCACAGAGATAACGTGGTCCTAAGAACTAACAGGAAGTTTTTGCCTAAGGTGGTTTCAGATTTCCACCTTAATCAGCCTGTCTCTCCCTGTTTTCTTCACTGACCATTCCTCCTCTGGAGAGAGGAGGCTGCACAGCTTGGATGTTAAAAGGGCCCTCAGCTACTACATAGAACGCACCAAGGGTCACAGGTTTGAGTCCCTCCAGTTGTTCCTCACATATGGAGATGTCAGTAAGGGCAAACCTGCCACTGAGATCTATTGCCAGGTGGATTGTCTCTTGTATACAATTCTGCTATGAAAAACTGGGTAGAACCCCACCCTCAGGCCTGAGGGCTCACTCTACTAGAGGTACAACTGCTTCCCTGGCTGCTGCCAGGGATATTCCTATCCTAGAAATTTGTCAAGCAGCCACCTGGAAAACAGTCCATACATTCACCAAGCATTACTCTCTGGATATCCAGGCTAGGAGTGATGCTCGGTTTGGCACAGCAGTACTTCAGAGCCTATTCCCAAAGTAGGTTCTGTCCCTCCTCCATGGAGGTACTGCTTGGTAGTTTGCAATAGTCAGAATACAGCAAGACTTCATGTTGTTTGAAGAAAAATTACCACCTTAGTAATGTCGCTTCTTCTAATGGAGTCTTGCTGTATTCTGATTCTTCCCGCCTCCCCTCTCAGAACCTGGTTTTTGGGATGTGGGTGGCAGAGCAGTGTTGGCACCCTAGGGGTGCCCTCTTTTCACCCTCCTTTACTTTGGGTGTGTGTTGTGTTTTGTTTTCTGGGTTTCTTGACTTGAGTCTTTGCTTTGAAACCAAAAAACCCTTTTTAATAAATTTAGTTGCCAGTTGGCTAGTGTGAGTTTTACAGTTTCCACACAGAACTTCTAGTGAGTATTGCTCGTAAAGATCTGACGGTTGGAGTTTAAACAGCAGCAGACAGGGGCTTCAACCGAGCTCGCGGTGAACGTTCCATGCTGGCCATGGAAAGTTAACTCTTAGGTCCTGCCTTTCAACTGCCCTGGAGAACAAGCTGCAATAGGCAGAATACAGCAAGACTCCATTAGAAGAAACAACATTTACTAAGGTGAGTAATTTTTTTTTTTTTTTTTTAGCCTCCTGGCTAGGTCCTCAAGATGATCATTGAAAGAGAACTTGTTATATATCCACATGCCAAGATATTTAAATTTGGAGATGACTTCCAGAGGTTCACCTAGAGAAGTGACAACAAAGTCTTTAGGTGAGACACGGGGAGTGGTAGTGGAGGTGCCAAGAGTGAAGATCATTGCCTTAGTTTTCTTAGCATTGAGGAGAAGCTTAACATTGATAAGATTAAGTTCGAGCTGACCAAAGTCAGCTTGTAGCACATTCCTAACCTCGAACAAGGTTGAGCCCGAGGTGTATGGTACTGTGTCATCCGCAAAGAAATGCAATTTGGATTTGGTTATGTGAGAGTCCAGGTCATTGATGTGCAAGGAGAAGAGGATAGGACCTAGGATGGAGCCTTGCGGGACTCCCCTAGCAATTGGCAAGGAGGCTGAGAATAGACCATCAGCTTTAACTTTCTGGGTCCTCCCTGATAGGTAACTGGTAAACCACTGAGTGGTGGAAGGGGTGGCACCCAATTTAATAAGGCTAAAAACAAGTAGATTATGATCAACGGTATCAAACGCTTTTACTAAGGTCTAAGAAGACTGCACCAGTAGTCTTCTTAGTGTCCATAGCAGTAATCCAGTCATTAGTAACTTTAGCCAGTGCTGTGATGGTGCTGTGGTTAGGCTGGAATCCGGATTGTGCTGGGTTAAGAAGAGAGAAAGTTTCAGTGTGGAGTTTTAATTGTGTGTAAATCAATTTTTCAAAGACTTTGGAGAGAACGGGCAGGATTGAGATAGGCCTATAGTTGTTTAGATCACAAGGGTCCCCAGATTCAAATAAGAGAGGATGTGGGCAGATTTCCAACAGGACGGAACTATGGCAGTGGTGATGGAGAGATTGAAAATGTGAAGAATAGGGGCAGTAAGATGCGGGTAGCCAAGTTTTAGGAAGAAAGGTTCAAGACCATCATCCCCGGTGCTTTTCTTAGTATCTAGGTTAAGGAGCAAGTCTTCAACTTCTTTGTAATTAAGTGTATGCAGCTGGAAGGCAGAAGCTGAAGTATGGGAAGTGGGAATAGTATTGGCTTGAATATTCCCACTGCCTGTATAAGGTGAGGAGTCAAAGACTAGGCCGACTGTGACAAAATGTGTGTTAAGTTCTTCAAGAATTTGGCAATTACTTTTGATAACCCTATCATTGGTGAGGATCTTAGCTGGGATGGAGGGAGCAGCAGGCCGACCTTCGATAGATTTAAGTGTCCTCCAAATTTTTTAAGAATTCCCATTTGCCTGTTCTAATTGTGGAGACATAGAAGTTTGCCGTTACAGAATGAATGTGTTTTACACAAGCATTCCTAGCTGCTCTGAAAGCCTTCTAATCTGCAGGGCTCTTAGTACACCTAGCCTTGGCCCAGATCTTGTCACTGTTTGTAAGTACTGCCTTCAGATCGGGGTGAACCAGGGATGAGAGGTGTTACACACCCTAGCCTTAACAAAGGGGGCGTGCTTATTTGTCAGGGCGACAAGGCTGTCGTTGAGGACAGTGACAGCTTCCTCTGCTGTTTTGGCGAGATAGAGATCTTGCTATCTTACCTTGCCTAGGTCAGACAAGTAATTTGCTGTGCTAAATTAACGAAAATTCCATTTTGTTATAAGCTTGGGCTGATAACAAGCCGTGGCTTGCGATCTTGTGCATACTACAACTCCGTTATCGCTCATGTCATTGTGAAAAAAACGCAGAATGTAAAATTTTGTGAGGATGAGTGGTTAAAATAACATCTAGGATTGAACTGTTGGCAATATTCGATGTATTGCTCCGTGTGGGTTCACTAACTAGTTGTGTAAGGCCAAGCTCATCACAGAGAGATTTTAGGCTGTGTGACTTGCGGGTAGCCCAGTCCATATTGAAATCCCCATGGATCATAATTTCAGTATTTGCAGCAGTGTTTAAGGATTTGAGTACATTAGAAGTCAGTGCCACCAGCAGGGGGTATAACCACCGATGATAGTAATGCATTCTGTGGATGGAAGGTGAAGCTTCAGGGATACAATCTCATATTCTTTTGGTTTGGATTTACAGTAGATATCACTGAGTACTTGGTTTTAGAATAACCAGCCACCCCACCTCCCAGTTCCCCTGTCTGCCCTGTGTAGTTTATAGCCAGGAAGAGTAATTTGTTGGTCAGTATTGGCCTTTTTAAGCCACGTCTCTGTAATAAGATCTGGTTTGGTATGAATAGCCCATGCTTGTAACTGAGCAAATTTTTTGGTCATGCTTAATATATTGACCAGCATCATTTTAAGCCCGGGGGGTGGGGGCAGCTGCAAATTCAGTAGGTGAAGTAAGCGGTAATTGCGGTCCAGGATTTAACTCCACATTGCCTGAGCAGAGGACGAGCAAAAGTAACAATTTCCTTAATGAGCTCATCAAAGATGTAAACGCTTTTTTTCTTTGTGACCACCCGCTAATTATTGACAGGGGCGTAGGTTTGGTGTTAGGGAAGGAGAAGCTGATTTGGCCATTCATTGATAAAAGTGAAAGTGCTCGGATAGTCATAGCCGAAGGGAGTAGAAAGTGGAGGGGGGAAGAATGAGGAGTGTGAGTCCAGGGAAGGTGGCGTGCTACATAGAGTGTGGTACAATGTGAAGGGGCAACATAGGTTGGAATAAGGGTGATATACCATTGGAATAGCCTTCCCGAGGAGGTTGTCTAAAGTACCTCTACGGGGTCCTTTAAATAGTATTAGACAAATTAATAGGAGACAAAACCACTGTATACAACTATCGAGAAGTGGCAAGTCATTTAGGCTTATGGCTAGCTGGCTCATGTCCTTACCTAGTCTGCCCATTGCTCACTGGGGAGCCGGGAGGTTTTTATAATTTTAAAAGAGGGGCTGGGGCATGGAGGGAATCTTTAGAGGGAAGCAGTGAATTTAGGGACTGGGGCAGGGAGGGCAGCTGAGAGAATGGCGTGGGACAAGAAGGGCATCTATATTTGGGAGCGAGGAGGTTAGTATGTATTTACAAAAAAAACAGACAGCTGGGGCAGGGAGTGGGGAGGTTGCTATAATTAGAAACACAAAGACATCCCTCACAAAGATTTTGCAGATCAGCAAAGAGTATGAAAACCGTGGTACAGCAGTAACATTTTAAGGAACTGTGTTTTTTGTTAAAAAGAATATCTTTGAAATTTGAGGGGTTAAGGACTCTAGGACTGAAAAGGCACATGTCAACATTTGCAGTCCTGGGGTCTAAAACAGCTGTGATATAAGCCTTTAAAAATCAGGTGGTTTATATAGACCCCAACGCAGTGCTAATGAAGGTGCACTAAGGGTGTTGCATATTATGAGGTTTTTTAAACATACTCGAGGTGTATATTACCACATAAACCACAAGTGCGAAGCAGGAATGGTTTGTGATAGTATTACACACCAAGGGTGTAAAATAGTAACATAGTAGTTTACGGCAGATATGGACCACTAGGCCCACCTAGTCTGCCCGTATTCCCTCCCTGCATCAGTGGCCAATGACCCTACTTGGTCATCGCCTTTTTTGTTTTCTATTTAGACTTTCTGCTCCTCCTCAGAGTGGGCAGGTGGCTCTGGCCCCACCTTGGAGGGGGACTCCTCTCTCTGGCCAGGCTCCCCACATCCATCCCACCCAGCCGTCCCCCATGGGTTACCCCCCCTCCCCCCAAAGCCAACATCCAGATTGCCAGGGTGGTCGTCGCGGGTGCATCCAGCCATCATGGAGCCTACCAGCTTCGTCGTTTCCTCTAGTTTGCGCCTCAGGACTCTCAAACGTGCAATGGGGTGGGGTGGGTGACTAACCGCCGGGGAGGCAGTCTAATGCCCTGGATGTGGGCCCTCCCGCCTCCCCATTCTGGGCAGCGTGCCTGTGCCGACACCCCGCCACTGCTGGGTGTCCATCTGCAACATGCTGCACCGTCTCCCAGGAAGGAAGGCTGTCGGACGGCAATGTTTCATAAATCGACTAGCGACCAGGGTCTGTTCTTGAACCTGGGGCCGAGGCGCAGCATGAGGTGTGGCGTCTAGTACCTCAACCCTTAGCGCCACCAGGACGGCTGGTCATTGGCTTTCACCTTCTTCCCACATCTAGGGTTCCTTTATGTCTGTCCCATGCATGCTTGAGTCCCCTCCACTGTGTTAGCACTCACCACCTCCTGGGGCAGGGTATTACAAGCATCTACCACCCTTTCCATGAAGAAAAACGTCCTCACATTTCCCCTTATCCAGCCCCCCCCCTTCCAATCTCCTATCGTGTCCTCTTGTCCTTGTACAATTCTTGTACTGAAATATGTCACTCACTTGCACTTTTGTTCAAGCCTTTAAAATACTTGAAGGTCTCTATCATATACCCCTGTTCCCTCCTCTCTTCCAGTGTATACATGTTGAGTGAGGTCTTTTAATCTGTCATTGTATGTTTTCTGATGCAAGTTCCGCACCATCTTGGTCGCCCTTCTCTAGATATCCTCCACCCTATGTCCTCGCAAAGATGCGACCTCCAAACCTGGATACCGTATGAGGCCTCACCAGTGTTTTGTTTAAGGGCATCACCACTTCCTTTCTTCTGCTAATGATACCCCTTCCTATGCACCCCGACGTCCCACTAGCCCTTCCCATAGCCTTGTTACACTGTTTGGCCACCTTTTAGGTAATCCAAGATGATTATCCCTAAATCCCTTTCTTGCCTGGTGACTGTCAGCACCCCCCCCACCCCAATCCTGTAGCTCTCCGCAGGGTTTCTTTGCCCTAGGTGCATGATTTTGCACTTCTTGGTATTAAATTTTAATTGCCACATTTATTTATTTTATGTATTTATTTAGGACTAGGTGCACTGATACGAGGGACCGTTTTCAGGTATGACCCGGGCCATGATGCACAAGTAAGGTAAATTACATTGAACAAAATGCTACAAGCATCACACAGGCAGTGGTAACATCATATTGCATAGTACAATGCATTACTATGGGCAGGTAACCAGCATACTACAGTCGAACATAGTACAATACACCAGCAGGCAGAGGTGTCAAACGATATTACAGTAGTGATTAGCAAAGGAGAATGTAACACAGATCAAAAGACGGTGAGCAACACCGGTCAAACCCCAATCAATTTGGACCAGTTTTCCAGCTTTCCCAGATCACTCCACATTCTTTTGACCCCCTCTGGAGTGTATACTCGGTTGCAGATCTTATCATCTGCAAATAGGCAAACCTTCTCCTCCAGCCCTTCAGCAGTGTTACTGATAAAGACATTGAAAAGGACTGATCCCTGAGGCACCCAGTGGTCACGGTCATTTCTTCGGAGCCACCCTCTGCTTCCTGTTCCTCAACCAGTTTCTAACCCAGTTTTCCACTTTGTGGCCTACCCCAAGGCTCCCTAGCTTGTTCACCAGTCTTCTGTGTAGTACATTGTCGAAGGCCTTGCTGAAATCAAGGTAGGTGATCTCCACCGCTCCTCCCTGATCCACCTCCTTTGTCACCCAGTCAAGAAAAGTCTGGCAGATTTGTTTGATGTGACCTTCCTGCTATGAATCCATGCTGCCTTGGATCCTGTGCTCCCATGGTTTCCAGGTATCCAACAATCCTTTCCTTAAGCAGGACCTACATTACTTTACCCAGTACCAAGGTGAGGCTGACCAGCCTATAGTTTCCTGCCTCCACCTTGCTACCACTTTTGTGAAGAGGAACTACATGTGCCCTCTTCCCATCCTCTGGAAGCACCCCTGTATTAAGCGACTCACTAAATGGGGCTGCCAGCGGTGCTGCTAGCACTGTCCATAATTCTTTAATATCCTGGTGTGTATATCATCTGTCCCCATCGCGTTGCCCACCCTCAGTTTTGTGAGTTCCTCCAGGAGAATCTCTTCTGCAAAAGGACTGGTGTTTACCTCTCTTCCCTCTTTGTTTCTGCTGCCTAGTTGTGGTCCTTGTCCCTTTCCGTCTACAGTGAATACCGAACAGAAGTATTCATTCAGTTTCAATGCTTTTTCTAGGTCACCCTCTACAAACCCCTTCCTCCCCTTTGAGCCTTATAATCCCTCCCCTGGCCTTCCTTCTGTCGCTAATGTATCTATAAAATGTCTTGTTCTTCCTCTTTACCATCTGTGTTAATCTCTTCTCCGTTTGTACCTTCGTGCTCCTAACGGCTTTCCCTGCCTCCCTCTGTCACTTCAGGTACACCGCCCTATCCTCCTCCTTCTGAGTCTCCTTGTATTTTCTGAAGGCCCCCTTTTTGAACCTCACTTTCTCTGCCACCTCCTTTGTGAACTATAGTGTTTTTTTTCTTTCCTTCTTTTTCCCTTGTTACTCAGCCTAATGCACTCATTTGTCACCTCCACTGTAGCTTCTTTTAGGTGTGCCCACTGCTTCTCAACCCCATCCCCCTGGATCCCTCCTTGCCAAGGCTTCTTTGATTCCTCTCCCCATCCTAGCAAAGTCTGCCCTCCTGAAATCCAGGACCCTTGTATTTGTGTGGCTCTCCTGTGACACTGTACTGATGTTGAACCACATTGTATGGTGGTCACTGGACCCTAGGTGCCCATCCACCCTGACTTGTGATCCTTTCTCCATGGGTCAGCACAGGGTCTAAAATTGCCTTGTCTTTGGTGGGCTACTGAACCAACTGCCTGAGGTCTCCCCCACGGCAAGATTCCTGTGATGTCTCGGCTCCTGGCTGAGGCAACTGCCGGAATGGCCTAGTCTGTCTGGCATGTTAAAATCGCTCAGCAGCAGCACCTCCCCCTTTGTTGCCATCTTGTGCATTTCCTCCATTATTGCCCTATCTGCTTCCACCCTCTGTGCTGGAGGCCTGTAGATCACTTCTGTGCGAATGGCTGCGTCATTTCCTGGCTCAAGTGTGACCCACAGTGCCTTGGCCTCCCCTGCACTGCTGTCACTTTAATACCTTTTCCAATGTAGAGGGGCACCCCCTTTTTTTTTCCTACTCTCCCTATCCCTCCTGTGTAAAGTGTACTCTGGTACATTTACTTCCCAGCCATGGTTTCCAGTGTACCATGTCTCGGTGATTGCCACTACGTCCATGTCCGCCTCTGCCATCAGGGCTGCCAGGTCTGGGATTTTGTTTCCCAGACTGTAGGCATTTGTATACATGGCTGTCCATGTGTTGCAACCTGTGCCCCTTGCATTTCTGCCTTTGTCTTTTCCCCACTCCTTCCTGCCCTTGTGTTTTTTTTTTTTTTGTTTTTTTTTCTCCTGCTGCATCTCTAGCTCTGCCTGTTCTCTTGTTATAAGCCCAGGAATATCTGTCCATGTTTCCCTGCCTGCTCCCCATGTATGCCCACCCTTGGCTTCCTGTACCCCCTTCCAACCCTGGTTTCCTTCTGTTGTTGCCTCCCTTCCTCTGCCTTACCCCTTGTAATGAGCTCAGGAATTTCTGTCCGCATTTCCTCCTGTTCCACCCTGCTAACTACTCTGACCTGTAGGGATGTGCTGCCTATATCTCCCTGCCACTGACCCCCTTACCGCCCTGGCAAGTTTAAATGCTTGGCAAGGAAGCATCCAAACTTCTAATTGAGTATTTGCGCGCCCCCCCCTTCCCTCTGAGCTGTGCCTCCTGGAAGGCACTTGACCTCCCTCTCCTCCCTGTTACTTGTACTTGGATCCAGTCCTCAGACTGAGTCCCCCACCAGGAGTAGTTTCCTATTCCTCGGGGGTCCTTTACCTCCAACCCCAGGGTCTTCCTTCTGGAGGGACCCGCTCATCCTCCCTGGTCTCAACCTCAGGTTCCCCTGTGGGGCTTGCCCGATCCTCCAGGACAACAAAGGAGTTTGTTAGTTGGACTGGATGGGGGGGGTACGCCTCTGACCTCCCTCACCTCAACTTCCCTGAGCCCACCATAGTCCAGCCGAGACTCTGCCCGGGCATCCACTGCAGCAGTGGCCGTGGACGTGGTGGCCTCTGGGTGAGGGCAAAGGCTGCCAGTACACCTGCCAAGTCAGCCTGGACACTGGCAACCTCTGCCCCCAACCCAGAGAGGTGCCTGCATATGGGGCAGCATCGCAGTACCAGAATGTCCTCCTGAAGACTGCATCCCCGCATCCACTGCACTGCCACTTCCTGCATTTTCCTTTTCTGTTCTTCTATAGGCCCCCCTTCTAATCCTAGGTAAGCTTTTTTTTTTTTTTTTTTTTTTGTCTGCTCTTCCTTCCCTTCTCCCTTCCTTTACTTCCCTTCTCCCTATTTCTTTAACCGTTGTACTATACTATTGAAGAGTTATCCCCTCTGCCTTGCCTTTAGTATAAGTCCCCAGTGCTTCTTGTTAGATGCCTGTAAAGGCCAATGAACCCTGGGGTGGGTAGGATGGGAGAGGGTGGGTGGGTCTTAGCCTTCAACCCTGCAAAAAACAATCCACTTAAATTCAGACTTGCATGAACTGCCAGCACAATAAGTAAGCATTAATCACTGAGACAGGAGGGCATTTCCCAGGAATTAATGCATAGTTGGGGGGTGGCCGAGTGCTTCCCACCACCCAACCATGCATTAATTCCTGGGAAATGCCCTCCTGTCGAGGTGATTAATGCACTTGTAATATGGAAGTGCTACAGAAATTCACTGCCAACATTATTATTTCAAACGGAAACAGAGACACGCATTTTTGTTTGAGTTACTGTATGCTACTCAGCGCGATATGTTTTTGAACATCTAAGATCAGTTCATATTGTGGCTGCTACGAGTTCAACACTTAGATTGTTGGTCTGTACTGTCATTCAGTCCATGTCTCACTGTCTGGTAAGATGCCATTTGCGCTGCTGCTCGAAACCACATAACTACTGTCACGGCTCAGTGAGTGACTGGAAAATTTCTCTTTGTGTGCTCAGGTAGCGCTTTTCGTGTGGACAGTGTTTGTACTACAAAATGAAGAGGACATTTCAAGGGAATTAATGACCACTTCATTTTGTACCACCGGGTGTGTTTCCACCTATCGTTAAGCCGGATTCACAGCACACATTATTTGCCATGTTATAAAGCACCTTAGTACCCCAAGCTTTTACTGTAGCTTTAGTGGAAACCTGAAGAATGAAGCAACTCCATAGTAAAATTCAGCCCCTGTAAGTCCAAAAGTGAATCGCAGTTTGTAGCTGTCCCTGCTCATCTTCTGCTAGATCTCCCTCTGGATCAGCTGCAAGGCAAGAAGTTACATATGCAGCAAGCTACGAACCTTGCAAAGGGTATTTAATCAGTGACCCACATCCCTGCAAAAAAAAAAAATTGATTTTGTGAACCACGAACCCTATAAGTGAATAAACACTAGTTCAATTTTGCCTCTCCACTCTGTCTCCGATCCCTGAACCCTGTAAGTAGACTTTTTGTTAGTTTCTTTCGCCTTCTCCGTTCTTTGGTCTGTCCCCAATTCCACCTGCAATGTAGACTCTGCCAAATAAATCTTAAATCTGGCCTATTCCTCTGTTTGTTTGGCCTTTAAATTCACCACTTTCGGCCCTCCTCCCCATCTGAGTGGGCTGCTCACTCCTAAAGTACAGTGCCGTGATATGCGATCCTCGGCAGGCCATCCCCTTGACATCCCTCGGGTTCGCACTAACTAAGGCAAGCGATTTTTCAGTACGCCACTCCGCACTTATGGTACGCCCTCCCAGCAAGTCTGGTTGACAAGCCTACTCTCCAAGGGTTTAAGTCAGGCCTCAAAGTGTACCTTCAGGAAGTTGGTCTCTGTGGTTGTAATCGCTAGCCCCCTGCCTGGGCTTGTTGTCATGTTTGTCATGCCTCACTGCTATTTCCATTTCTATTTCTCCCATGAAACTGTTAGCAAAATTGTCAAAGGTACTGTGCACCTGCCTAACACTTTGTGAGCCTGCTGTTTCCCTGTTAAGTGCTTAATACTGATTCCATGGTATGTATCAACTGTAACTACTGTACTGTATATTGATTCCAGTGTATGTGATCTGCTGTAACTAATTCCTGGTCGCCCCTGAAAAAGGGACTTCTGGTCTCAGTGGGCCTACCTGGTCACCAAAATCTAAATAAATAAATTATTAAATCCAGCATGTAGCCCTGTTTCCTCAAAGCCACTTCCCCAGCTACTGTACTGCCTGGAATTAATAGTAATTTTCAGATGTAGTCAGCTTACACTTCTTATAGCTGAAGTATTTTTCTTTTGTGTTTGCTAGTTGGAAGATTTCCATCGGGCAGTACTGGGGTGATATGTGGAGCAGCACTCTGAATGCTGAAACAAAAGTCAGTTCTGTTCCTCCCACTCATCAACATGAGACCACACTGACAGTGACATCACAAGTAAACGAGAACCATCTTTCACTGCCAAATTATTTTCTTTCACATGAAGCAGCAGGGATTGCTCTTCTTGGTTACTAGTAATGTCACAATTTCCTGCATTTTGATTGGTAACTTGTGGAAGTCACAGCTCATGCTGCAACAGTTGTGGTGCCTCAGTGTTTTGGTCACATTTTCTGATGGTGTAGTGGGAGGAGTGTTTTAGCTTCCAGAGTGCTGCTCCGCACATCAGCCCAGTACTGCCAAGTAGAAAATCTTCTAGTTAGCAAACAGGAAAAAAAAAAAACTTCATATATAAGAAGTGATAGCTGACTAAGCTGAAAAATTACTATTAATTCCAGGCAGTACACTAGCTCTTTAAAGGAAAAAATAAAATTATGTAACACTCCATACTTTATTTTTATGTAATTACTGGTCTAGAACTGGGGGAGGGGGAACGCCATTAGAAGAGGTAAGACTGGTGCGTGGGGGTGCAGGCTTATGCACAAAGGAGAAATGCAGTTCATTTTAGCAGGTGGGAAACGTGCAAATTGTGCCCTCTTTACACAATAAGAAAGAAGCGGAGACTGTTTGCATTTTTATCATGAGAAATGGTTTTAGAAATAAGTCTGGATTTTATTTTCAGCCCGAGCGGAGTTGATGGCTTTCACTTTGTCTGGTTGCTGTTAGCCCACCTGAGTATTTTAAAAACATTTTTTGTCATTTCTTTTTCTGCCCCCTTCTCGCACTGCCCCAGACTCCCTCTGGTCCCCCAAAGCCAGCCCCTGATCCTTGTCCTACCTGAGTTCGTGAGGTGCCATCCTCCACAGAGCTGTGGCATGCTGGATGGGGATTGGGGGGGATACACTCCCGAACATTCTTTGTGTGATCAGGAAGTAACATCTTTTTGGCCAGGAAGGAGGATGTAGTGGCACCAGGAGCCCTTCATCGGGTGCAGGCCATTGCGTTTCTCATTTTCTGTCCCTGTCCCATAGAAGCCACATGTGCAGGGGCTGCAAGGATGTACTCACGCGAGCGTGATGTCATCCACAGCCAGCGGGGCGGCTCCCACCCATGGTCACACCACTCCCTACTGTACCATGCATCCAGAGGGCAGTATGGTAGCAGCAATCGGGACCCTCCCCGCCTGGAGGAGAGCATCCTCTGGAACACTGGCCCCTGACGAATGGGGCTCATTCCCAGACCCGCCGACAGGCCAGCTCCACCTAACTGTTCTGAATGCAGCAGTTTTCTAATAACTTGGTATGATTGATGACAACTCCTAGGTCATGTTCCTCAGCCATAGTGATTCGTCTTACCTGCATCAAGCATAAAAGTAGAAACAAGATTTTCACAAAACAAGGATTTAAACATTTTCTTACCTTGTAATAGGCAGTCATTAAAAGTTTAGCACTCCCAACACTGGTGATCTGTATGAGGAGTACATATTTTAACTTAAAGTTTAAAGACATTTTCCAAGATTTGATACTACTTTAGTATTTAGACAAGTAGTGTTCAATGTTTGCCTCCCTGCAGAAGTTTAATAAGTTTCTGTGAAGCTGGGATGGGGTGGGAAGGGGATCACATTTGGGCCATAGCGAGGTGGCCAGGTGATCCCTTCCACTTCCCAGCTGCTGCTATCCACCTTACACTTAGGCACATAATGACGTGTGCCCAGGAGCATCGCAGAGGTGCTCCCCGTTGAAGTCATTGGGGGTAATATTTAATTACTTTGTAATAACTGACACGTCTTTTTGTTTTTCCCTCGTAGGAAGAGCAAGTCATAATTCACCGTTATAACCTGCGAGTTATAACAGCGAGCACGCAACATGTCCTGCTCCTCCTAACTTGCGCTGCTCCTAGGCATCCACTCTCACAGGAACGACACCTCTGACAGAAATCCTGTCATAGCTCAAGTCGTGGTGGGTAAACGAGCGGCACCGTAAAAACCTTACCACAGTTTTCATTTAGTCAAACCGAACCGCTTCATGGACTTTTCCGAACTCCTTGTTAAACTACTAAAACAGCAATAATTTAAAAAAAGTCTACTGTTTAAAGTGATTGTGTCATGTTTGCCATAGTAATGGGAATAGTAACCTGTAGGAGTTGTGAATCAGTCTTCTACCATTTAAACTGCCAAAAAGTGCTATTTTCCATGAAAAAAAAATGCTTTTATTTCTGTGCTCGACTTCATTTGCATAACCTTGCCCCTTTTTTCCCCGGTGCTGCAACCCAAACCGTGACATCATTCAAGGGAAACAGTTTTCAAGCACTGTTGAAACAGAGACCTCTGTTGGTCAGTCTTGGTATTGCAGACATCTTTTTCTTTCACAATTTTGAACTCCTGGCAGAAGAAGCTGGACACCAAAGAAAAAGAAAAGTGGTCTGACCCATAATTACACTCCTGAACTACTTATAGTCATTCAGGCCCTATAACATAAACATAGAAAAGTATCATCGCACTTCCACATTCTGACAGGAGCTGCCACTTCAGACCTGTCACTTCACCAGCAGGCAGTAAAAGTCGAGCAACGTATACACAGAATGCCAGATTATCTTTATGGCCTGTCTGCATCACAAAAAACAGTTTCTGGAAAACATTTCTACTGACTGTTCACACTACCAACATTGGAGACTGCACCTTGATAAGGGAGACAGAAAAATCAGCTATGCACTGTACCCACAATGCCTTGCTCCTAGGCGGATTTAAAGGGGGCAAAGGGTGCTATAGATCCCACATCATGGCGCTCCTCTATTAATAACATACTGTGCTGCATTCTTAATTGGTATGTGCTAATACCTTCGTGAAAGCTGCCTGAGCCACATGGGTCTCATCTGCCCGCCATTGTCCTGGTAGTGCAGTAAACAACCTCCCCCACCCATTACATAGTTGATTCCCCCCATAGAAAAGCCAAGTTCAGCATGAATTCATTACCAACTTTCATCCTGTGCCATGTGGTCCGGTCCCAGCACTGTGGCAGCAGCTGGTCTTGCCTTAGTGAGCCTGAGCATTCATTCTGAACTTTTGCAGACTTGGTGCAGCTCCTTTGTTCATGTGGGGGTGTTAGATGCATGAAGTGCAGCAGCTGTGCAGCAAAGCAGAGTGGACCTTAACAATGTAGATCTCAACCAGGTCGCCTGGTGCTCACTGCTCCTAATTTGCTGTTGTGTCCAGCAGTGGATGTGGCTAGCAAGGGGCACCTTCTTTGAATGTCTCGGCTGCCAAAACAAGAGTGAGCTGTAATTCCTTCACTCAGAAGATTAACGTTGGAGCAAGAGAGGAGCAAGTGCACTACTGAAGAGCAGACAGAGAGCGGAGCCCACAAGTGAAGAGCAGAGCCTGGGGTTTCAGGTGGCAGCAGTCCAGTAACGCAGGGTCGGTGTGGCCTTGGTAAATCAGCACAAGGAGTTGGAGTGAGGTTCAGGTCATCTTCCGATAGCTGAAGCGAGCTGTAGCTGAGAGCTCTGCTTATTAGGACTCATGGGGTCAGTGTATATTGTCTAGAGAGAAAGAGTTCGGCAGCCAGGTGACCGGAAACGGTACTCAACTAGGGGCACATGGACTTCAACTTGCTGAAAATGGATCAAGTCTTCATTTAATCAGGTGGTACTTTATAAAAAAAAAAAAAAAAAAAAGACTTTCACAGTCTCAAGCTATGGTGGGTGGGAGGTGGCTGCTGGGATGGGACAGGACATTAGTGTTCCATCAAACTTGGTGTGTAATAAGTGTAGTACTAGTGTTTATTAATTTTTAGTATGGGAAGCTTACATTCATGACCTTTAACTATTTTAATGTCACTGCTGGTTTGTCCTATATGGCAAATTGATTTTGGTGTGGATTCGCAAGAGAGGGAGTTGGAGGGTAGTGCCCTCCAGTAGCATGCTAGGAATTGTGCAAAACTAATGCTGAGACAGGTCTGGTATCAGCAACAGCATGAACCAGGAGAGGCAGAAACTGGTACGAGACCTTTGAACTGAGGTAAAAACTTCAGCATGTACTGTATGTCTAATCTGTGTGGTCTTTTCAATTGTGGTTGTACAGTGTGAATAAGCACAGAGGGAATTAATAGACATAGGGCTTTTGAAGCTGTTCTGCTGTATATTATGGCATGTGCAGGAGTTTCTGCATGCTTGGAGAGCAAAATTAGCAACAGAAGTCATAAGACCTTGTTTGGCACATTGACACAGGCAGTTACAAAACCAGAGAAAAATGTGACAAAATCAAATATTTAATTTATGTAGTTATATGTGTTGAATGGGAAGGGGGTGCAAGTTGTGATGTACCTAAGCAAATGCTGTTGCTAATCAAAAAAAGATGCATTTTTATATTTGTTCAAAAACTGTGTTCTGCTGTCTGCTTACTGACTTTCTGGGCCTTTCATAAAAATGAGATGCCTCGTACCATGGGGTTATCCTAGTAAAGGAAATTATTTAAAACAATAAAAAATATTTTATTTATTTAAAAATGTATTGTCTTTCGAATACGTTGCTCTATAGAATAAAATCTGTTTTGCAAAAATAGCAAGCAAACTTGAAATTGTATTTTCAGAAACTAGATAGCAAAGTAACTTTGTTCCTATATATCTATAGTTATTGTATTTATGAGGTGAGGTTAGGGGATAGGTTAATCTGTACTGCAGGAAAAACTGGGATGGGTTGGCTTTATGGAAATGTCATAATGTGTTTGAGTGACATTTGTGAACTTGTTTACTTGGATTGTCATATAATTTGTCTCCAGTCTGTTTTTGTCACCAAGTCTCTTTCAGCTTGTCTCATTTGTATGCGTTTCAGATGTGCTGCTGCCCAGCTGCAGTCTTTTGGTATTTTGTTTTATTTTTGGAGTGAGAGGGTATTTTGGGTAACATACTGTCATGTGGACTGTGGGGACTCTGGGGATGGTGCTAGGGTGCAGCTCACAAAGCCTGGGGAGGGAGGAAATGGGTAGCTATTGCATTAGAAATACCCTCTAAAATGCACCAGAATGTTAAAAAAAAATTTCTGGGGGCCTAGGTGGCTCACCAGACCCCCGGCCTATTTTATTTTTTTATCTGACTTGCGGTCCCTCATCCATAGGACTCCTGGATCCGCCTCTGTTGGGGTGTGTGTGTGTGTGTGTGTGTGTGTGTGTGTGTGTGTGTATGTTGATATACACACAATTACACAATAAATACATAGATGTTGGCAGCAGATAAGGGCCTATGGCCCACCTAGTCTGCCCATGTGTGCACATACTTGGCTTCTTCAAGCTTCTCTTGAACTAGATTTATATGTCTACATATTAGGTGCTATTTTGCAGCCCCCACTACCTAAATAAGGAACTGCACCTCTGAGTAACGATTATTTAAGTCAACTTTATAAATTACTCTGAATTCCTTATTGCTGTACGTGAAATATTGACAATTCCCTTGCATGACCTTATTCTGGGGGTGTGGCTGCACACAGAAAACTGGAGAGCGTACAGAAACAAAAACATACAAACAAAGGACTAACAGATTTTTTTACAAAACAAATTGCCGCTTCAGCATCTGAAGCATGGGTGGTAATGGCATACTACGTGAAATGGGCATTTGCGGGATGTGACTAAATCACTTTAACCCAGTTCTGACTACCGAGTTTCCCTTTCACTTTAACCCACGGTTTGCACTCCTGACTTCACCTTTCAGTTGCAGGACATTGCGCAAGATAAAAAAAAATGTTTAAATTAAAAAGTTAAAAGCTACTATTTTTCTGCACCTTTAATGTTTCACAGCAGATACAGCAATGTTTTTGAAGTGTTCCTTCAATAAAAATACTTCCTGTCAGCCATCGCTACAAATCTCCCTTTCACTGTGTGGCAAAAAAAGACGTATCAGCAATTACATAAATTATAAAACCATGTGAGTGCATAAATGAGAAGTTACGTGCACCCCGGTGTGGGATACCCTCGGGATTTATGTAGCATCCAACACCTCGGGTGCACATAAGTTCTCATTATGCACTCACCCCCATGCATTATTTATTTATTTAGTTAGTTAGTTTAATCAGGAGTAGCACACTAAGCTGAAAGCTTTTTTACAGGCGGGACCTAGGAGCACAGGGAGGTTAAGTGACTTGCTCGAGGTCACACAGTATGTAAGTGGAAGCTGTAGGATTCAAACCCAGGTCTGGTCTGCTGGATGTCACCAGATTTGCAGCTCAGAGCCTTAAACCACTGCGCTGTACTGCCTCCCATTATTGTATATGTTATGCTTATTAATGGCTTCAGTGAGTTTAATCAAGGCCACCGTTTGACTAAGAAGGTTCTTCTAGTCAAGTGGTGTCCCTCATTAAACTCTCTATAGCCATTAATAAGCATAAAAATTAAATTCTACTCCCATTAACTTCAATGGGGTGTGCCCCACACTGATCCTGGGCACATGTCATGATGTACCTGAGCGTGGGGTGGATCGCAGCAGTAGGGAGAGAGGTAGGTAGAAGAAATCAGTTGGTCGCCTCATTATGGCCAAAATACGATCCCTTCTCAACCTATCTGGCTTCACAAAAAATTATTAAAACTTGTACAGTGAGACAATGGCCACGCTACACTGTCTAAATATGTCAGTATTACTTAAAATCTAGGAATCCTATAAAAACACTTTTTAATTTCTATGTTTCAGTTTTTACTGTTGACTGTTTGACACATGCTGCTCTAACTGGCCGGTTAGAATGCAACCTGGTCATTACGCCTTTAAAAAGTGGTGTTAGTCCAGTCAATAAATTGGCTCACGAGTAATTGTATAATACTGGTGCAGCAGTGCCTGAATGTTAGGGTTATGCTGGTGTTCCATTAAAAATGGGCATTTTCAGAGGGTCATATTTAGGTAGTTTTAGACCCTGTGACTGTGAAATTTGGTAGGAACCCTCTCAATCCTAGGGTCTCTTAACCCTTCAAATTTCAATCAGTTATGTACTTGTGGAGATACTGAGGGCTGAAATTATGCATTTTTTTTTGTCTGATTTGTTAGCTAAATTGTTGTGCTCAGGTAACTAATCGGCTTAGAGTTGAGCTATGAAATTTGCAGGTTTTATAGTAATTAAGTTAATTGTGATTAATTGGCCATGCATGCGCATAAAAAAAAAAAATAAAATAAAATAAAAACAGATAAAACTATACAAATCCCCATGTTGATGTTCTGCACAAACAAAATTTTTAAGAACCTAAAAATAAAAGGTGTTTGTGAGGGAGGGGTACTACAAGTGTAGCCCTCCTACAAATGGGGGTTCCCAAAAGTCTTCCTTGGGTGTGCCTAAATGCCCACTGCCAGGCTGGTATACTGTGTCTTAGCAATTTAAAACCGTTTGTGTGAGAGTGCCTTAATGCCTCTGTGCTCTGTCCCTTTAAGAGCTGCCAATAATGTGGTACTTATTTAATCTGGGAGGGGCTAAGTGTTTCTACGCTCGAGTCCCACCCGGGCTGCCAGATAATCACTCCGTTCTGCCATCGCTATTTGCACAGAGGGAGCTCTGTTAGAAGCTGTACTTATTTGCTGATTATCTGTTAGCATAGTAATGATATTGTAGTTTGTCTAACCTGCCTTCTTGCAGCATGGACAGTTCTGTTTATCACCATCATCTTGGTCCTGGACTGCCAGAATGGGCCAATCAGTACCTTTGGGGACCCTAAAATGGAGTCTGTCCCCAGGGGTCTTGTGGGAGGAATTTCTGTAGGAATTTTAGTTTTGAGACTTTGGCGCCTAAAAGCACCTGGAGGGGGAGCCCTTACTTTGACAGACTGATGGATCAACCAACCAGAGCCTTTTGGACCGAAGGGAAATTCCTAAGCTGACTGCTGCAGTTAGTCAGTCTGGAGTTAGTTTGAAGAGTAAACCGATCGAGTGATTAGAGCAGCAGCTCCTGCGTAGTTCACGCGGAAGAACTGTGGAAGGGCTGAGTTTTGGCCTGCCTGACTGTCTGTCTGCTGTCCTTTGTGAGGGAGCTCTTCAAAGAATCGGACTGCATCTGAAGTTGTGAGAGAGACTTAAGCCACTGAACTGGTGACCAGGCTTGAAACCTGAAGAAGACCGAAGATTTGCTGAACGCGATCGGCCTGTCAGGACCTTCATTTACCGTTGAACTCCCAGTTTTGCGCAGAGACTCTGTGATTGCTGCTGGACTGTCATCCGTCTGGTATAGTGGTGATTGCTTTACTATAAATGTGCTGTGTGCTGCTAGTGGGTTGTAGTTTGGTTCCCAACTGTGTGTTTAACTGTGCCTTGCTTGCTGGAGGCTGCACCCAGCTTTCTCGGACTCTCATCCGAACTGTTCCTCGGTCTGGGCCTTGTCACACTGGCCCAGCCAGATTACTCATGCCACAGAGATAACCATCGACGAGAGACCTGTCTGGGGATCAGCCCCCTGCTCAACGCCTTGAACAGGAATGATGCCTCGGTGATTCGGATGGGCCCTGCTTCTCCTGGCACTCCAGCTCATCAACCTGCAGTTTCAATATCGTCCCTCCTGTGTCCTGTATCGGGTACTTTGAGTAAACACCAGGGTAGCTCCCTGCAGCATCAGCTAAATCAAAAGTGTTGTCATCTAATTCACTTGTTGTTGTCTTGTCACGAACTGAGCCATCTGGCTCCAGATTACAAATTGTGTGATGTTGTGCATGTTTCTTCCATCACAGGGCCCCAACCAGCTGCGACGCCGGCCTATCTTGGGCAACGCTCCAGGCTAGCCCACCTTACTCCCACCTAGGTACCCAGAGTTTGTGACAGTGTAGGGATTCTGAAGTGCATGCATGACTGCCTGATTGATTTAGCCTTTAAGGCAGCCAACCTAATTATGCCCCTCCCTTGTTCAAGTCCCCTAAATAAATCGGATCCAACTCTTTTTTTTTGCATTTAACCTGACTGTGGTTCCAGTCTGTGACAAAAGTACTGTACTGTTATTTGCTGTGCATAACCTTGTTTTACAGGGTGTCTCCAGGGTCGAGCCAGAGGAACCAGCCCTGGTGGTAAGTGCAGCCAGAGTGGGGATTTGTGTGGTGAACAAGGGTTATTGTGAAAGTGTTTACTGTACATTGTCCAGGCCACTAGAAGGGGAAAGAGGGGGGTTACAGTGTCCCGGAGGGATGTTCCCAAGTTAGCCTTG